>WHYT01017505.1:14734-41262 GCA_009806455.1 Tetrax tetrax
ACAGAGCTGACCAAGAAATTAAAAAAAAAAAAAAACCAAAAACCAAACAACCTGCATATCTTCTAAATAATAAAAAGGAACAAAAGTAACAAAAATATTCTTCCAAACTTGAAAGACTACTCCAGCAACCAAATAATAGTATTAAAACATCAACTTAACACAAAAATCAATAAACTCTTACAATCCTCTTAAAAAAGTCAGTTCAATACTGCTAAATTATTTTCTGCCCTTTCATTGTACTAGGTTATGGTGGTGAGTAGAATGAAGAAAGACACTGCTATCTGGAAGAAAATTCATTACATTACCATTAGCATTTCATGTTCTACTATACAATTTCTATCTTCGTTAACTTCACTGAAACTAGAAAGCAATGAAGCAGAGACAGTGAGGAAAAGTAATCTGCTTAAACTCTTTTTGAGGGGTAGATGATGGCAGGACCTTGCTCATACACCCTGAAGAATCTCAGACCACCAGAACAGTGGAATGATTATTACTTGTACTGTACTAACGTTACAGAAACCAGACATCTCGTCAGCTGGACAGCATATGAACCAAGAAAAACCAACTGCCCTGGAAATACTATTTTACTAGATCAATAATGTGATTTCCTGGTTGAATTCTGGCATTTGTGTATCAGTAAGAATGCATCTACACGGTGATGAGCAACTCCGCTGAAGCACTACGAGTGAGGCCAGTACAGTTTAAGTGCATATTTGAATGAAGCAACCTGGTGGGTTTTTTTTTCATGGCGTGACAACCCACATCTAGCTAATGCAGGAAAAACACCTTCAGAACCCAGAAAACACACACAACTCTGTTACAAAGCTCATAGCATGTAAGAGTAAGTATTTTTGCCAACAGAGTGAGTTGATTCTCACGAAACAGGCACTGGTCTAGGACAACCAGTAACGGTATAGCTTTGTAAGGGTAACACGGCAGGGCTCTCAAAAAGCCTTTCAGAAAAGCATGCTGCACACATCAGAAAGAGGAAATGTAGCCAAAATAAAAAGGGGAAGAAAAAAATTTATTCTACCTGAAAAAAGAAGTAAGAAAATAATTTAAGAATCACTGTTGAACTAGAAGAGAAACAAAAGAATTTCCAATGTAGAAAGAGGTATTTTCAAAGACGACAATTGAAGAAAGCATAGAAGACAAAGGAAATTATTTTTAAAACTGTTTGCTTTTTCTCTTTTCCTTAATAAGTGTGACAAAAATAGTAGTGACATAGACAAATAACTTAATTGATAGAGATGGTAATGTAGTTAGGCAAAGCAAATCACTGGAATTAAATGCCATGTATATAAGTATTTATGTAGATCTTTAAGCTTCAGGAATGTAAGAATAAGTGTCTGAATTTCCAATAACCTTACAGGCAAACACAATGAAGTACTACCACAAGTTTTTACTTGTGAAAGAAACAAAAGTTGCATGCATCTTTTAACTAGGCATTTTAAATTGACCGATACACCATACTTCAAGACAGCAGTTTGACAATAATGTAGATGTATACATTACGTGATAACATAACAGTAATGTAATGATGTAATGTAGATGAATACATTATGTGATAACATAACATCTGGTTAAGATTCCAGAAAAAAACCCCATGTAATTCTAATTTAAGATGCAAGTTTAAATTAAGATTTCAAAGCTTTTATATAGTTTATGTGGGATTTTTTTTTTTTTTTTTTACATTAATAGATATGAAAATGAGCTTATGTATGAAACATTGTCTGGCAGAGCTGGGAATTAAAAATACAAGCCAGAACATTCCCCTCATCTATTTTCTCATGCACTTTGGGATGTACAAAATCCCTGAAAGGAAAACTTAATAAAATACGAGAAATGTAGAGCTAAACATGCAACAAAATCATTAGCATGGATCAACTGCCTTCAGCATATTTCAAGCAAAAGGTCTACTTGAGCTGAAACTAATAGAGCACTCAAGGACAAAAATGTATTGTGATAAAAGAGTAATGGAGTACGGTTGAACATATCTCAAAATGGATAGTTAGAAAAAAAAAAACAAGTAGAGTAAGGATTACAAAAAGAAAATCTAGTACATTCAGAAACGTTTGTCACTTGAAGGAAAATTATAATCATCATATGTAAAGCAGAACATTTCTTTACTTCGTCTACTGAAGTTAGCTATACATTTTCTCCAAGCTGATGCAGATCACTTAGGACAGTGATGCTTCAGGCTCAATACCAATGCAAATAGATTTCGTGATAAGGGTCTGCATCTCAGGAAGTTCATCCAGAAACTGGGAATGTGTTGAGTAAACAGAGCATTAGTTCAGAAGTGTTTTCATTTTTAAATCTAATATACTACTAATATTAGGAGAAACTTAGGCAACTAAAGACCTTTCTGTAACATTTTCATTTTAAAGAAGCTAACAAATGCAAACAGGCAGATTTACAATAAATATATTTGGGATTTCTGTTGTACTTACATATCTTTGTGATCCATCATATTCACACCTCTCAATTTTCCCCAAGCTGCCATCTGAAAAATAAAGTTTCTCCACCCTATGATCAATGGTAAGTCCATTTGGTGTCAGAATATCTGTACTAATGATAACCTGTGCGTTTTTGCCTGAGAGGGTAGATCTCATGATGCTTGGGAGCTGCTCATTCCAGTTAGTCCAAAACATTAAGCTGTATTAAAATCAAAATAACAAACAAAACCATAAGATACATTTTATAATTTAATTCTCTATGAAATGAGCAACAGAAAAAAACATATGCCTTCAGAGACAATAATGGCATCTATAAGAAATTGTGGTAATCAATAAAATCTTATAAACTGTAGCAGTTTCCCAGTTCTTTAACTTAGATATATGTACAGATTTTTTTTTTTTTCTCTTCACAGGTCTGTTAATTTTGATCATGTTTTTATACTAATATACCATTACAAGACAAACTTAATTCTGCTAATGTATATATTAGTAATTTCTATCAGAGAAATTAATCTGCAGTTTTTCCCGTATTAGAACTGGTATGCAGAAGGTTGATAATGGGGAATTATGAGACCTTAATATGCTCTACAGGAGGCACAATCAGCCCCTTGCTACACTTAGATAATAGGGGACAAAACATGGAATGAGCTCTGGATTTAATTTATACACTGATCAGAAACTGCCCATGCTCTCATAGCAATCTCCACCAGTATTTACAATACAGCATAAACTCGTAATTTGGATGAACTGTACGTGAAGTCACACATGGAAGTAACCTCCTTGACTACCCATGCAACATCATACGTTCAGCTATCACAAATTAAAAACAGAATGTAAGGCAGAAATGTAGCCTAGCCTCCCCGAAAGGGAGACAGTTACAAGAAGCAGAAAAAGCAGATTAATCTTCTCTGTTAATTCTGAAAAAAAGACAAAGTAACTCAAATCTGTAAGACACTTATTAACAAGAGGCTGAAGTAGAAATACAAACCCTTCTAGTATCGTACTAGGAAACCGTCATCTTGAGAGTGGCAGGAGGGGAACTAAATCCAAATTCTTTCCAGGATGATTTCCACAAGCGTGTTGTACATCTCTCATTATATAAATTTACAACCCTGATCCTTGTGGTAAACACATGGGTCTGTCAACTTGCCACACAAGAAACTCAGATTCCTTTTTGTAAATGCTTAAATTAACTTTGTTTTTTATTTAAGCATTTAGAGTAACATGTTTGATGAAATCAGTACAATGATCGCTCTTGTCACTTTGCATTTAACTCACTTTTCTTAAAACTAGCTTGAATTTTTAAACATTACATGAAAATGTAATGATTACTTGATCTGAAACATCAAAACATATAAACTGTTGTATCTTAATTCTGCAATTGCTTTAAGGAAATTAATACTAAACTTTGTCTCCTAAACAAAGAAATATACATAACCTCCACAGGGTTCCTCAGTATTACTTGACTGTGAAATAACAAAGTGCTGCTATGTCCTTGACATGGGGCAAAACCTATAATCTGTTAAGAAAGATGTAATACATACTTTTGACATTCGTCTAGAGCTAACACATGTGGATGATCATCTTCAGACATTGTTATTACTGCTTCTCGGTTGAAAGCTCCTCGACGTCTCTGGTCAACAGTGTGTCTTGTTATCGAGGATGTGGTTGAGCTGGTCCAATACAGAGTGTCCCAAGCTCTGTGATAAGCAAGCCCCTCCACTGACCCAACATCTGGAACACATGGTTACAGAGAGAGCAAATAAAATTCCTTCTAACAAGAAGTTTGTTTTTCTTTTTCCTCAAAGCGGATCCTAGAGAATCACAGAGTTCAGCTATTTCAGTCTACTGACTCTGTCAATTCTTTTATCTTTTCAACCAGTTTATTTTTTATTGGAATCCGTCTTATTATTTTTTCATAAATTTAAATTAAAAAACATAGAGAGGAAGATCATTATTAAAATCCCTGTACTATATTTGTCAACTCTAACATTCATTTAATTAATATTGTTACTACAGTTTCCCCAGATAATACATTAGAAATAATAAGCATTTATTCAAGACAGTAATAATTTAGACACAACCTCAAACATCATTAAAGCCAAGTCTTGGGCATGTTTTCACTAATTACTTGCATTATTTAGCATTTTCTTTCAATGTATTTTCATAACACACATGCACTTTACATTAATAGGGATCAAAGTGTCCTATTTTTATTAACTTTTTTTAAACACCTGAAAAAAAGACCAGTTCTGAAGGTCTCAGCATCAATACATGGTTTTAATAAAGCACAATACTACACTCTTTCATTCTACATAAAAAAAAAAACCCAACCTGTGAGCTGGAAAGAAAAGCAAATATTAATAAGCAGCTAAAGCATATATTTAACGTCCAGAAAAGACAAATTGTATGTGATTCCAATATATAAAAGTGACAGACTGTGAGAAATAGGAGTAATTATTTCCTACCATTATTTTTGAATTACTACAAAAATGTACGTTGATTACTTCACTTATTATTTCGTAAGAAACAATTTTAAACCAGAATGTTCATGCAGCTTATTAATGAGCTACAGAAGGTAAAAATCTAGAAATAAAGATTCTATTATGCTGGTTATTATGATTTACTTTTCGCTTGCTGGAAGATGTAACTTTTTCCATGTAATTAATATATACAGAATACAAAGTCCCAAAATAAGTTTGATAACACTGAAAGTGTTAACACTAAATCAAAAATATGAGGCAAAAAAATTCAAAACTATGAGACAAATAATTATTCATCAGTTTATTATAGTTCTCTTGCTAAAGCATTTGGAGATCTTCCGACTACATTTTCATCATCTACCTGTAGAGAACTCTTGGTGACTTGTCTTGAAAAAAGAATTACATGACACTCCATATGGAGGTGAGGATATACAAAATGGGTTTTCCTAGTTATGAAGCAGAATTTATGAATAAAGATACATTCCTCTCAGTTACCAGTAACTCAAAAAAGTGACTGAGTTGAACTTTAACAATGGCATTGAAGGTACTTGGAAAATCACTAAAAATTCTTCTGACCATTGCAAACATGACTTTACTAGAAAGATGAATGTGTTACAAGTTTTCTCTCCTTAAATGCAATATTTAATTGCCTTATTAATTTATTTTTAATTTTAAGCATCAAAAACATATTGAGATATAGCAAAGATTTTAATTTTTGTTTCAGAAATCACCAACTGAAATATACTAACATTTTTTGACCGATTCTGCATTTCATTTGTAATGAACAAACCATCAGATCATTTGTTGCACTACTTTTTCCTATCATATCTCTGAAAGCTTTTAAAAAAAATCAAGACAGATCTTTGTTTTGTGGTTAAAGACACAGCCCATAGAAGGTGAGGATTTAAGTAAGATTTGCTGCAAATCCTGCTCTTCATTTGAATGATGACTTGTTGGAATCTGTCAAGGAATTTGAAAGCAAACTGTTTACACAACATGGCCTAAAATTCTTCTGTGGTAGACAAAAGATAACAATGACCCTGCCACAGCTAGATGTGATGAACTAAAACATAACTAGAATCACAAAAGTGCTCATCATCTACAAGATGTAGGTTTACTCATACTTTGTTTAATTAAGAAACAGCTCAATTTTCCTACAGGAATTGGAAAATACAGCTTCACATTCTTAAACAGGACCAACACCCTATCGAGGTCTGTAAACTGTGACACAAGGAGATTTAATTCAACATTTCTATTTATTAAATGGTGATTTCTAAATTTTTAGAGAACAGAGTCACAGAAAGTTATGCTGTATGTGGAGACAAGCAAACGTTTAGCATAGAGATGAAAAAGGCATCTTGCTCTTGTTTCAGTAAAATATCCAAAATGTGCAGTTTTGAAAAATCTTGTCATATATACACATGTTCTGAGTGGAGTGCAACTAAAACAAAGCAATCAATAAGACACGTTATTTAAAAGAGAACAATAGAAATAGCTTAAAAAAGTAAAGAAGCTAAGATAAAAAAAAAACATATAATGGGACTTTCAAAGATTAAAACAGTCACTGAAAAGAAAAAACAAAAAAACAAACAAAAAACCCCAACAACAACAAAAAAAAAAAAAAAAAAAAAAAAAAAAAAAAACCAAAAAATAACCCATAACAGAATCAGGCTGTGAAGCCTGTCTGAAATCAAATATCTGATTTCCAATTAAGGAAAAATTTTATCACAAATAAAACTTCAGGAACTGCTTGATGTATATATGCTTTCTAAAAAAGAAGAGAGGGCTCCTTATTAAATGATCACATCTTCAAGCAAATTAAATCTGAAACTATCAAAAACTTCAGATGACAAGCCTGTGGATGATAATGTTTTCATGAACACCAAAACCACAAAAATTCAGAGTAAAAAATACGCTTTTCTTTAAATTAAAAAAATAATCTTGTTGAGGAATTCAATTGCTTTGATGTAAGATAAGAAAAAAACTAATTAAATATAAAACTGTCTGCTGCAAACACATACCAAGTGCATTTGCTGAGCTATACCAAAAGTAGAAGTTCTGAAAGATTTATATCAAACACTTTTATTTGCAAATCAACTTTTAGTTTTATCGTGTTCCTTACTCATGTAATTGAGAACTCCACCAGTATAGAAGATAATCATTTAAGAGTTATAGAAATCTGTAAGTAAGGTGGCTTTGAAGTATTGACATAAGACCTACAGAATAGGTGCTACAGCGATCCAAGATTTAGAAAAATTCTTACAAGATATACAAGTAACTTATTCACATGTAGTATGAGGTGGATGAAGTCTCTTCAGTACACCACTCAGACTAATCTTCAGTATAACAAGTTATCAAGTGCTAATACAATATTTTTTTTGTTAATTTATACTGTTTCTACATTAAAATAAACTTTTTGTTTTAGAGGTTAATCAAGAATCCCAAAATTCATATAAATCCTTTTACCAACGATAAAACAGCTGCCAACTGAGGACATAAATAGACCTAGAAAGGATCCTCTAGCCACTTTCAGATGGTTCCTTAAAACTAAAGCCTTCCAGCAACTTCATATTGCCAAAGATAGGACACTGAAGAAGGTTCCAAAGCGACAGCATTACAATGTTATAATATTACCAGTTTGCATGTATACTATTTATACTTATTTCACACTTAAGGAATATTCTAGAGCAATTTTTTTTTTTTTTTTTAAGGCAATTTATCATTAGACAGTCAGTTACTTTAAAATACATGAGAAATATATACTCATCTTAACTGGTGATACATTTGCTGAAGTCAGTACCAAAATCTACTGATAGGATGAAAATTAGCAATTTGTTTACTCTGAGCTTCACATTTTCACAGCATCCTATAACATTCTGAATTAGTAAAGCATAAAGAAACTGGAAATGAAAAGAAACACATTTGTTTCACTGACATATTGAATTAAAACACTGATGGCACTAGATGCCTACAGCACTGATTAAATTTATTCTAGCCATGAAGCAACAGTTTATGATTTTCACATGAATAGCATACTTAAATGAAAGGAACATTAATACAATATGATATTAATATACAAATACCCACATTATTCACCTGCCACTGACATTCTGAATTAAATCAGTAATGGGGTGTGTAACTGATTAAATATCTACACAAGAGAATGCAACAGCTTATGATTTACAAAGGCGACGGTAGAGTGATCACATCATTACATTGCCAAATGCTATCTATCACTTTTACTGAACTTAACGAAGATGGATTGCATCCCACAGATGAGATACAGCCTATAAATATTGTCATGCTGATCTTCATCTGACTTTCCCAGGGAACAGACAAGCAACAAATCAATAACTGAAGAACTCAGATTAGAGCTCCCTCATTATTGCAAACACCAAATAAAAATACTAAATGACAAAGTTTAAATTATACTCTAGTTGTTGCCACTGACTTTTGGTAAAGTATATACTATTTCTCAGTTTTCTAGACTTACATATCCTATCTTCTAGTCTTAAAATTCTCTAAGTTTACAGTCAAAAGTTTTCCAGGTGCATAATTTCAATTACTCTTTTTCCTTTAATTTCACATTCTTACCAACTCCTTTTCTTTAGCAAAGTTGTGAAGCAAGAACAACTGTCAACATCACGATTTTTTTTAATACTGAAAAGCCATCGAAGTAATAAAACTGAGCATAAACAGCACCTTCCAAAGTTCTGATATCAATGTGCAGCACTTAGCATTAAACATCTGCTTGATCTTTTTTCATTCTCTGAATCAGCTTTCAGAAGTTGCCTTTCAGGGTACAACCTGACAATTGTTATACCAGACTGGTCAGAGGAGGTGATGCTGCTTTCTTTCAATCTAAGATCATGGTGATAGTCAACAGGTGGTCACCATTTCACCTGAGGTGAAAAGAAACTCTCACAAGCAGTAAAGCACCTGAAGAGTTTATAGTTCATGTACCTAACGGAACGCACAATTACAACTTTAAATAATTCTTCACCCTTTTATTTTGCTCTTCAAGTAGCTATAAAGCACAAAGACTTTCTGCTACACAAAAATTCTAAGATAATAATAAGTTGTAACAAAAAAGCAAGATGAGTTCCATTTGTTAAAAAAAAAAAAAATTGAGGGTGATTTAATTTCTTAATTGCTTCTGTCAGTCACAGGTAAAACAAAGCCATCATCTCTCCTAACAGAAATTTGAAATATCAAATACAACATAAACAACTCTGAACTGTAATAACCAATTATTTCATTATACTGTGCAGCCTAAATTTTTTTTTCAACACGTGTAAGGTTTCCTAAAATTATACGACAAATTAACAAACATCTATCATTTTTCCGTATCTCCAAAATACAAAACCATGCTATATGCTATTAACATTAAAGATTATTAAATGTAATAAGATTGTATAACAAAGGCTTTGGGTTCTTCAGGTCAACAACTTAAGTTCAAGACACCGTAAACATCTCCACAGATGTAAACATTACTATTCTTTCAAACTTACTACAGTAGCCAGTACTAGAAAGAATGAATGTTTGTTGAGAATAATCTAAAGAGAAATAAAATCATTTTAGAATTCAGAAATAAAAAAAAAAATAAAAATCCAGTTTTTGTAGAAAGCATAATACTGAATTCTGACATCTTCCAAAATGTCTGGTGTCTTCCTAATGATAATTGAAAACTCAGTCTACGTGCAAATAAAAATGAAAATACATACACTGGGTAATTGCTAAAGAAACACTTCTAATACATAAATATTTTTCTGGATTTATAACATCGCTTCAGTCAATATTAATGAGGAGATATATATATTTATATAATTAGTGTACCTGTGAAATATGTACAGTCTGGAAGATAGGCAGGTGTCTAAGTGGTAGGATATTTACAATCCATCCGTGAACTTACAGAAGTCTATACAGAATACCTGATGAGACTATTCAGAGCAAGAAACACCACAATTTAGCATGAAAAAGATGATGAACCTAACCTGCAGTTGATGACTTCAATCATTCTTCTATGAACTAACCAACCAACCAGATAGTATATGATAGATGGGTGATATTTCTGTGCAAGGAAGTGCATTGGATCCTAATGCGATGTACTTGAGGCACAACATTGGTAAAGCCCAGTGTGGAGCTGGACAAGGCAAGTCCGCACCTCTGGGCAAAGCTGGACCTTTAAGGGCTTGTGACTGATCATTGATATGGGGTTATAACTTACAGAGTGCCAATGGTGTAGACAGGACAGAGATATCAGAAAGAAAAGCTGATCCTGAAAGGATCAACAGTTCTAAAGTATTTCTGGAAAATTTTGTTTCTTTGTTTTTGGTTTCATTATGGAGACTGATAGATATATGCTATTCGCTCTTACAAATATATTCATGTATGGGTCTAGAAGTTTCAGGCCAAAAAATAGATCATTAATAGCAGCGTTTAAAATTTTAGATTATTTGAACTTTTCATATTTTTTTTTTTCCCCCTGTCAGCACTGATGGTTTCTGTACATTCTGATTTACAGTTTAGCTTACTTCTAGATCAAACAGATGAGCTCAGAAACTCCCAATGAGGAAACAGAAACATCAATACTAAATTTCAGTCATCATTTTTACCTGAATATACATGGAACAAGTAACCAACACTTGAAAACGTGGAAAAAAAAATTGACTTGGAAGAAAGTAAGCTTGTTCCAGAACTATGTCTAAATTATCATAACTGCCGGGTTCCTTTTTGGCTCCCAGTTTATAGCATTTAAAAACCACACTAGTCCAGCCACAGTAGACAGTATCATTATATTTGCTGTATAATCAGCTTTTAAAAATTAAGTCTGGTTTATGTTACTAAGTACAACACTTACGTATGTAATTCTATGTCTACATTCTTGTGCACCATAATATTTCTTCAAAGAAAAATTTAGCTCTTTTATCACGAGGGGAAAAAAAAAAAATAACCAACATAACATGTAGCCACATCCAGAAACAACCTGTACTGATAAACCTGACACTTAGGTTTTCACTAACAAGGCAGCAGCTGTAACAACAACTTTTAGTTTTTATTACTTAAATGTCCTAGACTTAACTATAGCTTCTCACTTTCCTCCACTAAAAAGTGAAAATCACTGGACCTATTTTCCAACATATACAATTAGAATGAATCCAATTCATTTATGAAATGAAAAGCAACAATATTAAAGTGTTTATTTTTAACAGATTAAAAATTTCTTTCATTGAGAAGAAAGGCCTAAAACCAAAGAGAGTTCATACAATGTACCAAATTTAATGCTCTGTAAGAGAAATGGGAACTTAAATGTCTTTTTGACAGTTAAATTGGACCCATTTAGTTAGAAAGAATAGTCGTACACATTGGAACACCTTTAAAAGATTCAGACTGTGAAAAGTCTTACAATACATCACAGGATCTGACACTTTATGTTAGCAGTGAAAAGATTTTTGCCTTCTATAGACACTAGTACCTAAAGTTCAAAACAGAAGCAGCATTTTTTCACAAAACACTTTCTTCTGTGCTCTGAAAGACAAAATCTCTCCGTGCCATTGTTTACACAGTTAGGAAAAAACCCTGCTCAATGAGAGTCTCATCTTCACGCTTCTTCCTCTTTCTCATTTGCTTTCCTAGGCCTTTCCTCCCCCTTTTTTCCCTCTCTTCTTTACTTTCTAACTGCTTTATTGACCTTCTCTCTCGCGTTGTAGCACTACATTAAACCTGCTGGAATGCTGCACTGTTCTTCTACAGATACATTGAGGCAGGCTTTGGTTAATGAATACATTATCTCAAACTTCTACCTACGATAAAAGGAGACCACACTATCAGCTTAGAAGTTGAGACTCTTCTTTAAAAAAAAAAAAAAAAAAAGTATTCCTTGCATAAACATAAGCTTTGAAAAAAACTCAGGACAACTGAAAACACTCTCCAGAAATGCTCTGAGGAGCTTCTTGTTTCCCACTGCAAATTAGTCATCAACTAGCATGTCATCCACTGTCTAAGGCTAATTTTAATTGCATTTTTACTGTGATGGAAGATAGCTCACACAGATGGTTTATCAGAGAGAGGGTTTAAGACTGTACTGTGTCAGTTCTCACTTGATAGACATATTGGACTTTTTCAGAGCTGCTGATCTACAATGTCGTGTTAACCAGGGAAGGAAGAAGGAAAACAGACGTTCCTCTGGCACTCTGCTACTAGGCAGGCAGAGAAGGAAAGACACCAAAGTGAAGAAGTTTAGCAGATGGTTTGTGAATTAGGGCTTAAACTTGGATATTATAGAATTAAAAACCCATATGTTTATCCCATCCAGCAGAATGTATTTTGGGCTTAATGGGTCAATCTACAGTGGTAATCATCTTCTGTGTAACAGGAAACAAAAAGTTTATCATATTGATCTTCATTATTTTATTTTAATTAAAGCTCCCATTAGCTCTTTGCTCCATTAAAACCAAAAAGATTCTATTTTATGAATAATATACTATCTTTCATTGACTTTCTCTGGCTCCAACTGATATCTCTATTCAGATTATCACATGATTAAAAATAAAGTCAACTCGCTGTTTACCAGTTGACAAAACAAACAACAGTCAGAGATGTGGTATGAGAGGGGATAAGCACCTAATATTAAAAACATCATATATCAAACAGATGATGCTCATGTTGAAACATTTTCGTTCAGTTGTTTCAATCTACTTTACAACTACTTGCGGAGGGAAGTTAGGTCTATTTAGAGCTATGAAGATTTAAAATACTTCATATATGATTATCAGAGTGCCTTTGAAATGGCTTCTAGTTTGAATACCAGAGAAACTGGTTCAGAGGTTTGAAATAATAGTGTTGTTCTGTCTAGAAATGATTAACGACAAAGAAAATAAGAGTAAAATTCTCCCCTGGGTTCTCTCTGAGAGGAGAAAGATCCTATTGTTCCAAATGAAACTGATAATTTGTAGCAATTTTGAACAAGTCCTGTTTCCAAGTACCTCTTTGCATAATTCTATGCACTTTAACTGCTACTGATTTCTTTTCTTTCTTTCTGTATACTGCTCCACTACCTCATCTTAACTTACATTTTCCATATGAAATTCTCCCAGAGACTGGCAACAGTTAGAAGATCTGCTTCTGGCAGGGTGGAACAGAAACTGATAGGACGAGAGGAAATGGCCTCATGTGACAGCAGGGGAGGTCTAGGTTGGCTACTAGGAAACATTTCTTTACTGAAAGAGCAATCAGGCACTGGAACAGGTTGCAGAGGGCAGTGGTGGAATCACTGTCCCTGGAGGTGTTCAGAGAACATGTAGACATGGCACTTCAGGACATGGTTTAATGGACCATGGTTTTGTGGTGTTAGGTTGACAGCTGAACTTGATGATCCTGGAGGTCTTATCCAACCTTCCAAGATTCTATGACTCTGCGAAATTATAAAGATTATTTGGAGATTGCCACCTCAATATATTCATTTAAACTCAGTGTAACTGAGACAAAAAGGCCCCTGAGACACTGCATCCATTTCCTGGAGCTGTAATAGAACACACATTTTGCCTTAACAGGTTGATGAAGCTTTTACAACACAACAGGACACAAAAGTACACAAATGTATAGCTAGCTTAGATTACAGGTTAGAAGCACAAGCAGTCTAATGTAAAGCAAACTGCAAGGCTGAAAAGTGTAAAGTTAAAAAGAATTTAGCAGGTGGGTGGGACCACAGTAAGTACCTATTCATTCCTTCATAGCCTGATACTTCTCAAAGTGTGTACTTAAAGCAAGAAAGACAATAAATTTTAACCCATTACACTGTTTTTGGAAGGAAATGCTGAGATCAAAATGCACAATATAGACAGCAGTCACGTCACAAGATATTTAAAACAGATATTGCTGCATTGACAAGTTACTTTTTTAAAATGCCTGCAGACTGGATTAAACCGAATGTGATGCTATAGCAGTAAAATCATGAGCGATACGGAATGGCTAGATAATTCATCACCCAAAAGAATATTTGTGGGAAGTCACAGCCATGAACAAGGTAAATTTTTAAAATTTTGTAATCAAGAAAGATTAACTCCATTAAGTTACTTATAAAAATAAAGAAGTCGTCCCTACTAACTGATTAAAGGAAATAACGCTCATTTCATCAGTAGAGTTCAGCGATAAGAAAGAATTCACTCCTAAAGGCTACGCTGCACAAAAACCAAAGGTGTTAGGGTATGGCACACTACGCACATGCTACACTGTTTGTTGTTGTTGTTGTTATTGTTTCTTCCTGCTGAAGACAGAACCCTATCAGGTACTGGGTTCTTGGTGAGTTTTGAATCTGTTTTCAGTGAACTGGAACAAGTTAAATAAAGTTGTTTATATGCTGTAAATCTACTTTCCCTGAGCTGAAAATGTGTTAGCTAATGCGTTGTTTATGAGTTGCAAATCTGTTCAGTGAGGTGAAAATTTGTCAGATAATGGGTTGTTTATGAATTCTAAATCAATATTCAGTGAGTCGGAACTATGTTAGATAATAGCTTGCGTATGGGTTGTAAATCTATTTTCAGTGAACTGGAAACATGTTAGATAATGGGTTGTTCCTGGGTAGTAAATCTGTTCTCAGTGAGGTAAAAACATATTAGATAATGGGTTGCTTGTGAGTTGTAAATCTGTTTTTAGTGAACTGAAAACCTGTTTAATAAAGGGCTCTTTATATATCTTAACTCTGGTTTTAGTGTGCAGAAAAGTTCATGAATGTGTTAGATTTGAGTGGCATATCTGATTTCAGTGAGGTAGAAATCCGCTAGCTAATGGATCCTTTATAAGCAGATCTACATTCAGCAAAGTAAAAATCTAGGACAATAGTATCTTGTATATGATGTACTCTATTTTCACTATTTGAGTCAAATACTGAGGAAAGGTTTGCATGATTTGTAGACTTCAACCTAATGAGGTAGAAAGGAGTTGTAGAATTGTTAGAACCACTCTAGATGTTTCCAAAATGGTTTTGAATGTCTTCCTAATAAAGTAAAACTTGCTACAGATGCGTACTAATCTTTTTGGAGGACAAAGAGCAAAATGAATGTCTAAGATATTATTTTTAAATCCTGCAGTGAAAAACTACTACCAAAATCCCTCAGCTGGATTCCACTTAATTTCTACGTAATCACATACAGTTAACATGGCAACCAGAAAATATTAGAATTTTACTTCTTCCAGTGAATGGAAGCACTGGTGTCAACCAGTCTTACCACTGCTTTTTCCTTTATAGGTATCACTGCTCATCAAATACTTCCACTACATCAAGCATCCTCATGAGCTGTTTCCTGTTCCCAGTGAGAGATAAGTATGTGCAGACTGTGGAAAGGAAGGATACGTAGTACAAAAATACCAGTTTAAAATGAATGACTCAACATAAAGAAAAGAGGTTTAAAATACATGAGGGAGAACAATAAGCTAACGTATACTGGGATGTGATATCTCTTCTCGTTTCCAATGAAAAAACAACTGCAGCATTTCTAGAAAACAAACACCATATTTCACAAGCATATACAGCAAAATTTTTGCAAGGATACAAAATTTCATCTGACATTCAATTATTCAGAGTGCTGACTCTGCTAATGAAAAATGAAATCGAGCATATTAAGATTACAAGTACAAACATTTCCTAACAATTTCTTAAAAATATAATTCTCAACTATGCTTTATGGAATGTCTTTAGCTCTTGTACAACAACCTATTATAACATCATGAGGAATACTTTATTGTTCCTTTAAAAAGTCAATTTGTATCTGCACTGGTGCTTCACCAGTTTTTCTTTCTCCTCTTTGTCTATTTTAAATGTAAAAAATTACCAGTGGCTTTTCATGTAACACTTTTCATCTCTTCCTATAACACTAGAGTTAAAATAGTGCGTGTACATCACGCATTTCTGTGAGCTGTTTCTGTCTCTCGTACGGCTAACCTCAACCCTGAATCCCTAGCTTTTAATGCTTTCCTGGGAGTAAGGAGAATGTCTTGATAACATTGCTCTGTTTCTCTTTACCATTAATTCCTCAAAAATATGCACAAAAACTCCAAGCAAAAAAAAAAAAAAAAAAAAAAAAAAAAAAAAAAAAAAAAAAAAAAAAGGCCTTGTGTTATATTTGAAAAATGCTTTTTCATTCATTAGTGTCAATTGTTTTCACGACCACTTATACCTTTCCAGAACCACAGTGCAGAGGTACATAATGATACAATAATATTTCACCAGTTTTCAGCTGTTTAACTATTTCCATTTCTAAAAATATTTCCATTAATATCCAACAGCAAAGGCAATGTGTTCCACATCCAATGTACTTCCATTTTTCCTAATCACTTTCTTTGGTCTTCTTATTAAACTGTTTGACCCAAACAAATAGCTAAATACAGTAATGCCATAGGCAACACAATGTACAACATCAGAAATTCAGATGGGAATTATCCACAACATAAGAGGCAAAAAAACCATACAACACTTCAGATATATTGGAAAACAGTTACAGAAATGAACTGCAAGGTCCAAAAAACCCAGATAAATATGACAAGGAAGAAAGGAAACAGTAATATATGCACCTGATAACTGATTACAGGTGAATGAGAGTTATTGCGTATTTTAGAACAATTAAATTGGAACAGAAATGAAAGACAGCAGAAGTTTTCAGAATTCAGATTTCTGTAGGACAGTTTTTTGGACATTTAGCATTAAGGATATATTTCTTACAGATCTGCATTCAGATTTTCTTCAAATTGTAATTTTATCTTGACAAACCATGATAATATTTTATCTACACCTTGTAATTAAGTTATGTTGATAAAGATCTCAGTGCCAGATCCTCAGAAGATTTTACCAAGGCCTAAGTTGCAAAATATGTTTTGTGTCTTTTCCTGAAGGCTTTGGTGATGATACAACTCCTCCTACTACTGCGGTGAATGAAGGCATATTAAACATGCAAAACTACTGAGTAAGCTTCTACTAAGAAAGGACAGTTTTGTAAGCTGGAATTTGCTTTTGATTATCCCTGAACACAAGTAACTTTTCTTGAGCTCCCTACAAGAAGGGCAAGTCAACTGGACACACTGACAAGAGTCCTAATATTTTTTACTGAGGAGGTATCTTACAGCACTTCACACCCTCTAACCAGAAAAATCAACAACCAATAGATTCACGGGGAAAGGGGACTTCTTTCATTCCCAAGCAGTGCTCAGAGGCTTTGTTTCAACAGTAAAGCTCCTTAAATTACAGTAATACAAATAAATAAAGCACTATTATTATAACTTCTGTTTTCTAGTAATATACTTCACATGTCATAAGATTGTTACAAAATAAATTATTTTGAAGTTGTGATTCTAATGATAATGTTTAAATACATCCTATAGGGATAAATTACAATAATTATGTTACATGCTTAAGCATGGCAAAACTTCAGTAACATTTTTTAGTCTATAAAATCAAGTGACTATCAACTTTTCACTTAATAAAGTGTATTGAAATAAAATAAATATTTTGGGAAATATTTTTTTTTACTTACTTTCAATTAGCACTTTTCTGTCAGCCCAGTTGTCTTTAATAACTTGTATATTTCCAAAGTGCGCATCACTGAAGAATATGCGATTGGTACCTCTCCCTTTCAGACTGTAGTCAAAAGCAAGAGCTATGACGTTTTTGAAGTAGTCTGGGTTTTCATATGGCCTCACAGGTGAATTTAAGTTGGTTTCATCTGAAAGGTGTATACTTTTCAATATTGTCCTTCCGGAGTACAACAGGTAACCTTCATGTCTGAGGCAAGTGACTCCATCTTCTGCAAGATAGCCATGTGCACAAGCACACGTTCTCCGTGCATTTCCCCGATAAAGGCAAAGTTGATGACATCCCCCATTATGCTTGGCACAAACGTTAGTACCTGTTAAAAAAACCACAAAACAAACCCACACCTATCTTTTATAATATTACACTTAGCTAACTTAAATAAAAATGTAATTTTATGTAGTCAAAGAATTATTATCTTAAAACTGTTTACACAATATTCACAAGTAAAAAAACAGGTCAAAATAGCAAAGAATGTCACTTTAACCACAACCTAGAGACAATTTTAAAAAATACAGTTAATGAGCAAATAGAATTGATGTCCTTTCATATTCACAAGAGTATGTATTTCTTTGATAAGAAACGATAAAATGGGTTATTCCCCTATGATCAGCCAAAGACTTAAAGACTGTTTCAAGTGCTTTGAGAGATTATTTTTTTTTTTTAAACACTTGTTACTGGCAAAAACTCAAGTTTAGATAACATCAGAATACAGTACTGTTCTTAAAAAATTACTATCAGAATGGAAACATATATATTGACAGGTGCAAAACTGCATCAATCAAGTTCTTTGTTTTTAATAAAGACGTTTCCTAACATTTTGCTCAAATTTCCTTTAAAATCTGACTTTAAAAACTTACTCCCTGACAAATCCATACCATTAAGAAATCATTGTCAAATTAGTGAGTTCAATGACTTAAACTACACTTGTTGCAAGCAATATGTAAAATTACAGTAATAGTCAATAATTATGAGATATTTTCCTTTGTCTTTTTTTTTTGGGACTATGTATGAATTACTATTATAATTAGTTTAGATAACTTAGTTTCTGTTTCTGACAGCACTTTCCGTATAACAACTCAGCTCTTTCAATATAGTCATCATCCCATTTCTGAAAGTTTTCCACATAGTGAAGGAGAAGAAAACATTTTAAATAGACTGTTTTCAGGTAGAAAACCATAATCATTTTTGGTGAATATGTAGTGTCTGAAAGTACGGTGATTATATTTTCTAACTGCTAGATTTCAAGTTGAAGACAATTTTAAGAAAAAAATAAAGGGAGATAAGAGTTCACTTGCTCTTAAAATTAGAAACATTGACATTGAATTTTGTATTCCTAGGCAAAATTACATGAGACACATTCCTCTAAAGTTACGTGAAAACATTTGGAGATTTGGCTGTATACTTTTTTACATTTGGTTGGTTTTAAAGATTCTTTGAAAGTTATATTAGGCTAGAAAAGTTAATATCTGTTTGGAAGGATGAGAGGTGGAGAAGAGAATGGAAAAAATACAAAAGAGATCCTCAAGCTTCTAAAATTTCTCTTTGAAAACTTCAATGCTTCCATAGATCACCAGCTGTAAATATCTTTTTAAAATGGTCAGTACAGAAACCAGCATAGTGAGGGCATGTCCTTGCACACGTGTAAAACAGCACCGAAGGACAGGAATTGGCTTGCGAATAGCACTGCAAGGTTGGCTCATCAGAAAGCGTAAAACGTGTTTTTTTTTAAAAAAAAGCACATTAATCATAATCAGCACAGGTTGTTATTTTTGTCTGGGGTTCTATTTTGTCTCTCTGGGGGTTTCTTTGTTTTAATAATAGAAGGTAAGGAAGTTAGCTAATTACAGGGTTTTTAAACAGTTAACTACTTCTAGTTTAATGACCTTAAAAAAATAAAAAAAATATATATATATATGTATATAAAATAGTGTGATACAGAAAAACATTCCAAAAACGTTTGTCACCTGTTTTTTCCCTTTTGTCCTCCTGGCTCACTGACAGCCCCTCCCAAAGACATTAACCATTTGCACCCTAGTAAAATTTGAAAAACGTATTAAAAAATCATCCAGCTATGTTTTTCATACTAACATCAGAAGAATTTTAGCCTCAGTAACCATTTCTCCTATTCCTAATGCGATCAAGTCTTTAAAGCTATCAAGAAAAATCATTACATGTAAAGAAGCATTGTTTTATCCCATTGTGCTGTTCTCCTAATTCTATAATATAAAGCCCTTCCAAGCAAGCAGACATTAACTATTTCTAGCCTAGTTAAAAGAAACAATAAATTTGTGTGGCTTTTATTTTTATCCACAAAATATGATGTCCACTGTACTCTGAAATTACATGCAGAAATTCTTCGTAAAATTAATAGGCACATGTTTGCAAAGTAATTTTTTCAAAACTATTTTAAAACGCCTTGAAAATACATGAAAAGACAGTTTTTCTTATTGATTGTTAAATATGTTTTCTTTCAAAACGTAGACTTACTTTACATGCTATTTAATGCAGGTATTTAGGGAAAATGTATATAAAAAATCCAGGATATTCTGGTATGTAATGCTGTGATCAAAGCTACTTTTGAGCACCAACAACACCAGAGATATATTTGTATTAAAAAGTTTATCTTTTATTAGGGTAACTTTTTTTCTCTCTTTTGGAATTTATAGAAAATTTTGTCTGGATAGCCTGGTAGCAGTTTGTTCTGAGGAAATCATCATAATTTTTGGTAGACTTCTAACCCTCTCTCCTCATTAAAACAAGTTTTTCAAGGTCTCTTCAAAACTAGAATTTTAAGAGTAAAAAGACAGCTAAAAGCAAGATTATTCTTAGTCAGGTAGTGGAGAATAAAATTTAACCATCGATACTATAAATCACTGAGAGTATATGGTAACTTCTGTCTCTTGAATTTGCTAAACATATTGAATATAAAGGAAATCTGATTATTTGTAAGGTTTTTCCCCACATAATAAAACTAGGACTCAAAACCAGGTAATTTCAGAAAATAATTATTTGAAACATATGAGCTGGGAATTTCTAGCTGTGAAAAAGAATTCTGGTTTGCTTTCCAATAGAAATTTGAGACTGCCCAGGATTACTGCTCTTTAAAGCACAGATCAAGGTCCCTCTCATTCCTAAGACTTTTTTTCGTTTTTTTAAAAAAACCAAACAAACAGCAACAAAACAAAACAAAACCAAATCCAGTAAACTTGGAATGATAGGAAGTGTTTTGGTTTTAGATTTTCACCTTAAAACACTCAGAAGAATTTTAGTAGCTTTTGTACTTTATTTTCTTTAGTACATTAATTTTAGCTTAAAAAAATACTTCAGGAGTACAAAGTGAAGATAGGATCAGTGATTACCTAACCTTTGGTATGCTTTAATATACATAAAAAGTAGCAGGTGATATTAAAACAATTAATAGCATCCTTAAGAACAGCCAACCTTTCTCTCGTGCTCTATTAAAGACTTTCACTTCCTTCAGGTTTATTCCAAGGCCAGTCCTCATGGTCACAGCATCCGTGGCCTCATTCTTGTGGCCTCTTCTAATAGAGCCATTTGCATGTGCTCTGCCAAAAAAGTTGAAGATGTCTCATCAACAATCCTCAACTAATCCACACCAAACAAATGACTGAAGGGCAGTGGAGAGTTCACCTAACAGAAGGTGAAGAAACCTGTTCTCATCTACGACACTGATACTGCTTTAGTTTTCAGCATCAGAATCGCCCTTTCTTTGGAAATTGCATAGGTTTCTGAGATCCGTCCTATGACCTTGCTAAGGAATGGCTAATCCTACAAAGGTGAAGCACCAGGCACTGAAATAACATTTTGAGACTCAAATACTTATGAAAAATAAATTACCTGTCAGACCAGTAGATGTAAGCTCCAAACACCGCAACTGAAAACATATCCACATTGCTCCCTGACAGCACAATCTCCCGATTCCCTCCACTCTCAAGGTCAATTCTTTCTATCTTGTCGGTACGAGCATCACACCAATATAACTTATTTTCCTAAAGATTAATTTTAAAGGAAATATCAATAGTCTTGTCCAAGTATTTAAAAGTTATTAAGATTACATCAAAGTGGAAGACCAGGCTGGCTTTAATGAAACACAAATACTGTTCATTTTAATAGATGCTGGAAGACAGAGGAACTAACCTCATAGTCGATGGATATCCCATTAGGCCACGTAATCCCCAGGCTCACAAGCACAACCTTCTCAGACCCATCTAAGCGTGCCTTGCCTATGCAAGGAGTCTGTCCCCACTCTGTCCAAAATAAATACCTAAAATAGTGTAGAAATTACTAATTAAAATTTAGCATCAAAATAAGAGTTGAAAATATGTAACACTGTACTTAAATTGCAAAAAACTCACAACATTACCATTAAATAGGTATTTAAAAATCCTTATAAGCTCATGTCTCTAAATAATCTTTAGAGATTAAATGTATCATAATACTTGTTTCCTATAACACTGTTGAGAGATTTTTTTTGCAAATTATATATGAAATAATTCTTAAAACCATAATTGATCTGTTGATATGCAATTCTATTCCTTAAAGAATTCAGCTTTGTGCTTGGGAAAATAAAAGCAAATTAGAAAAAAAAATACTGGAACAGAAGCTCTCACATCTAATTACTAACAAATGTTGTGATACTACAAAAGAGGTATGTCTAACTTAGAAATATTTTAAACATGAAGCAATGAGGAGCACTGTGGAAAGCAGTAGAGCAAAGGGATTTTATTTGGGAAGAAAATATTTTTCCTAGTCTCCCTAATGCTCACGGGAAGAATCGGCATCTTATTTATCTGATTTTATATTGCTGTATACTTACTGGCATAGTAACATCACTATTTCAGAGCAAGATGCTAGGTCAGACTTCTGCCTTGACCTGCTACTTCTCAATCCATTACTTCAGGTTTAGAGAAATGAGGCCAGTTACTCTACACAGGGTGCTCTACTGAACAGTAGACTACAGAATAACTTTAAGTAAATGTCCATGCATCTACAAATACATGTATGTACATATATATATTTGTGTTAAAATATATTATAAACACACACACATATATATATATATATACATATGTTCTTAGCAAGACATCTCACTCTAAGATAACATACTTGAGGTCTAGCATACTACTAATTGCCTGACGAGAAGCATTTTCATAGCGAATATTCACGAGCACACACTAAAACATTGTTAGCAATACACTGTACAAAGGGAACAGAACATATAAAATCATTTTCCATTGTCTCTATCTGTGTGGAATATATGTATTAGTCCGTTTTTAAAAATTACAAAAGTCTTCTGTGATTACTAATGAGTTCTACCCCTGAGTCTGGTGATAACATACCAATCTGTTGCTAAATAGCTATATTTGATTGGATGCCTGCAGACACATGAAATAAAGAATGATAAGGGGAAAACAAACACGGATCCTATAATCAGCTCATCAAATTTAGCTTCTGAAACAGCGTCCACCTTACCTTGGCTCTAATTGTAGGGCTTTCCAGTCGTAATAAAAATGAATTTGTTCTCATACTTCTTGACATAACAAACAGTAATTTGAATACTAATTATGAAACTTATACTACATTAAGGAATTGAACTGCTCCATTAGCTAAATTAAAAATATGTTTCAGAAATATTAAAATAGACAGTATTAACCAGCTGGATGTCAACAATCAATGCTGAAGTCTGATACAACTTTAACCACATTACTAACAGTGCCTCTAAAAAGAGCTGAACTTGATCTCTAGGCATCTAGACAGAGGTAAATTCTTAACATCAACTCAATGTTGACTACAGAAAGGCAGGCATTCAATATACTTGAAGTAAACATTCCGTGCTCTTTCCTTAGACTAGCTACTCTGCGAAAAAAACCCCACCATAATTCGTAGGTTAAGTGAATCTAGAATCCTCCGAAGAAAATCTTGAATAGGTGCCAAAAATATAGGGCAAGTTACATAATACTCTCTTAGAGAATTAATGATTATAAATATATTGATATATAAACTTACATAAACTATTAACTAGTATAGAAAAATTTGATCTTTCTATATCCTCCCCAAAGTTCTAGAAAGCAATATCTAAAACACTTTTTTCCTGGACCTTTGTAGGTAGCAATATGCTACCAACCCATTTGGTGTATATACTGCAATGCTAGAGTAGCTACAACTCAATACCTTTTGGAGCTATGCCATATCGAATTTACATAACGGACATGGATATGCAAGTGGTGGAACTTGCTGCCCTAGAATCAACTTCCAAGAAAACTTTTCTTGAAAAAAAAAAAAAAACAAAACCAAAACAAATTAGAGTTTAAACTCCCCTCTCAAAACCCTAAACACAAATGAAATTCCCAAAATGTTTTTGAAGGAGGTATCTTCAAAACCTAAGAATTATTTCAGTACGAGCTTAACTCCATATTTAGATCACCATTCTGAGCTTGATCACAAAACTGCTATTTAATTGGAAAAAAAGTCAGCCAAGTGTATGTTATATGAATAAGTATACCCGCTGAGGGACAGAGACATTCCTTTGTAGGACTACATATTCTTAGCTTTTCCCTTAGTAACCATAAATAACATTACCAACCAGCTGAATGCTGGCTGCTTCACATCTTGGTATACTGGCAGATTCGACGGGATCTAATAACTGCTATTTTCCTCTCCATTCTTACAGTTGTCAACTCAAGCTTCAAGAGAAATGAAGAATGTGAAGTCAGGGCAAGGGGAGAATGGCTACAGAATTTTACCAGGCTTCTGTATACTTACCTTCAAATTTTTTTTTGTTTTTTTTTAATTTTTTTTTTGGGGGGGAGATCCTGACCAGGATCTGGAGAAGATCCTACTCTGAAGAACAGCATTAATCCTAAACTGTTAGCAGATACTGCCAAGCAACCAGTGGTGCTGTATGAACATTGTCACAATGATTTCTGGTTTTGGAGCTCAAAGGGGACAGAACCTTCTCTGTTTCTGTTAATGCTACAGTGTAGTCCCTACTCTCAACAAACAGTTGGATGAATACAGATGTCATTTTTTGACAATCCTTAGTTTCTTATCCACATGCTTCATCTCACATTGCTTTCAGCTACTCTGGGCAATGTCCTTGGCTGTTGTAGTGGGACATTACACGATACTAGAATTTATAACTACCAAGGATTACTCTGTTCTATGATTTCATCATGACATCAAGGTCTTCATTAGATAATGTGACTTACTTGGAAACTTAAGAACATATTTAAGCGTGTTTCCAAGCAACATCTATACTTAGTTGGAATGAATGTCTTACAAAATGAACACTGTTTTGCAAAATACAGTCTGTCATGTGTACAGAGATCAATGAAAAAACTCAGTGTATGGTAAATATAACACTTTCTTCCACCTGTGTTCAGCTACACCACAATAATTTCAAATACAATCCTTTTGGGTTTTATCAAGTTCTTATCTATTAGAACGAAGGCCTCAATTTACTTATCTAAGAGCTTCAGTGCTAGCATGCAAACTTTAGAAGAAATGCAAGTAGCCATGGGAATGTTACCCTTTTTCTGGGTGTACCGCAATAGATCTTGGCTGGTCCAAACCCTGGGATATAATTACATATCGGAACGAGCCGTTGAGCCTGGCAACTTCAATTAAGTTGAAGCCATGATCCGTCCAATATATGTTACCTAGGAAAAATACCTTGAAGTTACTGGAAAAAGAAAAGACTACTTGAAAAGTGTTTAAATCTTAAGTATGTAAGTTAGGACCAGAAACTAACTGCTGTATTTTAACTCATGTGTATCTCACACTTGCAATTTCTGGTCCTATTCAGTCTTCTGTTTTGAAGTATAAACTTGTATTCATGGTTGTCACCGCTGAGTCTGTTCATCTAAGAAATAGTATCAAGATATTTAAATAATTTTTCTGTCTGTAGTAAAACTGCAAAAAAAAAACAGTGGTGGTATCTTCAAATAAAAATATCTAGACATTTGGAATATTAGGAATTAGAGTTGAAAGCAAACCAAGGTATTTAGTCCTGAGCTGAAGATCCAAGAGTGTACTGTGAGAAACCATGACAATTCCTGAACAGATTAAGACCTACCTGCTATCCAGTCCACTGCAATGCCTTCAACTCTTCCCAAACCATTTGTAACAATGTCTTCTTTCCATGTTTGGTCTCGTTTAGATCTGCTAATTTTGTTGAAACCCATGTCTGTCCAATAGATTGTATCATTTCCTATAAAACACATGGCAATGATCCTTAGATTAATTCAGTTACTTCAGTCCAAGTACCTGTAACTATAAAACCTACCAATTAAAACTTTATTAATATGTCTCAGAGTAAACAGAAGAATGGTACCAAAGCTATAATATTTAATTCCTCATTCTTTTTCCTTTTTAAAAGTTATATTTAAAATAATTAAATCAGGATTCTAGGTTTTCCGTTGGTTTTTTAGTACTGCTCATATAACTCAACAGGATCATGACAACAGATGGAAACTACTACCCCTGTTAAAAATCACAATAAATATGTTGCCTTTTTTTTTTTTCCTAATGGCACAGATGTTTGAAAAACACTTAAGTTAAATCTCAGCTAACACACAATTTCCTTAAAATTTTCATATTTTTACAGTCATATGCCTTACTTGCCTATCTTTTGTATCCTGAATTAAGTCTTCATGAAACATAGCTCTAAAATGCATCAACTATGGTATTTTTATATAATTGCTCAAAGACACTCCAAGGCAAAAAAAAAAAAAAATTTTTTTTTTTTTCCCCGAAGTACTGATAAAGGTTATTTATTCACAGAAATGTAAAACTTCTCTGTTCCTATGTTCTATACAATGCATTGGAGAATATTTTTTGATTTTCATGACAGCTTAGGAAAAGAAAAAAGTATACTTTCTTGCTGCACAGTCTGAAAGTATCCAAGAAATTATTTTTCACCAAACTAATAACGATCCCTCTGGGTTTCAAATACAGATAATACTACAGCATTTTCTGAGTTTC
>WHYT01017505.1:52818-73155 GCA_009806455.1 Tetrax tetrax
AAAAAAAAAAAAAAAAAAAAAAAATTTTTTTTTTTTTCCCTGAAGTACTGATAAAGGTTATTTATTCACAGAAATGTAAAACTTCTCTGTTCCTATGTTCTATACAATGCATTGGAGAATATTT
The DNA here is from genome assembly GCA_009806455.1 of Tetrax tetrax. Taxonomy (NCBI): domain Eukaryota; kingdom Metazoa; phylum Chordata; class Aves; order Otidiformes; family Otididae; genus Tetrax; species Tetrax tetrax. Next base: position 52,943 of record WHYT01017505.1, read on the forward strand.
TTTGATTTTCATGACAGCTTAGGAAAAGAAAAAAGTATACTTTCTTGCTGCACAGTCTGAAAGTATCCAAGAAATTATTTTTCACCAAACTAATAACGATCCCTCTGGGTTTCAAATACAGATAATACTACAGCATTTTCTGAGTTTCAATTTGAACTTGGATTCAGATGGTATGATCCAAATGACAAACCCCTACCATTTTATGGAGACCGCAGTTTTTATCAGTTCCTTTCTGTTAATAATCAAAGTTCTCTGAATTTCAATAAAATGTATGAATAACATTCTCAGTAGAACTCAACCACTGAAGACCCATGCCATGCCGAACAAGCTAATAGAAATTCAGATAAAGCAATTGGCCTTTATTTTCTTGTAGTCTGTTCACTTATAAAAGTGGATGACGTCTTTACAGATTTGTGCTGCCTCTATCAGGTAGCATTCTTAATATTATTATTGCACAAACATTTTTATTTTTTCAATTACTCTGAAAATAATAGACATAGAGATGAAAACTCCTTTCAGCATCTTGTTCCTGAAGTCAGTTCTGGCTTCAGACGGATGAAAAGAAGGCCTATACTCACATTCGGAGCCTTCAGTATCTATTTAAGTATTCTATTGCTGGAATCTGAAGAGAAGAGAATTACCACCTGGAAATGACAGTTGCCACAAAATGGAAAACAACTGTTTGCAACTTTACGTAGCTTCTACAAGCATTTTGCTAAGTGGTGAGCATTAGTAACCATGGCTTCACATTGACTCCTACAGTCCACAGGCAGCAAACACTGAAATGTGTTCCATTTAATGCATTAGTATTTTGTCAATAAAATCCTGTAACTCAAAATTCAACATGTAAAGTATTTGCTGACTATTACCTCTTTTGTCAGGCCTTGACAGCTTAGTCTGTAAATGTTCAAAATGCTTATTTCAAAGACAGTAAAATCTATTCTCCTCCTACCTATACACAGCTGTACATACACCACAGATGCAAATGCCTGGAGGCACAACGATAGCATGCGTAGGAGGGGGACAGAAAATGGAGATAAAAGCGTGGAAAAATACGTGACAGAGCACCTGTATGTTCCCAGCTCCCACTGACTTCAGCAAAATTCTGAGGGACTGTGAAGATTCTGCTTTTCACAGAGGGAAAAATCTTGCAAATCTTAAGCTGATGATGAACTACCGCAGCACTGAAAGGGGCTCAGCAGTATTATTTCAAAGCTAATTTTCACTATTACTGCACCTTTATGAAGACTTCAGCACTCATGAAAACATTCATGTAACCACTCTACATTGCTGTACTTTAAAAAGACAGAAATGATACTACTTATTAAGTAGTTCGTATCCTATAAGTCGGTAGAGTTAAGACAGTGTGTCCTGATGAACAGCATCACTTTCTTGGAGACACAGTTCTACTCAATTTGAAGACCATCATTCTGCAAATAGACATGACGTCCTCATTTCTTCAATACTTAGAATGCCCTTCATGACTCAAATACAGTAGTGTTTCTCTGCCACACAGATTCTCCTCCAACCAGATCAAGCTTAAGGACCAAGTACCTGCCACCATGTGAAATTATGATCTCAACAAACGCAAATCAGATACTAAGGTAAAAGTATGGTGAGCTTCCTGTTGAGAGGAAAAAACAACAGGCATCTGCCTGACATACTGTGAAGTGCTCAGCAGCAGGAAAGAATCAATGCCATTATCTTTAAAGATCCAGAATGAAAAGGCTGGTAGGATCACACTCGGCTTTATAAACAGATGTCTTAAATAACACCGGCAACGCCACCCCCCAGCAATGTCTAAAAAAGTCCAAAGGTCAAAACTACTCTCTCAGTCCTTCAATAAAAATTTAAAAGTATCAAGACAGAGAGAAAAAAGGTGCATTTACCTTCTAGTTCTTCATGTCTGCAAAAAAAATATTGCCATAAGTCTTAACTATGATATGCTATACTACTAGGTTATGTTAATGTATCTTAGTCACTTTGCATACCTAAACATTTCTGAGAGTAGATCAGAATTTGGAAATGTTTCATGATTAAGAAAGAAATGCAAGCAATAATCACTAACTGGAAAAAAAAAAACACAAACCAAACCAACAAACAACCAACAAAAAAAAAACCTCCTCAAACAACATGAAATCTGAAAGTACCTCTGAATCTTATTTAATAAACAAAGGAATTTTAGGAATTCATTCGTAAGACAAGGTAAGGTATCAAAATGAGAAAAAACAATTGCTTTTTAAGTTGAAAGCTGTATTATAGCTGTTTATAACACAGCATCCCCTTGTGCTTTCACTGCTACAGAAGATTTACATTCATGTTTTGCAATGCATTTGTTATTGTCCACAGTACTCATGTTCCCTGTGCTGTAACTGATCATCACACAAGTTGGTGAACTTCACTCAATCTCATCCTTCCCCATAACTCCTTTTTTCAAAACATGAAAAATTAATACGTGCATTTTATTTTTTTCCAAAACATTGATTTGATATTGACTGGTGAAGTCCAAACAAAGCTCTCTAAACTAGGAGTTAGCACATGCTGTAAGCAGACTATGCTAAAAAAAAAATAATCCCAAAACCAAAGGGAACACAAGGTGCAAAATCCCCAATAAAATCCTAGTATCAGTATTTTAGAACAAAAAGGTCAGATTTCTGTATTACACATCATAAACGTGTAATCATGTAAAGCTTGCAAAATCTGAATTCAAAAATGGCATTTTTTAAAAGTATACTATAATAAAAAATATATTCCCTGGAAAACCCAAATGCATTGTCTTTGTATTCTCTGTCATGAACGTGCATAGCTACCACTTCTCTATCATCCTGTATCTTTCCAGGAATAGGTGAAATCAGCTGTATCATAGTAGTTTTGATCCAAGATACATGTATAAAGGCATTTGCGTGAGAGCACTGCAAAATGTTGAATGAACTTGGATTTTTGCTAGGCAGAGTAGAGATACAAGAGCATCAGTGAAGAAGGAAGGCCAGATGAAGAAAAGACTTCAATGAATTTAACTCCTAACTTGTTAACCTAACATTAGTGGCATTCCTGTGATGAAGCAGTCAAACAGAACAAACAGAAAAAGGCCTGTTTTTAATAAAGGTAAATATTAACATATACTTAAGCAAAAACTTAGTATCTCTCAATGCTGAATTCCCAGGTAGAATTTACCTAAATGTGAAAAAACAATGGAGTATGACAAAATAATTGCACAGTTCAACTCTTCACGTTCCTCCCTGCTCCATCGTGGGGTCCCTCCCACGGGCCACAGTCCTTCGTGAAACCGCTCTGGCGTGGGTCATCTCTTCCACGGGGTGCAGCCCCTCCAGAACAGCTGCCCCATGGCGGACCCTCCATGGGCCACAGCCTCCTTCAGGCATCCGCCTGCCCCAACATGGGCTCCTCCACGGGCTGCAGGGGGATCTCTGCTCCTCCGTGGACCTCCATGGGCTGCAGGGGGACAACCTGCTCCACCATGGGCTGCACCACAGGCTGCAGGAGAATCTCGGACAGGAGCCGCATTACTGCTCCCCCTCCTTCTTCACTGACCTTGGTGTCTGCAGCCATTCCTCTCACAAGAAATTCTTCACAACAGGCAGACAGACGTCTCTCAGGATCTTTTCACATCTCATCTCCTCTCCATTTCTTGCAGCCGGGCCAGCCTGAGTTGGGCCCAGTTGGCCGCCCAGCGGGAATCCAAAAGGTGAGGCCTGCAAGGCCCACAAGGCTCGTGCCTCCCCATCTCTGCCCCAGCTTCTGCTTCTTCACATCTTCTCTCCTTTTTTTCCTGTGTTTCACCCTTGTCCCAGCCGAGTCCACTGGACAGAGGGGAAATAACTTCTAGAAGCTTCTTAGAGAAGCTGCCACAGTAGCTCCCCCCCTCACTAAATGAAACCAGAACGCCATCTTCTTTCATGTGTATGCAAAACAAACCTCAATTTCATATGAAATTTGTGAGGCTATCAGAAGTAAAAACTGCTTCCTATTTGTACACTGCAGTGGAATGGTACGTAGTGTACTTAAGACAGAACTGCCTGGTCTTCAGGCTGACAGAGCATCTGCTTCTAAAAGGAGGAAACAGATATGCAGTTGGCTTGTACGTTGCAGTGAAGTGGCCAAGTTCTACTGGACAGAAAAAAAACTATCCCACTCAGCAGGGATACTCAAAACCACCTGCTAGGTACACACATAGGATTAAGAAAATTCAATAAAAAAAAAAAAATGTCCTGACAGGAACAAGTCCATAGAAAAGACTATGAAAAAGAGCTTTCTGTGAAAAAGGAACTAATGAAACCTGCTTTCCTACAAATTTTTGATCACTTTCTCTAAACTCACTGGTTTCCTACTCAAGTTCTGAGTGATGTGTCCTCTTAAAAACAGCGCATAGTGTTACTAGTGCAATCTACATACACATAATACATGTTTTTCTATTTACTATAAATAATAATAAATAGCTAGAGTGTTACACTAACATACAATCAACTTCCAGTTCCCTCAAATATAGTTGTAATTATTTAGAAGGTTTGAAAACTGGGGTTTTACTTTATTTACAAAAGTAGTACACAATTTTTATCATACATACAATAAACAACACGTAATATTTACCTGCATGGAAGTCTATGCCCACAGCAAATGAAGTTCCAGAAATAGGCATTAAAGCATCCATTTTATCATTTGGATCAAGAGGAATTCCTCTAATTCCTTCATGAACAGAGTACATGAGAAATGATTCAATACCTATGGTAAAAATAAGAGTTAATGAGAGCAAAGTAAAGACTTTCCTAATTAACAAGACTTGAGGAATTAATAACCACTAGACATAGTTTTCCAATACTGCTCCATAGTTTTCCAACTCCATCTCTTTAAAAAAAAAAAAAAAAATCCATGAATTATGGTGTATTTATAATTAAATTATAAATGCAATCTTATAAAGAGAACGGGATAACTGTCCATTTCAAGTATCACCTTAGAATTAAGTAATTAGCAGTAATGAAAATTAAAACTTAAGAAGAAAATGTTGAATTATGAGAAAGTTAATATTTTCAGTGCACGTCTGCACTTTCTGTACATATTCAGCAAAATACAATTTTAAAGCACTCTGGAAAGCAGGACTCAAGACTGTAAAGTGTCTTTTGAGGTATGGGATTCATCTCAGCTCATTTAGTCATGCACACATCTTTTAGACAACAGAGAGAAATACATAATTTTAGTGAAAAAAAATGCATTTGATGCATTTTAAATGTCTACTTTTGTGTTAGATTAATCACACTCCAGATGCATTTATTTATATTAAGTAGGAAGAAATTCTACTGTGGAGGGGTCTTGTTAGGTAGTCATTCCCAGCTGAGATGAATCACACCTAATCACTGACAACCAAAGTTAGAGAAAATACTTTGTTGCCCTAATCTGTTCATATATGAGAACACATCTAAATTTAAGGAAAATATTGCAGTGTAGAAATACATAACTCTCATTCTTGAAGAATTTTAACTACCATATACAGAAAAGTTCCATTTTCTTCACAATAATTCTTTGAAAATATCTTTCTTTGTAAAGAGCTAACTGGTAGAAGACCCTAAAAACATAGACTGAAAAGTTTTAGATAGAGAATGACAAAATTTTCTTTTAAGTAAGAAGAAATCTAGCTAATAAATGAAAAAAGCAATTCTAAACAAGTCTATATGGTACAGAATAGTAGCTGTCAGATTTTCTCCATGAATATTCAGGGCGGAATAAAAATGTTTTTGACTCATGATCTCTTTTTAATTGAAGGCAAATTTAATCACAAAAAGCTGTTATTATCTAGAAAGCAGTACATCTACACATAAAGAAGGAATACATTTCAAATACACAACATCCACCAGTTTTATCTTAACCCACAAGTGAAAGTTATAAATATCTGAAGAAGCAAGTGTAAAAGTAAAAAACATTATGTTAAAATAAAACCCAAACATAAGAACATATTATTGTCACATATGAAAAGCACTGAAGTAGAAAAGCAATATTTATGTTGCTTAATTCTGCTTCCATGTATACTCTACTATTAAACTAGATGAGGTAGCAATCCCTCACAGGAATAAATGATATTAAATTTATGTAACTATACAGCACTGTGACCATAAGGCTATTTTGTATTATTCAAGCAAAAAGTAAGTCTTCAGGTATAAGTTATGCTTTGATTTTTTCCCTGTTCAAACAGATGAGTGATTTGTTGTTTTGTTTTTTTTTTTTAATTTAAATTAATTTTAATTAAAAAAAACAACCCGCTGAAACCCAACACCTCCCCCTGCCCCCTCAACACATTCCCCAAACACCCCAACCAACAGCCACAAAAACCCCACATAACCAAAAAACCCAGACCTTATTTTACATCAAGGGCAATAAAATAAGATGAGACGCCCAACCTTTCGGACACTGTAGCCTATAATTTAGTTTAAAGTTAAGGTATATGAACTTGAACAAACATGTACTGCAATTAATGATGGCTCAGATGGTCCTAACCACAATAGGCATTTCTCTGTTACTGCTTTAATCACACATATTAAGTGTGGTTATGTAACTTAAAATTAATAAAGAAATTTTATTTAGTCATTAAACTTTCCCCATAAAACTGAAGTTAGTTAAAATAAATATTGAAAACCATTTTACCTTTGCATGCCATGCGGTTTTTTTGAAGATTGTAGCCTACTGTACACACACAAGTCCTGGTGGTTTCTGATGTTGGTAAACAAAGCTGTGAGCATCCACCATTGTTTAACTGACATGAGTTGCTACCTATAACACGATGTGAGAAGAGACAAGAGGAAACAAAATTTGACTAATACAATCCTAACTGAAACTGAGTGTTGGTATCAGTTCATTAACATTACCAAGATTGAACTTTGTTCAGATTACTTTGAAAAATTCAGATATGCATAAAATATTTCAGACCATGCTACTATTCATATGCTCTTCCACGCTTCACACTTACGGTATTTTATCTGTGCCCTTAGAAAAGTGTTGGTTTTTTTTTTCCTTTAGGATATTTTTTTTTTTAGAATAACTCAGTTTTCTGAAGAAGAATCTGCCTATTTTTAAGTAAAAGCATATAATAAAACTCAAAATACTACATTACGTTCGTGAGTAGCAATGCTGAAAACCTACTGATGTTAGTCTAGAAGGTGTGTCTTATTGCAGACCACGAGCAAATCAGTGATCATACTGTATTCATTCATCAAATGCTACATTAACCTCACGTCTTCATGAACCACAATCTGTTCAGTACATTTAAGATACGCTCCAATGTGATCTCACAGACCCATGCTCCTACTTCTTAATTAAAACAGCATTTACTTATAACAGACGAACACTTTTTAATAAGACTTATAATAACCATTATACACAGTACAATAAACACATCTCAGAAATTTGAAGCTTCATGGAGAAACATTTAAGTCTGGTAAGACACTCAAGAAATTAGTTGATTACAAGTTACGAAGCTCAAATGAATCAGAGATACTTGTAACATTTATTTTTGTATTTCTTATTTTGAAGTAGGAAGTATTTATTCATCTAAATTATAGACGTTTTCTAATGATCCAACTATACAAATGGAAGAGATAGGTGAGGTTTCAAAGTCTCAGGTATCCTCAAACAAAAGTTGTATTTATATACAGAGAAATCTAAGTGCCCTCATATCACACTTGCTCTCATGTAACTTTGATTTAATGACATGCAAGATGCATTAAAAAAAAAAATGTGTAAAGATTCTTTAAATAAAAACATGCAAGTGTAAAGCTGAATCCCACCTACAGCATTTAATTCTTCTACCCAAAACCCTGACATTGCTCTGTCAAAACACAGATCAGCAAGATGACATTTCACTACACAACTTCAGGGCTTTCATTACAGTTAAAGTTCAGTAGTACAGAAAGATAGAATTGTTCCTTTTCTTGACTTTTATACAATGGAAGACATATTAATGCCGCAGAAAACAGATATTGCTAACATTTGGGCACTCATGAGAGTATTTGTCTCCACAGTAGGGAGTTCAAGAATTTTAAAAAGACAGAAACATTACTGAATGCCTAATTTTTTACTACTTATTCTTCCACCACATTAAAAACTAAGGGCAAGACTGGCAAAGCACCTTTGGTGTTTCGTAGATTAGGTAAAATGGCAAGTGTTCACAGTAGTGCTCAATATGGAACTGAATTAATATGTACTTTGTACACAGGCTACTTATTGTCCATCAGATAACAGACACCTTAGTTCCATCCTGTGTTCTTCTGGAAGCTTCTCTGCAACATGAAACTATTTGTTTTATGCAGATCCCATCCTCATCACTTTCAGTGTAACCATGGAAATTAGCTGGAATTAGAAGTAATCTCTTTCTAAAGAATCTCCCAAACGTTTAAATCTCTGATCTTAAAATTCATGAGACTGTGTGCATGACCCCAAATTACACTTTTTCATAGTATCTTAGTTCCTACTTTGCCAAATAAGTTTTGGCTGTACTAGTAATATTGCCCTGCTTTTCTGCTGTCTCACTTTTGATTTATACTATTGTCACTTCTGTCAGGTTAGATGAATTGTCTTAAAACAAACAGATAATTAAGAATATTAATGAATTCTTTCAAGAATAGTTAACTTTATTTCAGTAATTTGAGATGAGGTTCACACATAGATTTTTTTTTTTCCCCCCCAAAATTTTAAACTTATATTCTCTAAAAGACCTTCAAACTTCCCTACAGTGTAAACGTCATAAAACATCTAATAAATTAAAATATATAGGGCAAATATTACATTCAGTCATTTATTCAGGAATAAAATATTTCATAGTATTTTTTCACTGAATTACAATGAAATACATATTATTTTGTTCTAGCCACATACGGAGAATAACACGGGAAAAGATATTATGCAGTTTAAAAGTTCGTTTAACACATGTTTAAAATCTAACATACCTTGCTGTGCTGCTTTATCATACATTTTCATGTGTACCACACCTGAAGTTTTGTTTCGCAGGACAGTTGGGTTTCTTCCATCTTTTTTGTTACAGGTACCGATCTGAGCTAAGTTCTGGTCTGCCCACCAAATCTTTTTATCTGTAAAATTTTAAAGTTTTAAAAATTAAGAGGATCACTGTCAAATTATATACATTTGAAACCTAAGGTGGGACAAAGCTTTCAAGATTATTCACAGATCAATTTTAAGGAAAATTCCTCAAAGAATAAAGTCATTAGAAAAAAAACCCCAGAAATTCTGAATTTATAAATTTACTTTTTTTTTTTTCCTCTTTAAGTGTTAGGTTTTCATACATTTTTAAGCAGAAAAAAAACCTGAATTATGCTCAATTTACAACTGAAAGTTACAAAACCTCATTCACAGATCAGCTACTACTACAACACAGGGTTGGTTCTCAAACTTTGCTCTATCCATTCGTTATGTACACAGAGATGACAGGAACTCTGGTTCCAGGTTCTCATTACTTGGCTTGAGTGCTCAAATTTATTAGTATGACAACTACCATAAAAATAATTCAGAATCTTGTTACTGCATTAAATAAATTATTTAAGCTAATAACTTACATTGATAGTAACTTTTTCATCATGATTTACATAAGATTCTAAAATAACAGAAAAAAAAATAGAGAGACTATGCACATACTAGCATAAAACCTGTCAATCACACATGCAGAATACTTGAATGACAGCATGAAGGACTTGTCAAAAATTTATGACAGAATTCTCACTTGATGCACAAATGCCGTACATGCAACATATTTTTCAAGGGTTGGATTTCAGATGGCTTTAGTCATAAAGATTTCACTTAAATTCAGACAGGATTCTAAGTGCCATGAGTACAGAAACACTAAGTTTGATCATATTGCTGTGGCCACATTCACTACTATGGAACGTAAATCTTCCTTTAAAAAGAAATTAAGATACAAATATCAACTTTAATGTAAAGATAATCTTCATAACAATTTAAACAACAGTGTATTATGACAAGCAATTTAAAAGAAATTTCAAGAAATGGGAAAGTATACATGAGATGCGTACTCTCTACTTCATTTCACTTACATCACTTCAAGAAAATGTTATTTTTGAAGCCTCATTAACATAATTCAAATATCAATATTAGAGATTGCTTTAGTTTGTTCAGTCATATACAACACTTCACACTGTTATAAGTTTGTCATTTTGGGACTTTGACTCCTTGCTTGCTAGAATTAGCGGAAGAGCCTCTTCAGTTAAAGAGCTTGCTATTCTTTTATTCATCTAACAAACGCTAGTAAGATGCCTCAGTATCACTGCCTTATAATTTCTTTAATATAATAATCTTTACTGCTTATTCTCAAACCAGTATTGGGGTGGTATTCCTAGCAAGTTTTGAATATTTTATGTTTCATGTCATCACTTGATATCGCACAAATGGACTATAAAATAAGTCATAACTAAAGTGAAAAGAAAAAAGCAAAGATTTATCAGGAAACACAGAGAGAAGAAATAATGCAAATAGAATAAAAGAATAAAATAATATGAAATATACACTTTTGAAAACCTTCCCAGCAACTCTCATAGAAAATTGTTACTCCCTATTGCTAAGGCTTGGAAGGCAGAATAGGTCTACATTAGAGGAAATCAGAAGAAAACTAGAAATGCCCGTCACTCTTGGTATTTCTTCATATCCCTATGGCACACAAAAGACCACAGTTACTAGGTTTACCGTAGCTCTGAAGGATGACATTAAGGCCATAGAACTGCTTTCTACACCAGATAAGTCCCATCAGTGTTTCAATGAGGAAGCACCACTACACATAATGGCCATACTGTCAAGTGTCATTAAACCAGGGGTGCCCAGGGACTGCTCACCCTTACATCACCTCTGAGACTATCACGACTTGAGGATCAGGGCATGTCATAAGCCATGACGTGCTTTTGTTACCTGCCAAGTGCCAAGATAACCATAACCTTTAAATTTCACATATGCAGGCATCTGCGCTGCACGCATAAGGTGGAATCATTTCTTCAATGCAACATTAAAAGTTCTACATAAATATCTTCCATGAGGTGCCTGGCCATGGTTCAGTTCAGAATAAATTAAAGAATGCACTGAAATGCAGTGTATTTCTGAAATGCAAGTAAACTTTTGTCAGGTCCAAAAGAAAAATAATCTTAGTAATGATTCTTACTAATTTTAACAGACTGAACACTTGTGAACTTTAACTTGCTTCCAAAACAAGGACTCGGCTAACTCACAGTGACTGAATGTTCATAGCGAAGAGCTCCTTACCCAACCAGTGCCAAGTCCTTCAGATGTTTCCCTTAACATAATCTTTTCATTTTTATCATAATTAATTTCAGCCAGATTGTTCCCGTTATCCATCAGTCTCAATGGTTGCAGGAAGCAAAGCAAATCAGTCCTTTCCTGTCTGGATGAGACTGAAACACAGAGCATACCGAATACAGAAAACACTTAGCCAGTGCTAACTCTTAATGTCATCCTTCAGACGTCGCATAAAAGCATTATTTCAGTGAAGAACTTCCTGATGTTCTTAGCTGCAGACAAAGAACTCCAATGCAGAGCACCACCAGCTCTTTCTATAAAGTGTCAAGGGATCAACAGCCTGTATTCTACTTCTCACAGTAGAGGTATGAGATGCTTCTGAGATGTTTTGGAGAACTATTTAAAACATTAGGAAAAAATCCGTGCACAGAGCTAGCACAACCTTTGTCAAAATACAGATTTCCTTTTGAAGTGAAACCAAGAACACACATATGCGATACTTCCTTCGTGCCCTCAAAAGCCCCCCATACAAAATCTTGTCTGAGTCTGCCTTAGTTTACTGCAAAACAGTGGAATGATTGACTGGTTGAGTCCCTTCAGTTTGCTGGCAGCCAGATGGCCATGCAGCACATGTGCTGGCCAGCCTGTCACTTCATGTGTAGCTCCAGTGTCAATAGCCTTTACTTTGTTTTGACACAGAGAAGATGGGGAATGGAGCAGAGAGAAAAAAGCAATACATGAAGAAAGCTGGGTATTGTGATAGGACATTGTGGAATTGTGAAAGGGGGGAAGGCTCTACAAGTGCTGGCACTAGAGACATCTCTTCTGCAGAAGAGCAGGCCAAAGTGGAGGTATTATGGAGAGAAGGTTATAGAGAGAAGATGAACGTACTGTGCTATTAAGATTCAGGAGATATGAAAGCAGTCTTCACCAGTTTTTTTTTGTTTGTTTGTTTGTTTGGGGTTTTTTTTTTGCAAGAACTGCTGATTCGAGACTACTTCCATAGAAAATCCTAAATTAAAATGCCTACTTATATATGGAAATTCTACTGACTTTACTCTAGGGAAGAAATTCATTTTCCCAAGTGAACAAAATTGCTTGTAATGCTAAACCACATTTTTCATTAAAAACAAATTACAATCAATAACTAAGAAATCATCAAAAACATTAAAAAGCAGGCTCTACGTCCCAATACATCAGAATATAATTTTAAACATCTTTGATATCAAACTCAAACTTTAGTGAAATAGTAGTCAAACACTGAGACAGAAACCACAGCCAATAATCTGATTTCAAGTCCTTAACACATCAGTCCTCACTATCTCTAGAGTACACACAGATGTATGATAAGGTGGCATCAATGTTTCAGGTTGATATGCTCCACAGTCCATAATACATTTCACAGTGTCTGTTTCTCATTTTCCTTGAGTGCCAGAACACCCTACCTGAGTCCTCACTCCCCTCACAAGACAGTACGATGACCTCCTTCCAACTCATTGTGGGTTATCAGTTCCTTTTGACTTCGTCAAGTCACCTTAGTGACTAGGTAAAAATCTAACTTCTCAAAAGAAGTTAGATTTTTATATTATTTAAAATCATACTTCTGAGGACCCACAACCTATTTTTTTTCCTATATTCCTATATAATAAAGAAATTTAAGATATTTTGTTAGTAAAATTTAATCAATCAAATAAAATGCAGTTCTGGTACTAGCCTTCTAGGAAGCCTCAGCAAATAAATAAGGTTTCATTGGCTTCTCTCTGTTACACTCTCTAAGTTAACAAAACACTATAAAATAAGTGTAATCAATTCCCCTTTGGTCTCAGCCTTTTAGAAAAAATAACTATTTTAAACAAACTGAACTAACTTACATTTTAATACCATATTACCTCAGACTTAAGTTTGCCCAAAAACCTCAAGGGCAACACTGTTTTTGTGTGAATGTTAAATTTAAAGAGAAAACAATAGAAAAAGGAAAAGAAATTACAGAAGCAACTTGAATTCAATTTAATCTTCAGTTTGTCACACAGACTTTTAAACTGGAACAATGTAAACAGCAACATATGGACAGTAGGACATGCTGTAGGTTACTAACAAGCTGCTGATTTGCAGTGAGTTAAGATTTCACTCATGGCTACATTTAAAGTATTAATTACTGTGAAATACAATCTCAGAGCAATGTTGTACATGAAGAAAAAAGTACAAGTGTTTTTTTTTTTCCCTCCAAATAGTTATGTATCTTTTTAATATCTTAACTGAAATAATTAAATGGGGCATAAATCTGTATAATTGTGAGTTTAACACCATCAGAATTTTCATTTCATTTCAGAAAAAGGTGTTACTGCAGATGAACTAAAAGTAAAACCCTAGATTGAAAAAAAACTTTTAAACTTCAAGAATACTGCCTTTCCAATGAATTCATGTATTAACTTTATTTATAGTTAATTTTCTTTTCAGTTAAATGAATTTTTGCTTAAGCTGCAGTTTTAATATTTAAATAACTAATTTACAGAGCCAGACAGTTCAGTGTTTCATTATGGAAACTGCAGATCTGAAAAATATTTTCCATTGCAATAACTGTAAAAAGTTACTACACAAAAGAAAATAAACTTATGTCATGGAAGCAAAGCATTTTCTGAGTAGTCTTCACAGGTATATGATGAGACAACAATGTACAGAATGAAAACATTCTGAGTATGAAGACCTGGAGACACAAACTGAGCTCTCCAGTGAAACCTGGGTATAATTGAAAGAAAAAAATAATAAAAAAAAAAAACCCTATCACCCTAAGCATGCAAAGGTGCTAGAACTGACTGAGAAGATCATCCTGCGATACCAATCTGTTAAATTAATAATAGCTTGCATCTAATGATTCTTTTATCAGGCAATCCTTAGAACAAGAAATTCCCATACTCAGTTTTGATTATGTGAATTATAACAGAAAGATAAAAGAGATAAGAATATAAAAGTGACTTTGTGATATAATCCATAAGTGAAATAATAGAAATTTGACTTCTTTATCTTTTTTTTCTTCTGTGAGATTATGACTCACAACAGTGAATTATCTATCCTAAAGGTTTGGACTAACTTTTTAAATGAAATGACTGTATATGAAGAAGTTATTTGAGTTTTCAAATCCTCTATTTGATCACAAATCAGAATGATCTATTAAATAATTTTGGTGATGACTGTTGTCCTGTGCATCATATACTAGAATTTAGTCTTTTGCGTATCCAAATCCACTCATAAAATATTTAAGACTGGAGTACAGGAAGGAAGCAAAACACAGAGTTTTAGTGGTTTTCATCATTTACTTCAAAGCAGCAAACACTTTCAGGCATTTCTTTAGTATTTTGTGCAAAACTTCATGCTTGGCTATGGTTTTGACAGCCTCCTAAAACTACAGTTTGTTGAGGTGCCTGTCTCTCTATGGAAAGGAAACAATCAAAACTCCTGAATAACCAACTTTGCATATTCTCTTACCAAGAGATGAAGGCATGGTGTGTGCTTAATTATTGGTAATTGAACTTCTTGGTTATCTACACTACTAATAGTTTCATTTCTGCCTTTTAGTATTAGCATACAACCAAACTAATTCTACATTACCAATTGAATGTTCCATCATGTGCCTCCTCTTTTGCTTACTGATATATTAAACGAGACTATTGCTGGTTTCATATACAGTTACCAGCATCCACACAATTTCCATCAATGGTGCCAGTCATGTCAGATGGAGTTCTTTTTCTTTCATAACAGAAGAAACAAAAATCATCCCAGCATAAACTCCTTGCTAGTCCTTGACGTACCTGACTGCGAATACAGAGGACAAATCATGACAAATCGCAAGTGAACACTCAAAATATGCTTCAAAATAATTCTTTTATCGTCCCCTTCCATCCTTGTTAACATGACACCTGGATAAACATTGAACTAAAAATGTAACTTGGAAAATCTTACTGAACTAGTATTTATTCTTTTTTTTACATAGAGGCTTCACATGGTGCACTGCAAGTTTTAGAAAGAGATATAGAGTATGGGGAGTTAAATGAGACAGCTCATGCAAATCCTGACATTTCAGGTATATTAACAACAACAAAAACAAACAACACCAAAACCAGAACAAACAAACAAAACAACAACAACAAAAAACAACCAGCAAAAAACCCCCTACAATTTCTGATACAGGCTTGTCTTGAGGTCAAGTGTTTTATGACTACCTGCCAAAAAAGATGAACTTCTCACAGCTGGCCAGTTATGCCCTATGATCTCAAGAACAGAAGTTGTAATTGTTCAGAAAATGCTGGGTGGCCAATACACACCACAACACAGTCCAATACGAAGCTGCCAATGTGTTACACAGCTATTTTTGACCATAATTCTAAGCAGAGTTTTGGACTATTGCTCTCTGCATTATCAATATATTCTCTCAGTAGATAGCTCATCTGCCATTTCTAGTATCAGGATGAATTAATCTCTTTCTATATTCACTTAAAAAATATTGTAGATGATTTTAAAGCCACTTGACTTGAGCATGAAGGCAACTTGCTTTCACAAACTAGGGAAGAAATAACGCTATTTGAAAACATTAAATATCAAACTGAGGTGAAACAATTTATTTGCTTGATTATGCTAACAAGAGTGTTGTTCTACCACTAATTAGAAACTTGTTGCTGAAACTGGGTTATAATATACATTAAAATTGTTGTATTTATCCATTCTGTTGAGTAATTAGCATTAAGTGCAGCAACATATTGGGAAACAGTAATTTCAAATGCCAAAAATTGCTACACTAGCACTGTGGACAGTCCTTTGGAGATTTCAAGCAGCCCTCTGAATGCAAATTTTGATGGGCCATTAGTTTTCATTAATGGTGGTTTGAGTATTTATGGAAGACAACTATGTACTGTACTTAGAACTGGGCAAATTGCCTAGATATATTTCATATATTAATGCTAATGTAATGAATGGTGTTACGGCAATTAGAAGACTGATGACGTGGAAAATTAAGGTGTATGTATTTGAAGTTTCCTGATCTAAGCAGCCCCTTTCACTTCGCAATTACATCCAGCAAAGTCATAGCTCCCACCATCTGAGTTGCTAGAAACGCATTGTGGTGTTATTCTTGAAACTTTATTTAGGATAAAACAAAAAGCAAGTTAAAAAAAAAATAATTATTTAATCACATGATAAAAATAAATGACAGCATGAATATATTTTGGTAATATGAACCCACATTTTCTGTCTAAAATGAGATCCTGTAATTGTTACTATTTTGACTGTTTGACAATACACCTTGATTGCTGTAAGAAATACTTTGTGTTCAAAAGACATTGTTCTAATATCTGCACTTCCATTGAAAAACTATTATATATGTCTGATTTTGTTGTATTGCTGATTTAATTTTATTTTTTTTTTTTACAGGGATTTGAACAGAAATAGCACTTAGAATCATTCACTACATGAAGTTACTCTATTTTATCCTAGTAAACAACTAGTAAAAGGCTACTACTTAGCATCTTGGAATATTTCCTTTGAGGTTTCTACCATAAGTATTAAAAAAAATATCACTAACGCACAACAAATTATATCCTCATTATACAATCTACACAATTTGCATCATATTCCTATTTTATAGTGACAGGAGCTGAATTTTGTGATTTGTGTACCCTGTATTTCTGTGAGGACCTGATACAAAATCCAATCAAATACCTCCACCAAAACTGCTGACAGAAGCCTTCAATATATTTTTCTTCTCAGCTACAAACTCACAGTAACTAATCAATACTTTTCTAGCAATGCTTAGTTTATGATTCAGAGCCATAGATCATTCAGGAAAGAATATTCCATTTTGGAAATACAGCGGATGTTGCTGCAAGTTCCTTTGTAATTCAAATCTTGGAATATAATGGCTCTGCTCACCAATCCAGTAATACATATAGTTGTCACTACAAAGGTAGATTTCCAACTGGTTTCAGTGATACATTTAAAACAAACAAAAAAAAAGTATCACTACCACACAGAATAAAATTACTGTTGACCAAATGCAAGACAATAAACAGTGGGAGGTACTAAACAAAGCGTTCACATACATTTTTGAAAGTTAAGCTAACTAAAAATGGGTGATGTTGCACGCGCTGACATTTCACACAGTGAAGGTGTATTTGAAGAAAAAGCAGGAAGAGTAGAAAAACAAATGTGACTTCATAATGGATTTATAGCAACACATTTGTAATACAGAATAGCGGTAGCAATTTTTTTTTTTCTGTATGCTTACGGGCATGGAGAAAATAGCAATTTTATGTATATTCAAATGCTTTACTTTCATATGGAATATAATTTTCATGCCATCTATCTCATGCTCTAAGAGATGTAGCAAAAGCAGGCACCAAAAGACTAGGAATGTTGTAGCTCAGCATATGGAAAAAGAAACATGACTGACACTACAAAGTAGGAAAACAATAAATGACAGAACTAAAATACATAAAGATATGAATTATATAAGTTGTTTACAATGGCTAAACTGCGACACTAAACCAGAGGGGCTGAAAGCAACGAAGTGCAAACAATGAGGAGACTGAGGAGCGGTACGCAAGGGAAGCAGCCTTCATCTCTGCCTGGTGAAGCTCTGAGCTCCTTCATGAGCGATATTGAAAAGCAAAACTTCACTGACTTAGCTAGCACTATTTATTGAGTTCATATCACAGTACGTAACCATGGTGTGCCTAACTGCTTCTCTTTTCTTTTCCCATTTCGAAATGAATAGAATCAAAGATCAAGATAATACAGAGATATTGGAACAGCACAGAGATTACCAAAGCAAGAAAGAATTCATTCTTGGGCAAAGTCTCTGTCAGTCATTAGTTTTTTTCTATCATTCTGAAAAATCTTCTGGAACATAAACTTTAAGATATAGCAAAAAAACCCCACTGGAAATTGTGAGAAGATCTGTTAGTTTTCTGTGCGAAAGGTTGTCCAGACAACGAATGGACATGCAGACTATTGGATTACCTGGGCGATGCTAAATGCAACAGACAGAATAATGCAAAAGACTGCGGAAGTCTGCAGGACTCTGTAGCACTGGGTGGAACCTAAATGCCACAAAACAGTCAAGAGCTTGGGCACAGATGTCATAGCTGTTTTCTTTTCAGTCACTAATAAATTCAAATGGTAGAAAAGGTTAGCTTAATATATACACAGAGAAGAAATATTCCACCTCACTTTGGTTTTTGTTTATTATGTTTTTGGAAAAAAAAAAAGGCAATAAAATTTATTAAATGGACCAAAAATGATGGAATAAACATCGTAATTACTGCGATTCATCTGCTGAAACTTCCTGTTAAACTTGTCAGCAAAGAGATCAGCAGAGGTACTAAGTTTTCACACACTATCATAATAAATCTTACATGAGGACAATTTTTTTTCATTCTTCTTTATTTATATATTATTAGTTACGGTCATTTATCAATTATATATATCTTACTTTCTTCATATCACATTGGACTATCTGTTCTGATCCATTTTACATGCACGAAAGCCTGAGTATAAGAAGCTGATAGAAAGCCACTAGGAAAAGA
Source organism: Tetrax tetrax (assembly GCA_009806455.1). Classification (NCBI taxonomy): domain Eukaryota; kingdom Metazoa; phylum Chordata; class Aves; order Otidiformes; family Otididae; genus Tetrax; species Tetrax tetrax. The sequence continues at coordinate 71,791 of WHYT01017505.1, forward strand.
GATGGCATTTATGTTGCTACAGTATGTTCCACAGTATAAAAACATATAGGAGAAATGAATACAGAAATTTTTCATGTTTTTCAGTCAGAACATACAGTACTGTTTATAAAACTGCATTTGTTCACACCTTTCTCCAACAGATTTATACACAGAATCATACTGCGGTGTCATATTGCAGTTTATAAAACTATGGCCCCCAAACAAAGACAAAACCCAAAAGAAAAACAAACAGAAAATTTTAAGTTTTGTTTACCAATTTTGAGTAGGAAGAATTGTCACCATCCATAAAAACAAAGCATCTCAAACTAGGAATATTAGATGTATATATGTTTAAAAACTACACAGTAGAAATTCTTACACCTCCACACCTGCAAAATTCAGCTACTTTCACACAATCGAGCATGAAACACTCTTCTTTAAATGACAACTATAAATTCTTTATCCGATATCCCAGATGGATCATCACTGTTGGAGCTTCCATGAATCACAGATGAAGACGATACCGCAGACATCTCAGAGACAGTGTGAACAAATACTCTTTACAACATCTCATGTTAATGACTTCCAATAGCTGCCTAAAGGTCATCTCTTCATTCTATTTCTAGTCACAATCAAATCAAGGAAAGACAATTTCTCTGTACTAACATTCATGACTCCTGACAAAACTTGGTTTTGTTTATGAATGCATATATAAAAGCATCCCGTCTCCAAGAGATTTTGACAGTATTCAGAGTTCAATACTGGCCAAATACTTGTATAATAAAACTATTTTAGCACTTACTACTTTAGAAAATTACTTAATTTACACCATGTCCACAAAGTCTTTGGAGTTCATTTAGCATAATTCCCACAAGCACATAATCTAAATGTACTTGATATAATTAACCAATCAAATAAAATACTTTATAAATCGAGCAGTTGATGAGTCAACTATCCCAACAGAAGGCTACTTATCACCTGAACTTTTTTTTTGAACATCCAAGATAAATATAAATCACTTTTAATTGAACCAGAACAGAGGTCAGTAAAGTATTTGGAGGAAATATGGAAAGCTCTAAAGTTACCTCTAGAATCATAGAATAGTTTGTGTTGGAAGGGACCTTTAAAGGTCATCCAGTCCAAAATAATCGGTTAATATAAATAATAAATACTAGTTCTGAGTCAGACTGGAATTTCTTAACACACTGTATTCTAGCTCATGTAAGAGCCAAGAGCTGAAGATACATACAAAAACCAGTCAATTCAAAGCAATATTCTCAAATTATTCAGTAATCTACAACTTAAAGACTTCTCGAATTTTTTAGGATTTTTTTTCCCCAATGTTACTGTTGGGTTTTTTGGTTTTGGTTTTTTTTTTTTTTGGTT
>WHYT01017505.1:91009-107386 GCA_009806455.1 Tetrax tetrax
AAAAAAAAAAAAAAAAAAAAAAAAAAAAAAAAGTCTTCTGACAAGCTTTACCATAGTTATTTATTAAACTACAGGTATCTTACCCTTTTACTGGGTGAACTGCAAGACACTGGGGTTTATCGATTCCATGGATGATTGAGGTTTTCAAAGAACCATCTAAATGTGCCACATTAATTTGAGTTTCATCAAATTCTGAGCTAATCCAATACAAATTACGTGATATCCAATCCACTGCAAGACCTCTGATACTCTGAATATCTGCAAAAAAGTGAAAGCAGTTGTTCTTTTGATTTTCTGTCTGGATTATTCTCAGTCTTGGAGGGAAAAAAAAACCAACAAACCCAAAAAAACCCCACAATTGCTTCTACAGTTTATGAACAATATTGTGCAATATTCTATTTTGACATATTTATAAACTGGTTGCCAAAAATTAATAATCATGGGAAATCTTCCATAAGTATTTATTTTAAAATTAACATAAAAACTATCATTCAAAACAGGCACACGCTGCATTTTTACAGTGTATTTTTCTACTTAAGAAAGCATTTACTACTCAGCGCACTATTAAAAAATGTGGTTTGTTGTTGGGTTTTTTTTTTTTTAAGAGATGATTATGTAGAATGAGTTAGCCTAGCAAATTCAACGATCATATTTAATAAACTTAAATATTACACAGGACAGAAGAGGAACATTCATACTTCTGTAGTTGTAAGTTATACTTTACATAGAGAACATTAAGTGGTTTTCTATAACAAAATTATGCTGAAGTTTAAAACCCTGCTTCCTTCTTTAGCACCAGAAAGGCTCAGGACAGAACATCTGAAATAAAGCCATTGGTTTATAGCACAGTTCTGTGGCATGTAAGTAGCTACATCACTGACAAAGGTTTTTGGTTTTATTCTGAAGATTTTGAATACTCCAACTTACTCCTCTGCTTTGCTGGAAATGGCTAACCACCTGTCAGTCGATGGGAATTAGTGAATGAATTCTTTATTCTGCCTTTGCATGCAGCTGTTGCTTTGCCTATTACACCATCTTTACCTCAACCCACGAGTTTTCTCACTTTTACCCTTCTGATTCACTTCCCTATTCCACTGCGGGGAGCGAGCGAACAGCCGCACGGGGCTTGGCTGTCTGCTGGGGTTAACCCACACCACCAATACTACCTGCGGCAGAAAAACACGACTAACATACGATTCATTTCAGAGCCTCAAAGGTGTCTTTGTATACGATAGTCTTCCTTAGAAAGATATTAAAAAAAAAAAAAGTTAATATGTCTATAGTAGCCTTAAATGCTGGGTATAACCTCACTGCTCAAGGTCTAGATACCAACAAGTTGATCTAGAGACCAACAAGTACCTTGACATAGCAATGGTTCTTATTGGCCAGCACCTTTGTAGATGAGGAAACAGGCCAAGAGCAATTTAACGATTTCATTGTAGCTTGTAGTTCGTACACTATCTCACCAGTTACTTCCAGCAACAGAATTATCGGCATTGACAAACATAGATGTCATGTGGAGTAGTTTGCATATACATAAAGTTAATGCCCAATCATCATTTAGGAAGTTTGCCAACTTTAGAGAATGCAACAAAAGACAACAAATATACAGCCTTGATCCATTTTAAACTGATCCCCTGCCTTCTTGTTTGTTGGGTTTTTTTTTGTTTTGTTTTGTTTTTTTTTTTTTTTTTTTTTTTTTGTTGGAGGAACTAGAAAACAAGTATTTCATACTCCTAAAAAGCTTAGGCATTTGGCATTTTTGTGACATTGGCATAAGACTTCATCCCACGAGAGTCCCACTAGTATGCACTTACAAAGCTTCTTATGTACTTATAAGTAGTATTAAAATGTAACTGTAAGCAAATGGGATAATTTACACGTAATAAGCAGCCTTTATAATGTTTTGATGTGCTACATTGTAATTTTGCAAGTTTTATATATAACAGCATCTGGCACAAAAAACCTCCAAAACAACTCCACCACAGAAGCTACCATTATAAAAAGAATATGAAAGAATGTTGATGAACAGAAACAATCATATGTAGTATATTTATGATTCATTATATTTTTGACAAGTTTTGTGATTTCTCACTATGTTTTATATAGTAAATGATGTTTTTATTCTATTACCATTTAAAAAAACCCAATGACAACTTTTTCTCTTTTGGGCATCTCAATAGATGATGCAAAAAGTAACTCTAAGAAGCACTCTAAACCTTGTTCTCATTACTTATACTGAAAAATGTCTCCAATTTTTAATAAAGTGGTCTCTGAGATAGCAGGGGAAAAATAAAGATGCCCACACAAAATAAATGAGTTCATCAATCTACATAGCCAAGTAGGGATATTTCCGTATTTACCCAATGATTTCCCAAAACATGCTAACACAGAACAGATTTCTTCTAAAGTGACACCAGGGCCAGAGCTTTAATTAATTTTCTGAAGTCCACAAACAATCAACTGAAGTATTCTCGTTCTCTTTAATTTGTTCTCAAAATCAGAAAAGGTCTGATCTAACAGAAGTGTGTTACTTCTTTTCTTCTCTTCCCCTTCAAACGTACATTCAACAGGTGGGGAATCAGAGTTTGCAAAATTTGCCTCCAGATAGTCCCTGTCAGAGAGTTTTCCCATTTTCAAGCAGGTAGGTATATTACAAAGCAGAAGAGCATCATGCGCTGTCAGGAGAGGAACTGACAGGGGTTGGAAACAAATAAACATCACTATCAAGGACAACTAATGGTATCACTTTAATATCAGAGCTACTGACATCCGTTTGAAGCTATCAGGTACAGACTTTGCAATTCCTTACATTTTTGTATTCAAAGTACAGAGCAAAAGTATTGGAATAATGAAGGTGTTAACTGTAGAAAAAACTGCCAGCCATGACTTTCCATTTGCAACGTTTTGTTTCTTTTAATTGCTGTAAACAATCTAGCTGTAATGAAAAAGCTCAGTAAAAAGGAAAACCTGAATTGTAGTACGTGATATGTGTTGCAAGAAGACAACAGGTAAATACACAATACCAGTACATGGACTAGAAAGAAAAAATAACTCTGATGGAGCTAATTTCTTTGTGAGGTCAGGACAAGTAGTCAAAGAACATAGGAAATCCACATGAAATTATTCAATGCAAAGCTATGTCAGGATATCGTTATTTTTCTGCTTTTCAACTTTATTCTTTGTACCTTCCCCATAAAAAAAAAAAAAACAACTTTATTTCCATTGTTCACTACACATTTCAACCTCATACAAAAGCAGTGTTACAATTACACCCCTAATTATTTAAATTAAAATTAATTATGATTCAATAAAATGAACTAGAATCCTAAAAAAAGTTGTGCTATTTTATTGTCTAGAACAATTATCCAGTACCAGTGAAAGGTACACCTAATAAGAACGTGCATGCTCATATTTTAGCATGGTTATTACATACATCTAACTATAATGAATTATTTTTACTTCAAAGTTACGCTATTTACCTCTTGAAATAATGGTTTCTAAGCCAGTTCCATTAATGAAGGCACGCTTGATGGTCTGTGTTTTGACATCAGTCCAGTATAAACGTTCCTCAACAGCATCAAAATCGATGACCGTCACATCATCAATGTCAGGAACAGTGAAGGCTGTGATGAAGTTGAAGTAAGGGTTTTCTATGTCCACCCCTCTTATTTCTGAACGTCTTGCATAAAGAAGAAATTTCTTCCTTTCTGTTAGAAAAAAAGAAAACATCACTGCTCTTTCTCTTCACAACACGGCTAACACAAGTCCAAGTCATTAATTTGAGATCACTTTAAAAATAGGTAAATGAAATTCATATGAGTGATTTAACATCTCCAGGAAACCTGCAACCTAGTGACACTTGGGAAATAAAGTATTTTAGAGAGCATAAAAATCAAAAGGAAAAATATCTTAATTCTGGGTGCTGGACATGATGTTACTACAACACTAAATCAATACGGTCTTGTGAATGTCTAAGAAAAAAAAATGTTAAGGATGATATTTTAATAAATTTTACCCCGCTTATTCCAATAAAAAAACAATACCATTTTATTTGCACATCATAATAGCTGTTAACATTGAGTATCCAGGGGAATAGAGTATCACTAACAGGGAAGTTTTGCAAATAAAACAACTCAGGAGAAATTCCTCCAAGTGTATGTACGCAGTGAAAGGCAAATAGGTGGAAGGAAAAGAACACATTGATTATTTTAATTTAGACATCCAGTAATGAAAAAGGGTGATACACTAAAGGCAAAACAGAACTCTATTTTTTAAGCTCAGAAGTTTGAGTTGTTGAAGGAAATGTCTTTGAATGAATAGTATCCCTGTGATATCCTTGATAAAACATTTCTTTCTGTTTCCTAAACATTATTTATCAACGCTGAAAAGTAATGTAGCTCAAGGTTTTACAGATAATAGACACAAAGATTTGACATTTTGAGAGCTTTTATACTTTAAATTGTTTGTTGTACTTTTTTTTTTTTTTTATAAAACTCTCCCACAAGGTTGCATGTCTAATATTTACTCTTCATATAATTTTCTTAATCCTTGAAAATGAAACTAAGACAACTTTAGAAGAACAGGTAGAGACTTAAGCTATTAAGTATCGTTTTGTTACTCAGCTTACCTTACTCATCATTTTCTGATGACGCACTTTACACTATAAATCTTTCTGGTTTGCAGAGATAACCTTTACTAACACATCATACACATAAGCAACAGAAAAAATGGCTGTGGTAATAAATATCAAAGCTCTACATAGCTCATATATTAGAGTAAGTTATCAATCCTCAAAAAGTAGATGTCCCTTTAAAATACATCATTAAAATGCAAGATAGAAATTGTTTTTATGATTATGTATTTTAATTTGCCTAGTTCAAAATTCTAAAATCAGTACAATCATTAGGCTTTGGGAGGAAAACTTACCATAGCATGTTTTCTTGTCTGAGGACAGCTTCATCAGATGTGGACAGGCGCATGCAGCACTTCTGTTGTGATTGATCAGACACATGTGAGAACATGGACCTCTGCCCTCATTAGCAGCACATGGATTGGAAGCTAAAATTGAATAATGAAATACACAAAATATAAACCCACCTTTTGGAACTAAGGTTTGTCAAATTAGCATAAGCTACGCTGCTGAGATAGTGGTGAAAATTCTGTTTGAAGACCACCTCTGCTTCATTGAGTAACTGAGCTTGTACTCTAATCACTTTTTCTAGGCTAATGTTCAACTCTTGTCCAAGCATATATATACACACACACACAATTTTTGTTAGTACAGCCACAAAACTTATCATTGTAACTTCATGAAACCACCAGATAAAATTTTCCCAGCAAGATACTAATCTATTAAATTAATTACATGTAAAGAATTGTACACTTCTAACTAGACACATGGGATTAAAAAAAAATGGTAGTATTAATGGTAGTAAATATAAGTCATCTATCTCTACGAACTACACACCAAAAATGAAACAATGTAGGGTTTTGACAATATTGTGAAGGAGATCATATAATCATTTAGGTTACAAGGGATCTCAGGGATCTCAATCATTTAACCTCCTGCATTTTTTGGCATCTTAACACTGTTGCTGCAAGATTTAAAATTTAGTCACATGTTTTGCAAAACAGCATTTCCTTTAATTTATTTGCCAATATAAAGGAGTAATTTCAGTGGAACCTCAACCTCTTTACGTGCATACAACTGTCTGTGGCAAGGACCTACTTTGGGCCTAAGAATAATAATCCTCATTTTGTCTTCCTGTGCAAGTAGTGCATTATGTTCTTCTCTGCACAGTTGCTATTTGAGTATGGAATTCAAATAGAACACCACACAGAAGAAAAAATAGAAGTCATGCTGGTTAATGATCATGTTAAAGAAAGAGTTACGGTTAAAGTGTGGTACGAGCATCATCAAAGAGGGGACAATTTGTACAATTTTTGTACTAGCTATCCACACAGCAATTCCCTTCATAAATCACTGCATATAAAATTGGTGGAAAAATAACTGTTATAACGCAGATGTATTTGTTTCCACATGCATGCACAATTGAAGGGGTAAGCTACTGCCATCTGAAAATTACTTATACCAGTACATACGTATATATTCCTTTCATAATCATACTGCTTTCACCAAATAACAGCTAAGCCCATTCTTTACTCACGAATAAAAACTAATTCTCTTGAAGGCAAGTAGGTATGCTATGGCTTTGACTCACAAAAATTTCATTTCCTTGCACTAGTTGTAACACTTCCTTCTATTTCTGTTGTGAATAACCACATAACCAATTCTTATTCACCTTCTCCGTGCCGTTTCTGATTTCACAGGCTGCCGTCATACAGAAGCCTGTATAAAAGTTGTATTTCAAGAAGCATCAGCATACCTGTCCTCATGCAAAACCTTTCCTGCACTCTTGATCAGCCTTGTTAAGCTCTCTTGGTATCTTTTACGAGATATATATACAGTATTCAAGATACAGGAGTGATATGGATTTATACAGCATCATAGTTCACTGTGTTTTTTCCTTCCTTTCCTAATAATTTCCACCAATCTATTTTCCTTTTGATCATGGCAACCCACAGAATTGGCATTTTCACCAACCGGCCAGTCTTTTGCATTATTTAATTGATTTCCCCTGCTGATTGCTTGTCAATCTATTTCTCTTACAATACTGCACATAGATAGATAGATAGATAGATAGATAGATAGATAGATAGATAGATAGATATCACACTTTGGCACCGTATTTCTTCCTGACTGCTCTCTAAAACATTATGTAAACAAAATGTTTATTTCTCTTGACTGATAACCCTTAAAAAAAAAAATAAAAAAAAAACAAACAACCCCTCAGACATTCTATCAGCAGCTGACAAAATTAACGGTTTCTGTAACAACCTCTGAATATGCATTCGCTCCGGACCGACTTATGCTCCATATAACTTTGTATTGAACCTGCCCCTTCTCGGCATCAGCTTCTGGCTAGCAAAAATTCTCATCTCATACTCTAATGGTGTGCGACATGATTACAAATTCTACACCCTCAAATACGCGCTACAGTTACATCAAAAGGATCCTTTTAAATTGCTGACGATCTATTCCCACTCAAAACGAGTTAGAGACCTAATCCTCTGCTCCCTGCCTATGCTTTCTGTAGTATTGCTTTTCATAGGGCTAAAGATCCTTCTCAGTCAAGTTAAAATCTTTATATTACCTGATTATATCTGATTACTTTAGCACCAATATTTATTTCTTATAGTAACTTCTACTTCAGTTTTTAATCATTCATTTGAAGATTCAATCAGTATTCTAACATCTAACAAAAATTCACATATTCACAACAAAATAAATCAGAATATTATTAGCTCCAAGTTAGCGCAAATCTTCATTATACTCTATTGTATAAGGTATGGTAGCTTTATGGTACTTCGGAAGCTCCTGTTAATGAATCTCCCTGTTTCCCACCCCTGTGGTGTACAGTTTGAGATGAAAGGGTACTGCAAAGAAAACAAAAAACAAAAAAACAAAAAAAACCCAACATATGAGAGAAAAAAAAAATAATTAATAATAAAAGTCCAAAGCTAACAAGGGACTGCCTAGAATGATTGCCCTTGTAAAAAGCATACTGACATACTAGGCAAGTAAGAAATGTAGATGTAAAAGAACTACAAATGTTGTAATGCTATGGTATTACCATGTGGAAAGGCCAAAGGCCGAAACTTTCAAAATATCAGCAATTTGTCGTTAAAGTAAATAACAAAGCATTAAATTAAAACCAAGTGTGAGAAGCTACATGACAGAGTAACCAAGATATAAATCGTCTGATAAAATTCAATACATCTGTAGTAATATAGAAGGAAAAAATCTCAAGTTACATACACAAAGATGAGCACTGAAACAGGATCCATACCTCCAAAATTCTTTTCTGAGGTGACAGATCATATTTATATTTATGAAATGGCTTTCCCATACCCCTCCTATCGCAAGAGGTAGGACACACTGAACAGAATTATCATGTATTACAGTCAAAACAAGCAAGACAAGGTCCCTTCTCACACAGCGCACAGTTACACACCAGAGCCACCAGGCCAAAACGTTGTAGACGTTGAGAGTTTGTGCAAATGTAAAAGTGAACTAGAAAAAGTTCACGCCGGAAGAATCAGACAAAAGCTTTAGAGCTGTGGAAGCACAAAGATACCATTTTAGATTCAAAAAATCAGGGAGTTACAGGTTACTGGAAGCTGACAGGCCATACAGGAAGAGCATGGCTGTCGTCTTCCCCCAGGCCCACACCTGTAGGCACCGATCAGCCATTGCCAAGGAAAGGATGCTGAGTTAAGACAAAGGTAGGAAAGATGGCTTTTATAATTCCTAAAGCAAAAATGGAACTTTCAAAAGGCACAAAGTAATCCAATTTAAAGTTCAGAAAGATTATATATATATATATATATATATATATATTTTGCATTATTTATAATACATATACCAATGTTGCTGCTGTTTTTGAAGTAAAAAGAGTGTATGCAAGAAAGCTGTGATAAAATCTCAAACTAATACAATTTTAAAAATTTCTCCAAAATAAACAAAAAAGCCAAAACTTTGCCCATGTGCACACTTCTTTTTACAAGTTACTTATTTTAAACTGCTGGCAATCCAGGCCTCAGCAAAATATTGTAAAAAAACAGTGCTATGAAGTCAAATGTTTTTCATGTTTTAATCACAAAAGAGCCCAGTGGTATAAATATATTGTATATTCCGCTGTTATACTGCTTGTCCTGATTTTAGTCTATACAAATTCAGTTTCCAAAAGAAAAATAGCCATTTTTTTTGTGTGTGTGTGTGTTCGTTGTTTTTTTTTTTTTTAATTCAAAGTAATGCCAGTGAGAAACGCAAATAACTGAGGAATGTGTGAGGAATTCACAGCTTTCTAACTGTTTTCAAGCTGTGATCCTTCCAAATCACTGTATTTACTCCTCTCATCACTATCCTCAGTACCACACCTCATGGTACAAGTACAACTTCTTGTGTCTAAAATAGAAGACCTTGTTCTTTGCAGCAAGTGGATTTTTAAAACATAATGGTAGGTGAGAAAACATTCTTCCTAGAAAAATCTGTTTGCTATGTTAATAGCACTCCTGACACATAGCTTTGATTCTGTGAAGATGAGTAGGTCTGAAACTCATATTCCTGAGATGTGACATCATTCTATATGACATCATTCTACTTTAAGTCAGGAAGGCTTCCACAATCTCCTGTGGTTTACTGACCGATTAACCTGTCATCCATATAAATACCTCACTGTAACTTCACTACCTTAAATTAGCATCTGTCCTAGATTAACTGAAATAATGTTACTTTAGACAAGAAGAATTTATTTAGCTCTACTTTGTTTCAATCAAAATTAAGTTTTCAGATATATTCTGAAAGCTAATAATCTTTCACCTGCATAGGAGACACAGGTGGAACTGAGACTGTAAGATATCTGTCCTTCAGTGTTAAAATTTATACTGATATTTTGTTAATGTTAATTTTATTTTCGGATTCTAAACTGCATGCTATCTTGTTTCATTTATTACAAAATTGCTACAAATTCAAAAGAAAAATTAACAAGTAACGATACAGTATCATCATTTTTTCTGAAGCTCCAATAAAGCTAGGTACTGGAGACTTCTTGGAAGAAATTCTTTCCACTGATAGAGAATAATTTAGAGCAAACCCAGAAGGCCAATCATAAATCAGAAACTAGTGTTTTCTACATCGTAAAACAAAAGCTGCAATTACATAACTTGATATTTGAACTTCTTGATTTTGGCAAATAACAGCTGAGAACTCTTGTACGGTTTATATCTTGCCTTGAGGCCAAGGTATCTGTGACTATGGAATACCAACTGATGTCTCCCTAGGCTATAATCTTTCTCTAAAGACATTGCCTGGCCTCAGTCCAAACAGAAAATAGTTGTTTGTTTGTTTGTTTTTTTCTGACAGCAAGAAATGGCAAACAGGAACTCTACTGCTACTGTGAAAACACTAAATATAGAGCACTGTACCTAAAGTGGACTGATAAGAAAGATGGGGAGAAACTCTTTAGCAGGGCCTGTTGTTATAGGTCAAGGCATAATGATTTTAAAATAGAAGGAAGCAGATTCAAACTGGACTTAAAGGATACAAATTTTTACACTGAGGGTGGTGGAACACTGACCCAGGTTGCCCAGAGAGGTGGTGATGCCCCATCCCTGGAAACATTCCAGGCCAGGTTGGCCGGGGCTCTGAGCAACCTGACCTGGCTGGAGATGTCCCTGCTCCTGGCAGGGGGGTTGGACTGGATGGGCTTTGAAGGTCCCTTCCAACCAAACCATTCTGTGATTCTATGATAAAACCCTAAATTTAAGGAAGTCATTTATTATAAAAAAAATAGCAAAAGGATTACTTGAAAGGAGTGTGCAGAGATGTTTTTTTACGCCACCCATATTGTAAGGCCCTGGGAATACACACTCTTTTGTCCACAAGTCAGCGTGTTAGAATAGTACCCTGACCTAAAAAGTAAAATACTTCTTTTAAAAAGAAATAAAGCCAAGGAATTTGACATCCACTGAATGACAGTAACATTCTTCTTTAATATACGTTCGTTATTATGTTAAAATGAAACCGTCAGAAAAATGTATCCTGACAGCATACGTCACACACTGCAAGGTAGATTAGGTTCAGTGTGAGTCCTTATCACAGTTGTCATCACACTTAGACTCCAAACTAACAGTGGGTTGTATTCATGGCTCTCCTTTTTTCCAGTGGATGCTATTAGAGAGCATTCTTCACATCTTTTGAATACTAGTGCGCAGGGGGAATTTTACTCACTGGTACTCGTTTACATTAGAGCAATACCCATAGACTTCTACGTAGAACACAGTTCTGCGTTAGTTATAAGACATTTACAATGCCAAAGAAAATTGTCTGTATTTTATATTTTCAAATAAAGATTGCTCAGAACTTACTAACATAAAAGTCTGAACGGCTTACTGAGCACTACAAACCCTGGGTGAGAAAAAAAGAAAATATAGTTTTTTTCAATATAAAAAAAAAAAAATACACCACCACCACACAAGTACACGTGATATGAATTTTTAAGTAGTTTCTATAACCATCAACTTTTTGGCAGAAGATTTGAAATTTATCCAGAGACCACTGGAACATTCTATAACTAATTGGTGGTCATCCTCCAGTGTTATTTTTTTACATTCTTGTATTTATGGAAAAATTAAGTCACATTTGTCTCACATAAAAACACAGAACTTATATTTTCAGAACTTATATTTTGCAGAGCACATCAAGAGCTTCTTAAGATGTATCAAAAAACATCACTTTTATTCTTCATTTTACATGGGGATCCACTGGGAGAACCTATCTCCAAGTATCCTTCCAACAAAGTAACTGAAGAAGTGAAGAAGTTTCATCAGGACTGTTCTTCTGCTCAGCATCCTATCCTATCCTTTCATTACTACTTCAGCCAACCACCTCATCCGCATTATTTCACAGGGCTCAACATTGAAAAGTCAGAGAAAGAGGAACTACAAAGCCCAATTCTAGTTCTCTTTTATAGGACGGTAGAAGTGCAGATAGCTGTTAGGAAGAAGAATATTGGCGGTTTTCAGCACTGTACTAAGTATCTTGGATTCACCTATCCTCAACTGGACAGTAGGTAGGGGGAAAAATGGAAGTATGAGGAAAGGCAGGAAGACCAGTCTGGACCAGTAGCAGATAGTGATACCAACAAGTAGGTATCAGGGTGAAATAACAAGAAGATGTGCCACGTCTATCTATAATTAGTTTAAATATTTCGAATGTTATTAGCAACATGCTTAGGTATAGTCTACATATTGTCATAACTGAAGCCAGAAAGTTTAGAGAAAATAATTTTACACCAGTTAAATAAAATTTATGTAGTTGTAATCCTCATAATCCTTAGAGAAGTAACAAATATAGTTACACTATAGAAAAATACTACGTGTGGAACTCTGATTCCCCACCCTCCCCCCCTTGGTCTTCATGAACCTTCACACGTACGACCACTGAAATTAATAACTTAAATTTCTTGACTAAACATTTACTATCTGAATGAGAGACTCATTATTCAGTGATAAAATCATTTGAAGCTTCAGCTGAAATAATAGGAAAATCATTAATCCTTTTACCTATGTGACAGACACTAAATCTTTCTCAAAGAGCTAAGCTTTAGCAGGTTTCTATATTTTTCATTAGGAATTAAATAAAAAATGCAAAGTTAAAATTACAAAACAATGTATCAATAAGTAATTCAATAATTTGCTATTATTTAGTCAATCTATATACCGTGAACTTCCTTTCAGTTTTGATTGTTCTCCAGACCAAAAATAAGTTTTGCTGCTTCTTGAAGTTTTAAACTCCAACCTCATGCCTCCAGCAGGTTGAGTTCATTCTCCCATGAAAGCCATACTGTGTTAATTTGAAACTGAAAACTGGAACTGTTACTTTAAAATAAAGCCTGTTAAGTGAACAGGATATGCTTTGGAAAAGCATCAGCTTACAGACAACACCCAGTTGGGGCTTTTTAGGTACATAAGTAGCAGTCTGCAGTAGTGAAATCTAAGTTATGCAGTTCTAACAATGAAGAAGATGACTGAGAAGCAAATAGAGAGAACATTTTTCATACTAGTTACTCCAGTTAAAACAATTAGCAAGTTGGAAGCTTTTTAAATAAATGTGGTTCTGCAAACCACGAAGATTCTGGTTTGAATACAGATTCTATTATCACCCAAGGAACACTGCTGCTGAATACAACATTTAATTAAGAATTGTCAGTTTGAGGCAAAGTCAAATACAGATACTTGTATATAAAAAGAACACTTTCCTCCCTCTCATAGTAATACTAATTAATTATTCTATAAATAGTCACCTTGTGGTTGACGACTCGGATGATATATCTGAAGATCAAATGGCTGAGCACTTGTTTTTTGGATTACACTGACATTTTGGCCAGTCCATTTATTGGCTTTTGCGAGTGTATTGGTCCGCCAATCTGTCCAATATACTTCACTCCCATACAAAGAAACAGCAAAAGGATGAGAAAGATATTCATGACCCCGTATAATCTCTATCATGCTGGTTCCATCATATAATGCAGAATAAATGGCATCCGATCTACAAGACAACCCCGAATTTAAAGAGATTTTAAAATAAAATTAAAATCACGCAACCATTATGACATTGATGCAAAGTCTATAAAAACCTTACTCTTACATACTGGTAAGACCGAAGAATGTTCACGGTGCAATCACTAACTTCAATATGAATTAGTTCACATTATTAATTTAACTAGGGATATGAAATACTGGTTTGCTTGTACACTGTTTTAATATTCAAATTTACCTCCATGCTGTGAAAATACAGCCAGAGAAGCACTTTCCATTTAAACTTATGGAAAAAATAGTTTTGGTCTTCCACGTGTTAGGGAGGACAAACTGTAAGGCACAGGGAGCCAGAGATGATACCACAGCTGACAGGGCAGAGGCTTCACTGTCCAGGGCCACTTCCCCCTGCCCCTGAGCAAGGCAAGCGGAGTAGGTCCCAGGACAAGCAGCTAGGTTCAACCAAGAGTTGAAATCACCAAAAAAGTTCGTGGTGACAAGATAGGATGTACATACTGTACATTTACACGCAAGCCTATGTACATAATTCAAATAACTACATTCCACTCCCAACGTAGTTCACGTTTCTGTATGTAAGAACAAGGGTTTCTAAACACATAAGCATATTGTTACCACTTCACCTGGCATCTGTCCATACTATTCTTTTCTCAAAGTGATCCACAGTAAGGCCATTAGGCCAGGCTCCAGTATCCATATCTTTATAGATGATCTTTCTTTCCGCTCCGCTCATGGAAGCGGATTCAATACGAGGAAAATTTGCATCCCAGTCTGTCCAAAACAGAATTCTGGTGAGAAGAAAATGAAAAGAAAAAAAAAGATAAAATATTAGAGCATGAAGAATAATCTGAAATGGTTTAATAAGACAATAGTTGGAAAAAAGTTCAAATATTCACATTTTAAAATGAAAGGAATAAAAATAGGTTTACTTGGGCAACTGTATAAATTCCTTGAGGTAAAAGGGCAACACAGAGGTAATATTTCTTTATTAGCATTAGAACAATCATGAAACTCAGATTTTTAAAAACTAGAAGTTTAATAGCATTCTCTTTCTTACATCTATTAATACAAGTAACAGATTGTCTTGTCTTCCTTCTATAATTAGAAACTCAGGTCATCAAAAAAAATTATAATGAGAGCCTTTGAAAGCAATCCACAGATGAGTAGGATGGGGGGGGAGGAGAAAGGGAAGAAAGGTGATTTGAGGTAGCAGGAATTAAGGAGCAGGCCGAACTAGAGATTTCAGTTTATTAAGAGTGTTACAATGAAGACCCCTAGATTTTGGTCTGTCACTAACTAATTTTATACAGATTAGTCTTGCTAAGAAAACTGTGAGTTGTGTGGTAGGCGCTCTCAGTTCTGTACTATCCCCAATTTTTTTTTTCCAATAAGGATATCTTTCAGCTGTATAACCAAATAAGTTTCTTGTTAGCTAACAGAAGCAGTGTCACCAGAAAGCCAAAAATACACTAACTCTATCTTGTTAACCTTTTAACAATACACAAAACTTCTTTTATTTGTCAAAGGAAAGCAATACCTTAGATACGAAAACTACAGCAGCGTGCGTGTTGGGATCCTTCCCACAGCTGGTGTGGGGCTGCAGCCTCAGGGGCTCGTGTGTCCTGGAGCCAGCGACGCTGGGGCCGGCCACGAGGACTGGCTGAACTGGGCTGCTGGAGCAATCCACATCACACGTGTACATGTATTTCCCACTAGAAGACCTTCATCCTTAACCTCCAGAAAGGTTAACAGGATGAGACCACTGGTGCTGTTTGCTTGTGTCAGTGCTGAGAGTTTCTGCCCGTGTAGACATTTGTGGCCACACATGTGTGTTTATACATACATACATATATATATATTTATTTTTTTTTTTATTTGGACGTGTATCTGTGTCTGCGTGGACTGAGAATACATGCTCTGCCTCACTGCAGGCTGCAATGAAAGGTGTGGAGCTATGGCAGCCTCACTTCCACTGGGACACAGGATTTGAGCAATCCTAACAGAACCATCTACTTTGAAACATCAGTGTTTGTTTATTCATATTTATTTGTGACAAAGTTGAAGAGTTGTTCCCATCTGCGTTCAAAGATTTCATTATTTCCTCACCTCTAACAAGATGTAGCATATAACTGCTTCCAGCTTTTCAAAAGGTAGATTAGACCTTCAGTTTCAGGAAGAGTGGTGATTTGTGCTTTTTTTTTTCCTCCCAACCATTTAATTTGAACAACTTATCTGTCAATTCTTCTGCCAACAGGATGCCTTCTCTTTATAGATCTCTACAAATAAGCAATGCACTCTACAAATAATCTTCCTAGCATCTGAATTGAGAGGGTAGGCTCCTTACTAACTAAAGCATGTGCCTCCTAATTCAGAATTTAAGGTCCCAGAATCTGAGACCTTTATCTACTTTTATTTTTACATCCACAGTAGTGCTTCTAAACTAAATATCCAGTGAAAACATACGAGAGGCCGTAAGCAGGCTCCTAAACAAAATTAGATATAATGATTCTGCAAACTCATCATAATCTATATTATTTTTGGTCACATTTAATTTGGGGCTTTTTTTTGTTTGTTTTCTTTTTGCAATCTTCCTCCCCCCTCCACCCCTTTTGAACAAACAATAATTATGAAAAGAAGATTTAGTTAATGACCATTGCCTTTTGGCCTCTCTAAGAGGATCCAGCTACACATATTGGGTAATGTGGTTTCCGTAATGAATTTGCAATTTCATATTGCCTCAAAACAGTGCTCTAACTCCAAGAATGGCAAGATTTTTGTAGCAGTAAACTGAATTTCAATACAGAATCAGAACTGACACCTAGCTAAACAGGGAGCTAAGGGCTCCATGAAGAGTTTTACTTCCCTTCCACTACTTAAGTCTATTGACTTAAATTTTAATATAAATGACATGTAGAGGTCATTTTCATTTTGCCAAAAAAAGAGAGGCTAATTTTAAAAGGAAGCAAAAATATCCTAAACAAGTTTTAATGTTAGGGTTTGGGTTTTTTTTACTGTGAAGATTTCAAAATGGTATTGTGAAATATATTTATGTTTGATGATTGCTAAAATTACACTTGATGGGAAAAGAGTTTTTATTATGTTGGCATATTACCAAAGCCAGGAAATATTTTAATTTAAACATACTTTTTTTTTTTTTTTTTTTTTTTTTTTTTTTTTTTTTTTTTATTTCATCCTTGT
>WHYT01017505.1:120502-147386 GCA_009806455.1 Tetrax tetrax
AACAAAAAAAAAAAAAAAAAAAAAAAAAAAAAGCAAACCCAAAAAACCAACAGTCTTTAAGTGAGATGCACCCCCTTGGCAATACCTAAATCAGCCCATCACCCACACAGGAAAGTCAGACCAAAGGCTCCAGTTACTATCATCCACATTAAAAAAACTAAATTAAACAATCACAGAGCATGGGAAGTAATTTGCCAACAAATAGACCCATATATATCCTAACTCACCTTTTCTTAACCCTGTTCGTTGGGGCAATACACATCAATAATGAATTGTATTTCACTCAAAATACACTTTCAAGAATGGTTAAAGATAAGTTAGGAACAATAACAGCAAAGAAGGAAATAAAATAATCTCATATTTAAAAGTCTATCTTTAAAATACTTGGCAACACGAAAAAGTAATCCTTTTATAATTACCCGTATCTGGGATCCAAAGCAATAGCCCTTGGATGTTCCATAGCTCCCGCTATTAACGTTGTTCTCAAAGTGCCATCTAGTTTTGCTACTTCTATTTGGTCCAAATTGCTGTCTATCCAGTATATGTTTCCTGCAATCCAATCTACAGTAAGACCTTCAGGTGTGGCCAGGCCATGTTGTACTACCACCTCAATGGCACTGACACCTGAAAAAAAAAAAAAGGAAGAGGAAAGTGAAAAATAAAAGAGACGAAAGAGAGTGTTAAAGAACTAATATAGAGTCTAATGTAGGGAGCATGGACACGCAAGTCTATCAAATGCCCTTGGATTGAATTCTTGATTAATCTGATGGATTATAGTATTTTGTTCAATGGGACTTTTTTTTTTTTCTTTACAAATGCAATAGAGCTGCTGTAAATAAGTACATTTTTGGCAATATACAAGTAAACCTCATTCCACAGTAATAGAATTTTTTTGTTCTCTGGTGCTTCCGTAAGTACAGCTCTACAGCCTTCCGTAAAGGTCAGAGATCACATGCGGAGTAAGACAGGAGATGTACATCTGCCCTGTCACCAGGGACGACTCTTGCAGGATCCGTTGACGGACATGCTCTTGCCTCGCCTCCCAGTGACTAACCATATGAGACAAAACCCATGCAGCTCTATTTCAGTTCTTTCTCAATTATAAAAAGATAAAATTGAGATTGTGATGAAGACAGAGATGGCAGGGAGAACTCTGTTTGGGCTACACATTTTTAAAAGCTCTGCACTAAATAGCTTTACTTTGTTCCTTCAAATTCACATGCACAATTCACACTGACACTGTCTACAAACAGCTCTTCCCTCCAGACCTTCCAGAGGGTCTCAAAATTTTTCACACAAAGGGCAACTACAGAAGGACTCTGCTAGCCCTCAGGACTACCAGGAAGGTACAGTGCATTTTGCAGCTGTAAGTTAGTTCTTGACAGGTGCAAGATGAGGGAGTAAATTATTATTTTTTTTTGAAACAGCACAGAAGTCACTTGGGTTCTGGTACAGTGTGATTATGATAGAGCGTGACAACAACAGACTACGTTACTGGTTTCATACGAAGACCACAACCATTAATGAAAAATAGCCTTTGGCTCTTTTTACACACTTAGCAGTGTAGCATACTTCTTTCCTGGTCTGGATCTGTGGACAGAAAAATACTCACAACTACCATCTACTAAGGAGAAAAAAAACAAAAAACAAGAGAATGCAAATCTGCCAGAGAACATATGCGTGAATGCATTTGTGTATTTTCACAAAAGCAATTTAAACATGTTTATGCCTGTTAGCTCATACAGGAATGAACGCATCTGAAAGTGCTCCTCAACAAAAACCATTTTGTAGCAACACTTTCATATATATTATGAGATTATATTGAGTTACACCTCATCAGGGCAAAAAACAAGTCTTTCTGAACACCGCACAATTATGAAGCAAAATACTTCCACAAAGTAATTTATCAGACATCTAATAAATTATTATACTTTTTTAATAAGGTGAAGGTAAATTACAAAAAAAAAGAAAAAGAAAAAACAATATTGCACTCATTGGACGAGGAAGAAATATCATCCCTTTTCATTTGCTATTTTCTTCCCTCTACAGCCTATTGCAAAAGGAAACTTTAACAATAAGTCTACTCTACATCAAGTACAATCTATATATACACCTTTTTAAAGACAGGATGCCATCATAAATTCTGCTTCTCTGAATGGTAGCTCGGTTACGATTTATCGAGCCTGACACCCTGTAACTGAAAGTGTTCTTATTGTTAAGAAATTAAAGATTAAATTCATACCTCCAGTATCGGAGAGCTTGCCTCTGTAAATTTTGTCCTCTACCACATCTGTCCAGTACAGTAAACTCTGACTGAAATGAAAATCAAGTGCTATTGTATTTCTTAAACCAGGAACTAAGAGGCTGTAGTCACGTTTGTGAAGATCAATTTTTCTGATCTCATGTCGAATAGAAAAGATTATGAAAGCCTCAAATGGATCTGGAAGCAGAAGATTATACATTTCAAAAGAATAATAAGGAAGACATTGTTACATATTGGTATAAATGACAAGTGCAATAAGAACAGCAGAATACTTTATCAGGAGAAAGAGATGATTAAAACAATTCATTTTCTGATAAGGAGTCTTTTAAACATATTTTTTAGTCCCACAGACTTATCACTTCTCCTTCCTAGCATTATCTTTGATCACAACTAGAGATTACTGAACATTAAATGTGGGAATATCAAACTCAACTATTGAACCATATTTTGTAGCTCTACCACACAGAGTGCATAATTAGAGCTTTAAAATTCTCATGTTATAAAAATTACAATTTGTTTTCTCAAAAGTTTCAGAAAAAATAATCAATTAAATTGTACACTGTTCCAAATGAATATATATATATAGTGTACCTTTGGTTTTCAATTAAAGTGCTTTAAAAAACACCTCACCCTGAAATATTAAGCAAGGAAATTAATATTTTATATACTTATTGGTACAGCCCATCACAAATCCAACTACCACTAAAGTTCTCCTTCCTTTGTTATTCAATTAATGCTAAATTATTTGTGCCTGTGAGCTTACATCAAATATCTGTAAATGTTCTCTGCATAGGTCAACCATGCTATAAAATTGATTCTTTATTATAGTTCTTCAGATATTTTAGGTTAGGAAAAGTTTTTCAAACAAGTAGCTATGTTAATAAAAAAATAAAAAGAATAAAAAAAAAAAAAAAAAAAAAAAAAAAAAAAAAAAGATGACAACTTCATTCTGTTAACTGTGGAATCAGCTCAGTATATCCACTTTAATAAATAAAGTTTTTCACACCAATCACCAATTCTTTTCTGTCACAAAGTAGATGGCTTCCCCTCCCCCCCCAGTTCTTTCTAAACACAAAGAGTGTTTTCGTAGAGTGAAACACAAATGGAACACAATTAAACCTCCATTTTATACAAAACATGGATTATTGTCAGTTTATGGCAACAGGCAATATTGCATCGTTCTAAAATATTCAAAGAAAAAGTGGCCCAAATTATCATCATATAGAAAGTCACTTACATGCCTCTTTTTGAAAAGATTAATTTCACATTCGTCTCTTGATAACCATTACACGTAAAGATTAAATTATCTATGATGTTTTGAGTTAAGCAGGTACCTCAGCAGAGCTGTGTTCCTGCTCTTGAAGTACTTGTTCATCATCTGTCTTGGACTTTCCAAATGACCTTCCTATTTGTTAAAGCAATGAACGACTTCCTACAAAACCAATTTTTCAGAGCTCTGCCGTAGTTACTTTAATGAAGAACAAGATCACTGACATTAGTAGCTATTTCATAAGTACCAGTTATCTGAACCCGAGAAACCTTTCAGTGGCACTCCCCAATTTCTGATAAATTGGCAGCTATTACCCAGGAGAGCACAGGCTGCTAATATACTGCTTTTTAGGCAACTCCAATGCATAAGAACACATATGATCAACATCAGCAGCAGCTTCTTTTATGTTTTTCAGTAGTTAACACCACAAGGGAAAACAAAAAAACAAAAAAACAAAAAAACCCCAACTCAAATCTGTGTATGTTGGATGGTTATTTTTCAATCAAAAGTAGAGGAACTCCAGCTGACGCTCAGAGTTCTTACCCTTCCCACAACCACGCAAACACCCTTGGTTACTGGAGCCGATATCCAGTCAAGTCACAGATGTGATACTACATAAAAGAAAAGAACGACTGATAGTGTGACAAACAAGAGGCACTGACTGCATCACAGTGCAAAATTTCTCTGGAAAGAATTAAGAAAGCAGACAGAAACCAGGTTTACACAGGTTCCTCTATGATAAGGCTATGTAAATATAGCCAAATAGATAGCAGCAATTATTGCTTGGCTGGTGAGTTGTGAGGCACCACTCTGCTTTACGGAACGTAGCAATCAATCACTGGGTGACTGGACCAGTCTAGAATTTTACTTATTACTGCCCAACTCTCCCTATTGTATGTGTAGTAATTATCACATTTCAAGGATAATAAGCTGCATAAAATTGAGTGTATAACTGGCATGGCACTGTGAATAAGGTCAGCTCAAGCTTTGCACTTGAAATAAATATGACTGACCCCGCCACTCCCTCCTGCTAAGGTTTGGTGAAGACACTCCACAATACCATACCCTGTTGGGAGAGTGGCCCGTAAAGAAGAATGGCAATCAACTATGGGAATGGAAGAGGAAATCAGCAAGTGTTATAAGAGGTTTAGAAAGCATGGCCTGCAAGGAAAGAACAAACAAATTGGAATTGCTTAGTCTAAAAAACAATGGAATAAGATAACGAGCGGATGTACATAAAATTCAGCAAAGACATAAAAGGCTGATGAATTGAAAATTAAAAAAAAAAATCTTGTTTTCTATATAAATAACAAGTAGGCCAAAGATTAGAGGCTTAAACTAAAGCATGAAGACTCAGAAAGATTAGGAAAAAAATCTTGAGGAAAGTGAGGCACTGAAACGTCTCACCCCTAGGAAACTTGGGAGTTCACCACTGACGGTGTTTGAAGAGCTCTTGAAAGCAGACAAACGACAGTAGTATCAGAGAGCCTTTGATCTTCCTTCCAACCTTCTCATTCAATGAATGCATAAAATGAGATATTATAGTAAACTGGAATTTCAGACTAAATCGAATCAATTGTATTTAAGGTTATGCTTCCATCACCCTATAAAATGAAAATTTGATTTTTTCCCCCACTTGATTCCTCCTATGGAAACTGAGAGCAAATACTCTTTACTTTATCCATTGATTAAGAGTATTTTAATAAAAATCTTACCTCAGCTCAACAAAATGTAATGGTTATTGATTCCATTCTTTAAAACTTTGTTTACAGAAAGGTAATTGATAACAATTCACTAGAGAAAAATGATACATTTCTATATCTTCTGATTTCATGCCTCTACTAAGCTCTTTTACTATGTAGGTAAGTGTATAAAACATATGATACAAACATAAAGCATGAACTGCATTAACAGTTTTGTTTGTTTTTTTTTTTTCTTTTTGCTTTTGATAGGAGAAAACACTCAAAAGACAACTTTATAGAAAGAACAATGCTTAACTTTTTCCAATGGTTTTAATTTGAAATTATCTCTGGGAAAAATGCTAGCTGAAACTTATTACGTCATTGAAGCTTAATGCGACAGCGGTAGCACAAGCAGCAACCTATACTGTGCTTTCACAACATTTATCTCAAAAGGAAAATGATAACTTCATAAATAGTCTGAAAAAAAAAAAAAACCAACAAACTTCATTAAAAATGCATTGGTTCATCCGTCCCGTCCCGCCCCTTTAAAGTTTAGTATTGAAAGCTATCTGGAAATTCTAAATTTATAAAACTGAATTTAAAACCAGCTAAAACAAATCAAGAAGAGATACATACTGTATGTTTATTATAATCTAACAGAGTTCAGCGCAATATAACAGCACAACTTATTTTGAAATGTGTTTCAAGAGAAACTAGGAAGAAGAGTATGAAAATATATCATTTATATTGACTTTCTATCTGAATAATGGAGCTCTGTAGCACACTTAGTTCAATCAATACAATTTTAAACATGAATGAAACATTTAGTTTTGGGAAGTCAGTAATGTAACAATACAAGTGCCAGAAAGGCAAAAAGCAAACCAGATGAAAACAAGAGGTATCGAAAGTGAAGAAACTCTGAAGAAAAAAACTGTAACACTTAAAACCTTCAAGAAATGAAGAGAACATAGGCAGACAAAAAGGGAAAACAGGAGAAACATGCTAACTTTACATGCTATTGTTGTGTACTAATGAAAAGCTTGACTGTATATAGGGAAGTGCTATTTTACATAGAAAAAAAGTGTAAAAAAGGCAACATAATAATTTTCCACAGAGTAATTTTTTTTTTTTTCTCCTGAAAAAATGATTATTAGTTACTGCTCTGGTATAATACACACCTGCTCCTGGTTCAAGGCTTTTTAAATCACTATGAGTATTCTAAGAATTACTTCATGCCAACCGGTATTAGTGAAGTAGTAGTTTGGCATTTGGGTGATCGTTTCTATCTGCAAGATCACTTTGAACTTTACTTGTAACGGTATATATGAAAGCTTTTTTCTTTACTTTATGTGCATTTAAGATCTCACACACAGACATAAATGATACTGTGAGGCTAACAGATTCACAAATGAGACCAAAATTGGGCTCACTTTACTATAATGCTGTTCACACAGTCAACAACAAAGCATCAGAGGATCTGTCCTTCAGAGTGTTTATCATGCCTTTCAAATGACAAACTGAAAGGGGCCAAGATCATAAGTGACTATAAAAGCACGTGTCATCTTTAATATGGAATAATTCTGTTGCAGCTCTAGGATTAGGATAGCATTAGGATACTATCCATGTGTCTTGTAAAGAACAGTATAATTTTTCTTTACACCAGCTGACATCAGTCTCAGATCATATATTTGATATTACATTATTTGAGAAAAATCTGTAAAAAATCCAATTTAAACATCAGATTCTCATCAACATTAAGTAGAAGTATCTCACGGGCTTCAGAAAAACTGAGAAACTCTAGTCTCACTTTCCTTAATTTCAGCACAAGTGAGTATATTTCACTTTGGGGTTTTCTCCCTTAGCTTCCAAATACTGGTAATTTCTATTTGCTTTAATTTAAATTTTGTTTCAAGCTTTCCTTCACCAATTTGCTAACACAGCCTTAAATGCTTTTAATCCTTTAATTTCAGTAACCCAGTCAGAATGCAGTTTCTGAATTATTGGAAATGTCCATAATAAAACAAGTTAAACTGGTTAGTCAAGAAGACTAAGACTAAAGCAGTGTAATAAAATTAGACTTTCAAACAGCAGCAAAATAAAGTTCAGATACACAGAACCACAGTAATATACCAGTGAAGCATGATTTGAGAGTGTATTATAAGCATGTAATGTCTGAACAACATATATTCCCAATCTCATTCTGTAGTGGTAATTATTTACATACAACAGTAACAATTACGAAGATATAAAGTCTCAATTTGGAGATAATTCTGGAAATTATAACAGTTATTCCGGTCTGATGAATACAAACCACATTCCTAATGAATTAAAAAAATAGCTCAAAGGCATGATGTGCAATTTAAGAGAACGTCTGTGACACAAAGCTAGATTTTAATTATTCATTGTTTTGGTAACATGCAACAGAGTTTGGTCATAAGTAAATTATGGGTTTAGTTATTACTGTAATGAGATTCTAAAATGGTGTGTAAATTAGCTCAAACATTGTCAAAGTAGAAGGATTAGAATTTGCCATCTCTGAAATATGGACTATGAAGCTGCTCTCTACTAAGTTATTTCAAGTGACTAGCAATAGGAAACTTGGGCTTTTATTTCCAGCTTACTGATTCAAATTTTTTTTCATGTGATTCATTTGAGGCAATGCTGAGTATCTGTAATAAATCAAGAATAACTTAAGCATTATATCTATTGAATTAGGAAATATCCAAATAAATGACAGACAGTTTGGGAAATATTTCTACTCGGAATTGATAAGATATTATCAGAGAATAAAGATAATAAAGAATAAAAAATATCAAATAATCTTAAACTGAAATTTTGATAATCTAAACAGTATAACCAATGCTATTTTTAACGTCCTACGGGGGGGTTAAAGATGTGATGACAGTTTACACTGCACATACATGTTTGTATTTGTCACATGTGTTCACACTGCACTTGGAAGAGACACCCCATCATAATTTCTAAATCATAACAACAGTGAACAAGGAGGAGAATGCATTCCCCTCTCTTGCTTTGGTTTATGTCGGCTTTCTTCTTGATTAGTGAGCTGAATGGGCTTACTGATGTCAAAAAACAAGCGCCAAAATGGAGTAGGTTAAAAAATAGCTTTATCTGTGAACATTAGATAATTGACTATATGTGTGTGCACGCACATTCAGAATTAAATTTCTGAACCCTCAGGTAATACTGATCAGCATCACGATGTCACAGATTGACCCATTTCAAAGTCCAGAGTAAATCCTCCATTTTCCATATATATACACACATATATTTACATATATATACACATTCTGCCTATTAAATATACACGCAAAACTGTATGAAACTTCAAACAACTTAGAATTTATTTAGTGTTAACATTCCTAGAAAGTCTCATAAGCAATGAATCAATATTACAATACCCCTTCATCTTGCATCAAGAATAGGAACAGTTATAACGAGCTCTATCTCAGACTGCTATCAGCCCCTCGTTTGGATAATCCAGTCTATATTTCTTATTAAGAAAAAAGGAAATAAGTTCTCACTAAATGGGCAGAACAGCTATCAATATCTGGAATACTGAAAACATACTGAACTTCAACTTACCAGTACTGACACAATTTTCTCCATCCTTACTGAGCTTCCAGCCTTCATAACATGAGCACTTGACAGTATTTTTATGTTGTTCACATACTTGACTGCACTTCAGGTGCTTGGTACAGTAATCCATGATCTCACAAGTTTTGTTGTCCATACTAAGACTGAATCCTGTAGGGCAGGAGCATACAATTCTTCCTCCAGGAACCACAGAACATCGATGGCTACATCCACCATTGTTAAGCGAACATTCATCTGAAATAACATAGAGGGGAAAAAAAAAGAAGAAAAAAAACCAAACAAAAAACAACAAAAATTAAGGGCCACAAGGGCAGTCAGTTATATTGCATATTCTTAAAGTCATCGGGTCAACTAAAATACATAAAAGACCCCTAAGTAGCACAACTTGAATTCTATATGTTAAAAAAATTTCTATATTTATTTTTAAAAATATTTAAGTATTCAGCATGGTAGCTTTACAGCAATCTTTCAGGATTTTAGAATGGCAAATGAATAATGTATATACATTTTTACAGACTTTTATGCATCTTATTTCATTTACTTAAGAATTAAAAAATGTCTATACTGAGTCAGTCCAAAGACCACTATATGTCAACCAGCTTCTGTAGTCACCAGAAGCTGATGCACAGAGAAACAAGCTGAAATACTTCCCTTGCCTCTAGCCACTTGACCTTGCGGGGAGAAGGCTCCAACTCTTAGCCCTATTTATCTATATCACAAGCAACTTGTCAAAGAAATAGGCACAAATAAAATTTAAAAATCAGGATTTCTTTCTCCTTTTCCAAAAACAGCTGCTAGAGAACACTACTGCATTGTCAGTGTCAGTGCTCACACATTTTATTTTGCAGATAACTAATGATTTGTAAAGTTCTGCTAAATGAATTGAAGGTGATCTGTGAAACTTGTACAGAGTCTGAATTAAAAGCATGATAATTGTGTCTGTGAGAAATTCTGTGACTTCTGGAGTAAAAAACATGAAACTACTCCTTATCTCATAATATTACTGATATCCAGTGAATCAATGGGAGGGCCAAACTGGTCCATTGTTACACTGGAACCTAGGCTTTGCTTTCAGTTTTCAATCTTGTGCCTTTTGGTTATTTTGTTTGATTCTAACAAGTCTCTGAAAGCCTTACTTATATTTTATACCTCTTATCACAAATAAGTTGTCTAAGAAGAATTTTTTTCTTTCCACTTAAAAATAAAATCCCTTCTTCTAACGGTCCTCTGTTCAGATTTCAAGTTTGCTTTTTGTGGCTTTTTTAACATAAAAAAAAGAATCAATGTTGTTAATGTGTCTAACATGCAAATGTGGTGTCCAACACCCCATATTTCTCCTTCAGTTTATGCTTAGGTATGTTTTGAAACTAAATAATTAACAACCGCAACAGGATATATGTGTCATAATGGGCTACTACTAGCAGAAAAATAATTGCCCGTTAAACACAGAAATAGCATAGAAATAAAATAAGTGACCTTACGCTATATTTTCTTTCACCTTGAGGCTAGATTATGTACTAATGACAAAACAGGTAGCAGCATGGGCTTCATACATTGCTCTCAGAGCATTTAGGGCTACAAAATATTATTGATGTATTCCAGAGGATCGCTGCGTTTGAGATCCCCTCTTACAGTACAATCTGCAGACCGACAGAGCGGGATGGTGTTAACACCTCTTTGCCATAGGCTGCAGCAGCTGTTGCCCAGGCAGGGGACTCCGCCTCCCTACGCCAAGTGGGAATCGCTGGTGACTCAAGCGTGGTGGTGGGACAGCCCAAGGTGGGACATCTCAGGAGAGAGAGGTCCTAGAGGGTGAAAATGCTTGCAAACATCTCCAAGTGCTTCGTAACTGAATGCTGGAAATTGTACATTTTATGCAAAGACAGGACAGTGAGGAGAGGCGAATAGTTGAAACAAAAAATAATTATAAAATTAGCTGAAGTTTTCCTACAAACCCCGATTCACTTCTTATCAGTAAACAACTATAGTATAATACTACTGCTACAGTATCAAGAGTTCTTTTAAAATCTATTCATTTCATCTTTGCATATGTTTTATAGTAATTCAGTTAGGTTATCTGTTACACTCCTGTGTCAGATTTATAAAATCATTTTTGTACATTTTTTACTGAATACTGAATAAAATTTTATTGAGATAAGCTACATTCTCCCACGTGCCATGAAATCCTTTCAACAGGGAAAAATGTTAACTCCTCCCAGTTGTCTCAGTGCATGTCTTCTTGAAGTCCTACACAGCTACTGGCTGGATTCTATCACTTGAAGCTTTCATAGAGAAAACTGCAAATTAGCTGAAGTCCTTTACTGTATGCCAAGAGCCTTTGAAGTTGTTTACCTCCAGGAGTATTTTAAGGGGTTAGGAAATGAAAGATTTACCTAAGGAACTATGTTTTCCCTTAATTGAAGAAAACTAAGACTTCAAGCAGATAACCAGTATGATTTAAATTAAATAAATATCTTCACATAGGCTACTGTGATAAAGTTTCAGTCAGATTAAAATGAGAACTGTTTTTCCAACAGGAACTACTGTGGCAAACAATATCAAGAACAATCAGGAAAATGTGTCTAAAAGAAGTACCACAAAGATCGCCTTCATCAGATCCATCAGGACAATCTCTTCTCCCATTGCAGAGCTTCTCAGGCTGTAGGCAGATGGAGGTATCATTAGCACAAGGGTATTTTGGTGGTCCACACATATAGCCCTCGCAATTATCCTCATCAGACTGATCCTCACAATCAATATCGCCATCACATAGCCACGCTTTGCTAATGCATCTCCCTTGGAGAAAAGAGACAATAAACACAGGAAATCAGAGTGGACGCAAACTTTGGAAAAAGCCTTCAGTAGCATTACACAGATATATATTTTTTTTAATTATGCTTTTCTATTAATAGTACTTTCCTCTTAGATGAGCAGAAAGAAACCAACTTGTACTTACACTCTGAAGCATCACTCACATCAGTGTTGACAGTCTAATTTTTTGAACAACATAAATTCTAATTATTTCTATGCTGAACAGAACTGCTTACAGGCAGGATACATTCTTATAATCTAAGTTAAATGTACCAATTATACTAATTTTTTTTTTTTTTTAACTTCTGTTTTTCTTCATGTCCTCCATCTTCTACACCAACAGCCTTCCATAGCAGCAATGTTTCAATACACGACATACTATTAGCAGAGGCTTGAGAAAAGCCTTTCTAGAGAGTATACACAATGCATTCCCAGATCATGTCAGATAACTGATCAGCTTTTAGACAAATTAACTCTAGTAGATGTGTCTTATGTCATTTCAATTTTACCAAACTAGAGTTCAGATCATTTCCTTCACTCCTCAAAAAGGAAAAAAGAAAACACACACACTTTTGTGCTGACCACCAGTCAAGCAAGACAGTTTCTTGAATAATAAAAGGGTTACGATCTTCAAAAAACAAAACCAAAGCACTTACAGATATTAAATTAGAATCACCCAAGCATGGGATTTTAATAGTGAAAAGTAACTGATATTGTGAATGCTACCACTTACAGGTGTATGCGTGTGCGCGCTCATGTCCCAAACTATTCTTCAACTCTCAAGCATAAACTTGTTACTTGCTAGCTACAACCAATCACTTAACACCTGGACTAAACAGACACGACATGTACTTTATGCTTCAATTAATAGACAACAGGTAGAACTATGTGTTGGGAAGCTGATCTTGCACTCTGTTCCTACCTATAACCTATTTAGGTACAGAAAATCAGTCTGGAATGGGAAAGAAGATCCTGAAATGTCTGGATCCATCAACAGCAACGCTGGTGGATGCCCAAGGACTGAGTGGGGATGCCAGAGACTGGTAACTGCAAACTGTTGTACAGCATGAACTGACACAACTTTCTGCCCAGCCTTCCCAGTTCAGCAGTAACCTTCCCAGTAGGAAATTGAGACTGATAATTACTTTGTGGGGGAAGCAAGTGAGTGAGTGCGCGAAATAATCAACTAGGGTAAAACACTAATATTGTTGGTTCTTTAATATATCTCAGCGTCAAATCTGCTACAAGCAGAGCTTTTACTCTTCGACCATGACATGGTTTAATACAAAACCACCTCAAAAGAAATTCTGTACTGCTGTCCACACAGTGTAGCAACTGTCCCTAACCATAACTCTACTGTCTGCCAAAATACAGTAGCAGACTGCAATTTCCTTTAAAGGAAATATTTGCTGAAGTTTAGTGTAATGCTTCTCGTTTGATATTTTAGTCTTCTTGGAATGGGAAAGGTGCTGACAGAATGATAATGGGATAAATTAAGAGTGAAACAAGAACAATGAAAAAATAAGTTTCTGCAGCACTCACAGGGTAAATGTAAGACTGTTCTCACTTTTTGTAAATAAAAGTAAGAAGCGAAACTTCAGGATCATACTTCGGTGATTGTGGTTTCAAACAACAGAACATAATTTTACCAGTGCAAAATGACCTGGAAAACTTAACAGGGAGTGGTGTCAATTGGAATGAAAAGCTTTCACCATTTTCTACAACGGTCAAGGTCCCAGATATCCTGCACTGAATTGGCAGAATGGTACAGGCACAAGAAAACAAAGTTGTATGCATAATACGTGTGCGGCTTATCCTTACATGCAATCAGAAGTGTTTCAAAAAAGTGTCCATATTCATTATTGTCTTGAAATGATAACTTATTTTATATATTATAACACAGCAGTAGAATGAAAGCTAATTAAAAATATCAACATCAAGCAAACTATCTCGATCCCAGACTAAAGTGATGTTGCTTCCAGTAGAGCTCCTAATGTGTATTTTAATCTTTTATAGGTACAAATGTTTAGAGAGCAAATCAGTTTTTCTGTCTTTGTCTTACCTTAATGAAGACATTTTACCACAAAAGATTCGTCTTCCACTATGATAGCTATGACATGTTCTTAAGTAGAATATACTTAAAAGGAATTAATCTTTGCTAAAATTCTAAAGAAATGGACTTAATTAAATATTATGATTGTCTTGAAATCATTACTTAAAATTCACTGAAGTATTTTTGCTTTATTGTCCCTTATTGAAATTCACTTTTTTTTTGGTTTCCAGGAACCTTTTCAGTAAGATTCCATCACGAATTAATTGCCTCAATGAATACATCTGTTCTTTTCCATAGCTCTTGTGTGTAACACAGAAGAATACATGTAAAGTAGCGAAGGAAGTTCTAAAGCAACAAGTATGTGGGAAAGCTGGATCCAAATGCTTTTCCAACGTTTTTTTTTTTATTTACTACAAACACTAGCAAGTACAACAGAAGTAACTTTTCATACACCGTTCAGTCTTTCTTGGGTTACTAAGCCTGGGAAGTTTTTTTACTGAATATATCTTGAACTGTAGGAAAACTACTTTGGTGGAACATTAATTGCATTCAGTTTCCTTTTGCAGCTACTTCTTACTGCCTAAATCTATAATACCTTTCTAGTCCATAGAATGGACTAAATCTTATTCCTATCCAAATAAAATAATGTTCTAATATGACATATTTAACAAAATGTCATGATGGTCAGTGATGCTGCTTGTCTTGTAGAACAAACCTGAGACTTAGACTGAACTACTTTGTTTCAATAATATTGTCATCTCTGGTATTCAAAAGCTTTTAGTAAAAAGGAGATGTTTATAAATATCTCCTGGGTGAGACAGAAGTAAGAAAAAAAATCAGAGTCTAAAGATGACAGCTGTATCACAGAAAACAACGATAACATGAATTGAGGATAAAAACAGTATTGGAACAATATATGTCAGTGTTTATTTGCTGTTGTGGTTTATTTTTTCTTTGTTTTTAATGTCAACTGAATCCACCCCTCCAGTCAGAAATTTAATCATTCTAACCCATCATTATGTTCAAAAAGGTTATGTAAGTAATTGTACAAGATGTGCAGCTCTAAAGATCTAAAGGTGAGAGAGGAGACAGCAGGCAGGGAACAAGTGGACGTAACGCTGGTAAGCCTACCTTATGAACGACATTCTTTCCACCCACCCTTTCAACTCCTCCACACTTCTCATTCTTATGTTCTTACTAAATCTTCACCTCTTCCAAAACTCCTTGTGTGCCATATCTCTCCACAGTAACTTTCCTCCTCAGCAGCCCTCAGATAATCTGTAGGGCAGCCCTACCAATTTCCTTGTCACATCCTTGTATCTTGACTTACACTCCCCATCCAGACCGTGCTATTGCTGCTGCCCTCCTCTTCCAGTACCACTGCGACAATCACCCTTGACTATATTTCCTCTCTATGTACATCCTTTATTTTCCATTCCAGAGAAAACCTGCTTCTTCCCTCATCTTTATTTTTTTTTTCCTGCAGTGTGTTATTTACATGTGAGAAAAAAAGTAGGACAAAACAATAGCCCAAAGGGCGGCATTAAAAATGGTAAGATACAAAATTAACTGCTTCGTGAAACAAATGTAAAAAGCAGTATGACAAATATACAACAGTTAAGATCTGTTGCTTACTAAAAACTGAAGTATTCATGGCTCTTTTGCCTTTGCCTTCACAGAAGTGCTTGACTATGATCATTAGAGTAATTAGATAACTTTTAAAGTGAGACTGCACAGATTGTGCTCGTGGTCCAGTACTACCAACTGCAAAGTAGGAAGATGGAATAAAAAGGATAGATTTATGTAGTACATAAAACTGAGTTGAAGTACATGCTTGTAATATTTTTTTGAGGACAGAATCAGAATTAAAACACGAAGTTGGATCCTAGACTAATCTAATTTAGTCTAGTCTAATTTAAAAGAAAACTGATGGATTCAAAGGCAGAAAATAACTGGCTAGAAGCAGTCCAATGGTAGTCAATCTCAATCAGACAGTTATTGCATCTCATATCCTATTGATATGCAAACTGTAGTTTATTTTTCATCACACATCACCACAAAAAACTGGTGATGTTCTTGAAAAAAATTAGAAACCCCATTCTGAAGTCTGTTAACTCAAGTCCTCTACAGCATTTTGGCTGACTTTGGATAACACAGCTCGAGAACTGCATAGATCAGACAGTTCCAGTGAGAAAATACTTAAGATTTAAAAATGCAAAATAAAAACAGAAGACATGTGAGCCCAAAAAAAAAAAAAAGAAAAAAAATTCTAGTTAAGGAGACATATGACAGAACTCTTTCAATATTCAAAAGATTTTTATACTGGTGAAAAGATTCAGACAATCAACTAAGCTTGCAGCAAAGTGAGAAGACTTATTAGGAAAAAAATGTTCAACTATTAGAGGCAAATTACTAAAAGGCTATCTCTATAAGTTACAATATACCCTCTATTGAATATGCTCAAGTGTGTATCAGAAAAGGGGCTGCATATGATGGGTTTTGGGGCGACCATTACTCTAAGCGGAAAAATCACGTTTGGCTGAAGGCTGACAAATACCGCACTTGGAACATGACACTCGCGCCTGCGGCATTGCGACAGATTAACCAGAGCCAACAAAAGCTACAGTAAGGAAGGACCCTGCAGCTACTATTTACATCCTTAAAACAAAACAAAAAAAGAAGTAAAAAAGTATGCAGTAACATTTCACTATTACTGTTCTTGCCAACTGTCATTTCGCTCAAAACATATTGCCTATCGCATCTCCCTCCATACATACAGACCTATGCAGAGCCGTCACATACCACACTGGGAAATCAGTTGCCACTACCTAGCAATCTATCAGGGAACAATTACCTGGTTTCTCCTCATCTGAACAATTCTCATAAAGCTAGAAACCAGACAGAATTATTTCTTTAGAATAATCCACAGAGAAAATGATGTTTATTCTGAAACCTGAAAGGATCATGACAGAACGTCTTTTTTATAAAACCAGTATGACTCATTTGTCTCACCATATGGAATTAAACTGAAAAGTAGCTAACTACAATTTTGCTTTTGCTGTTTTCTGTTCCAATGCGTTACCAACATGCCTTCTCCAGAACAGCAGTTTTGCTCCTTCTAGGACTGATGGAAGGAAAACAGCAAAAGGAAAAAATTACGGATGGAACTGTCACAACTGATTCCTAAAGTGGTGTTTCCACACAACCAACAAGCATGATTGCATTTTCCTCTGAATCAAAGCCATATACCCTTGAATCTAGCCAATGTTTGACTTTTTTTTTTTTTGCTATATGTATACATGGCACTTAGAGAAGTCACATTTCATCTTTCATCCTGTAAACTGCCAGAGATCTAATCCCTTTTTATCTAGTGAAGCTGTTTCATTTAACAGCTGCTTGTTCTAGATATCTTTATGGAAACTGTAAGAACACAAAAGGAAATGTTTTGTTTAGAGAAAATTCAGTATTCTGTATTTATTTATCTGGACATTAGGATGTCTATAAAATCTAAGCAGCAGCAAACCTCAAAGCATTTCTAGAGACATCCTGAAGTAGTTGACATATTAAAAAATGAACTCTGTTCACACTATAGATCTGAATAAAGAATCTTCCTGTATCCTTACATGTTCACAAATACTTTTGGACAGAGCTGACGTAACAAGACTGCAACGTTTATCATGCTTAGCTATAACACAAGCATCAGAATGGGTTCTCCTTTCCTGTAATAATTATAGTTGCCCAATGGCTACAATAGTACTACTTATTATATCCTGAACTAAATTTTGCTTTTAAAAGTTATTTTACTCCCAATATTTCATTAAGCTTTGAAATAAATTGTAAAAAGATAAATACAATGCTGACATATATTAATTTCTTCCTTAACTGGACTGTCCCTTAAGAAAATGTTCCATCTAAGCATAATTTTGTAGAATAGCCTCAGGTAAAGATTGCCACAGTCTTTTCACATTTTTTAATGAAGCATGGTTAAAATCAAATTTTGCTAAGCATTCTCAAATGATGTATTTTTCTTCCAACATTGCAGTTGAATTTCCAGTGCTTCAGTTCTAGTTCTTTGATGTCTTCTAGCTAATTACTTTATACCATTTAAATCAACTTCTAGGTCCAAAGATGGAAAACAGAAGAAAATATCTGGGCTTTAAAGTACTATTGAATGCTACATTTAAGTATTTAGTTTGATGTACTATCATATAGAACAGTTTCAGCTTTTAGTAATCTCAAATCTCATCTATTTTATATTGTAAATGAGAAAACAGGTTAGTGGAAGGATATTAATATTTTCCTGATATGAATACAGTAAGTGACATCACCTCAGTAGTAGAAAACAGACTCCGTATTCAAATAGCAGATATGTGATCAAATCACAGACACAGACAATGAGCAAATGAGATCAAAACATATCTACAAGCATATACCTGTACTTTTGCAGGAGAACTTTGTTTTTTCATCACACAGTCGTATAGTTCCATTACAGCCTTTTTCGTCACTACCATCTTCACAGTCCTTTTCTCCGTCACAGCGCCACAACTCAGGAACACAGTTACCATCAGGACTGCACTGAAATTCCTTCCCATTGCACCTTCCAGGAGAAGGAGTTTCTTAGAAAAATAAGAATTACATTGAAGAACTTTCTTATGTAAGTTTCTGCATGCCAAGCCTACAGTGACTTAGAATCTCTCTTCCTAACCAAAGCTAAAATCAGAGTCCCCAAGCATAAGACTCAAAACTCAATATTCCTTCCTACCTTATCACTCCTGCACAAGCGTCAGACAAGCTCTTTCTTACCCTGCTCACTCCCTTCACTCCACCCTCCACCACAGCTCAAGCTAAACACCAATTTTTTATCTTTTTTTTTTTTTTGCACAGCTGTCAGACAAGAATAAATTTGGAGATGTAAGGAGAACCAAGGCTAATAAAGCTTAATTGGTGGTTTGTAAGCCCTGTCTCTCACCCTCAAGCTCCACTCCCTACGCCTTCTTCATTCTCCTCTTTTTTCCAACAAGGTGCACCTCCTAGTTCACAAAACAGAAAAGGTCACAGCTCTGCTCTGACACAAGGTCTCAACATCACCTGGTTTGTGCTATCGCATCACTAGCAGACCTAGTTGTGACCTCTCTGAATTCATAGAATCACAGAATGGTTTGGGTTGGAAGGGACCTTCAAAGGCCACCCAGTCCAACCCCCCTGCAAGGAGCAGGGACATCTCCAACCGGATCAGGTTGCTCAGAGCCCCGGCCAACCTGGCCTGGAATGTTTCCAGGGATGGGGCATCCACCACCTCTCTGGACAACCTGTTCCCAGTGTCCCACCACCCCTAGTATAAAAAAAAAAATTCCTAATATCTAATCTAAAACTACAACTTCCACAAGTAACTAAATTCCACAGTAACAAGCTTCAGTTCAGTGCAGCTATGGAATCAGCCTTGAATGTTTCAAAAAACAAATTAACTGTGATTTTAATTATTCATCATATATTTCTCTAATTTTCTAGATGATGGCCTTTTAAGTTTTATCCTTGCCCTCCTTTTCTCAAACTGTTACCACTGTGTTTCTAGTATTTCATAACATACTAGCTACAATAACATGTACTTTAAAGTCATGATAAACTTATATATTCCTGTTTGTAATAAAAACTTTGTTTTGAATAAATTCTTATAGCACTACCCATAAATACACGGTTTATTTAAATAAAAGGTGCTTTTTTTTCTAAATAATTTGCATTCTTGAATTCTATCATAAATAAAGCAAAGACTAGTTGCTAGACAAGTGTACATCATGTAGCAAAGCAGGACACAGATGATGCATGAACTGACAATAACTGTGTAAAACAGTGCTGTTTCAGAGACAGTGGTGCAAATTCCAACATAACACTCCATTGTATAAAAAGGCAGAGCAAGATTTTAAGCTTTGAGACGGATGTGAACGAGAGGGAAAGCCCGTAGTTTCATTCCAGAGATGATGATAATGATAGTATCAGTAAAAACAATAATTTGTAAATATTAAAAAGTTAAGGACTTTACACTACTCATGCACAGCATTCTGGTAATTCATCTATTTGTATGAGGTCTGCAGCTAGTTTTATTATATAAACTCATGAGAAAGAACCAATAAAATTCTGCACAGTTACTTTATGTGGAAAAAATCGCTATGAGAAAAAATATGAGAGAAAAATATTCCCTCATTCTTATCTGCTTATTCTTTATCCTTTGCTACAAGCATCCTCTCTCTCTTCTCTCCCCACCCAAATAAATACAATGTCATTTAAATGAGACTGTAATTTGTTATAACATTTTTATGCTTCAGTAACAATATTAAAAAAAACACCCAAAATTTGGATCACACAAAAGTGATTGTTACTTCATTAAAAACCCAGTAAATATAAATGGTAACTTAAGGAATGCTGCTCACTTTCTCTTTATCTAGGCATCATGCACCTTCTATTTTATCATTACACCTGACATTTTCCATTCCAAACTTGGCCAAGGTTAAAAGCATTGTCTCTTTTTCCACTGAATGAAGATGGACGCCCTCTATTTATAAAACATTGCCTGTGTTTATAAGTATTAAAATATAAGGAAGAAAAAAAAGCTAACCTTCCTTGCTGCAGTTTGCTTTGGTTTCATCACTGAAATCCCCGCAGTCATTGTCACCATCACACGCCCAGTGACTTGGGATACATCTACCATTGTGACATCTGAACTGATCAGCAGAACAGGAGTGAATACAGCCCAGTTCATCACTTCCATCACCACAGTCATCATCTGCAAATATCAGTTTTTCAAATTATTTTAAAAGATTAAATATATGAATAAAAAGATGTGAGGAAAAAAAAAAAAAAGATATTTCCAGAAAGTTAAGAGAAAAAAATCATGCAGTAAATAAAATAGTATGCTTACTGCCCACAGGCAAATGGTAAAATTATTTCTAATGCAGGTAATTCCTTAACTCTAATTTACCAACAGCTCTTGATACACTGTCATTTTGGATAGTCTAACCCCCTACACTTACTCAATCACTGACGCCAGCATGCATGAGAAGGTTGTAGATTTTCCTAATTTCTTTAGTAATATATAACGATACAGGTTTCCAAACGCAGGAGGTTTACTTTATTCTCAGCGAATTGTTAACTTAGTTAAGCACACACACAGAGCTTCATCTAAACCAAAATGAAAACCTGACGTTAGAATTCCTTTTCAATAGGATGACAAAGGTTGTTCCCACATACTTGCAACAGTGCAAGGCAGAGAAAGGCAGCAGCACGTAAATAAGGGTGGAAAGTAGTTGCTCATTGCTCTAATGTTGTAGTCATTACAACCGGCTTAAGGCAATCGCCAAAATTACCAAAAGGTAGATGTGTTACGTAAACACTAAAGGGTCTCCTTGTACAGAATTTCAAGTCAGCACGCCGTGATAATTTGGGACATGTGTCCATTTACAGCTATGAATTCCTGTCAGCCTCATAAAATGACAGTAATATCAAATGCTATGTGGATGAGGAACCAAGCCAACGTTATTAGGACTGGCATGACATCACTCCCACATCACAAGCTCTGAGAGAAGATTAATTTGAACAGTTTTCATTCAAATATGTACTCCTTCAGAAAAAAATAACTACATTGTAAAGTCTTCCTACCCTTCCCTCAAGGAAGGCTCTTTATTAAATTGAACTTGCCCACAAACAACAAAAAGGCAGCTATTTCGGTTACTGGAGGTATTTTGTTTTCTAAAAGTAGAAAATACTTTCATAAGCAATAGTTTAGCTTCTTTTCTGTTTTAATAACACAAGTTCATATCACACTGCATTTCACAGAATATACTATCTGTAACTATTACCGTATCTGCTGCATCACTCCTTACACAAAGCTTCGATATTGCTGCTTTCTAGGTCAGGTCAGTAATTTAAAAATACTGTAATTTATTCTCTGACCACTTCAAAGGCAAACTGGCAATATCAGTCTCAGAAAAAGAGAGTATCAAAGCAATATTTATGTAATATCTACCATATTCTTTTAAGATATGGAACATGATACTTGCCTGAATCACAGAGCCATTTGCTGCTAATGCATCTTCCATTTTTGCATATAAATTGACTTAGTGGCTCACACGTTGGGAATTCTGTGTTGAAAAAGAAATAAAAGCTATTTAATGTATATCTTCCTTAGTAATATTCTTCCATCTTCCTATATGCATAAATTACACAAGTATATTGTATCAAACATTTGTACCTGCCAGATATAAATCTGGAGAGGAGAAAGAGGTGAGACACCAAAAAGAGAGGATAAAAAGGCTTTTAACTGTAAATACTAGTCCAAACTCTATCTTTCCTCAACAACAACCATTGAAATGCATTATTCTGTGTCATATAACATGGTCCTATATTCCCATCAGACCAGGGCTGTCTTTGCCACTAAGCATATAATATTTATGACTAATTATAGCTTGATGACCGATACCAACCGTATTTTCAGCCTGCTTATTTATATAAAAAAGTTCCCCAGTTGCAATAACACCGCCAGTAAAAGACAGGAAAGGGAAGTCTATAAAATGAGAAGGTTAAGTACCAAGCAAAAGAACAGTCAAGAAATAAAGTTACTGTACACTGACATAATAAAATCCAGAAGTAAAATGTCAGTATTTACAACCATTTCCTCCAAGAATTCCACTAAAAGTAGTAGAAAACTGAGACAATATCAGCACCAAATCAAACCAGCTGCAGCAAATAGTAAAATTTAGAGATCAAGAACATCGTAAGACTGAAGTGATTATTCTTCTGCTTCAACACAACACAATGGTGGGAAGAAAAGTTAACACTCATGACAACACTTTGTCAATTACTCCCAGAAAGTTTTTCGTTGTTAAGCTTAAAAGAAAAAAAAAAGCTATTTTTCTTGAGGGAAAACATTACTGATGACAAAAAAACTGTTCCAACACAAATTAGGTAGATGTGCAAGTACAGAATCAGAATCACAGAATCATCATGATTGGAAAAGACCTAAAAGATCATCCAGTCCAACCATCACCAATACTTCTCAGCTAAATCATATCCCTCAACACAACATCCAAACGTTTCTTGAACACCCCCATGGTTGGTGACTCCACCACCTCCCTGGGCAGTGCATTCCAGTGCCTGACTGCCCTTCCGAGAAGTAATATTTCCTAATGTCCAGCCTGAATCTCCCCTGGCGCAGCTTGAAACCATTGCCTCGAGTTCTATCACCGTCTACACGAGAGAAAAGGCTGACCCCCAGCTCACCACAACCTCCCTTCAGGAAGTTACAGAGAGCTATAAGGTCTCCCCTGAGCCTCCTCTTCTCCAGACTGAAGTCCATCCAGGACGATGGTACTTCGCTCCAATATATACCTTACATGTTTCAATCAAAGTTGAAACTAATTTTTAATTTTGCGTTCTAGTTGTTCAATAATTTTTCTACAAATTTAACTTGTATATTAAATCCCCTTTTCCATACGTGAAAGCCTTCATTTTCTTTATGTTCATCTGTCTACCTAAGACCTGTATAAAGAGACAGCAAGTAATTAAAATGAATTGTGATTACCCTCACCGCCACCCCTCCCAGCTCAGGATTCTCAGCCCACCACAGTCTTTCCACGGATGTTTTGCAGCATCTCCAGTGTTTGATTCTCACAGCTGCACCCTCCGCCACCATCCACAGCTCCCTCTGACATCCTAGAGGACAGGCACAACGCTTCCCCTCGCTGTCCCTGTGGTCTCTCCAGTACTCCTTCCATTTCCCTGTCGTGCAGCAAAGGGATGCACATCCTCTAGCTGATTCACAGCCATCCCTGTGCTGATTGCTCTGCAGACAGAGCAAGCAAGCAAGAAGCCTCTTAAGC
Source organism: Tetrax tetrax (assembly GCA_009806455.1). Taxonomy (NCBI): domain Eukaryota; kingdom Metazoa; phylum Chordata; class Aves; order Otidiformes; family Otididae; genus Tetrax; species Tetrax tetrax. The sequence continues at coordinate 144,069 of WHYT01017505.1, forward strand.
TCACAGTGAAGTCTCTCCACAGTGTGGACACTGCTATCCTAAAAGCTCCAGATGCTTGATATTTCTTTTACCCTCTGTTACTGAGTGCAAACAGTATGACAACGAACTGATAAACAGATGGACAAAAAAAAAAAAAAAAAAAAAAAAAGAAAAAAAAAATTACCATGAGAGTGGTGGAACACTGGGAACAGGTTGCCCAGAGAGGTGGTGGATGCCCCATCCCTGGAAACATTCCAGGCCAGGTTGGACGGGGCTCTGAGCAACCTGATCTGGTTGGAGATGTCCCTGCTCCTTGCAGGGGGGTTGGATTGGGTGGCCTTTAAAGGTCCCTTCCCACCCAAACTAGTATATGATTCTATGATTTCAGAGATTGCAAGATACAGCGAGACCACTCAAATGAGCTATTCTATGTCTCTATATAACAGAACTTACTTGATTGGAAACATGGCAATTAGAACTCTAGCTTAAAAATATTCTCATTTGCATTCAGATAATGACTTTATTTTTATTTATATTTTAGCAAATATGTAATCTTTTTTTTTAAGTAACTGATCAGATATCAATTACTGTCAATATGCAATTAGCTTTCTTTTTTTTTTTCTGGTTTATTTCACTATTAAAAGAAGAAACGGGAAAAAAGTAATAAGAAATAAGAAAAAAAGAAAGCTGGTGAACGTAACTACTATTTTAGATGTAAAAATACTGAAAAATCTTGATTGCACTTATAGAAGGAGATGCCGGGAATCACATATGGACTTAAAAAGTAACAGTGTAAACTCAACTAACAAGCATTATGTGGTTAGCAGTCATGAATAATTCCAAAATAAACAAACTTAAGAGATTATGGATGAACAGAATTTACTAATTGGATCCTACATGTTGCCTTCTATAAATTCTTTGGTAATTGAGGTCATGAAGATTTACATTTATGGAACGTAAGGCATGGACCCATGAGCTTCATCTAAGCATTTACTTTCTACTGTTTTCTTGCTTTCCACTGCAAGTGATTCACAGGTATTGAGATTTTTTGTAGAAAAATTGTTATAGGTAATAAAACTCTACTGAAAAGGTTTACAGTACTAAGAAGTTTCAAAAAAAGAAAAAAAAAAGTAACATTTTGTCAACAACAGTGCTTTCATAGTTTGATTTTGATTTACAGAAATATATTTTTGTAACAGTGAATCAAGTTAGAATATGAGCTATATCTGAGAAAAAACACAGGTCTAACTACTGTATATCCTAACAAGTACAGTTTGGATTTTAATTTTTTTGTGCAGAACCTGTCACTTCATGATTACATGGTTGATGCTAGTAAAATAATCAGTCGTCATTCTTTCTTGAAAACTCCTGAAAAGTCATTTCAGAAACATATCCTACGATACTGTGACACACTTACTAATTCATATCAGTAAGTCAAATAGTATCACAAGTATTACCTTGTGAACAGGGAACACCCCGATACAAAATTTTGCAGGCAGCTCATTGACCCTTTTGCTCTCAGACTCAAGCAGTTACCTGTGACCTGCCAAACAGGTGAAGGCAGCCACGCGGACTGATGAAAACGCTAATTGTTTGGAAGCCGCTGATTAGGGAGAGCGCACCTCTCTGCAATATCTCAGTAAAGCAGCAATCAGCAGAGCTGCTGATACTCTCTCATGACATAACCAAGACAGACTTTTTTTTTTTCCTGCAAAATACAACGTCAGAATAACCTTCTGTTCAGACTTGAAACAGTCTGATTTTATTGACATCTGGAATATGTCAAGGGGGCCCATGTGAAGAGGTGTGCACCCAAGATAAATATCAATTTTTGAGGGTGACAGTATTTGATAATGGGTTGTAAATTAGAAAAGTGTTGAAAGTTGACTGATCTGCATATTTGGTATTGTAGTTAGAAGCTCATCAATAGAAAATGTAGCCTTTGCTTTGGGTTCATTTATTCATCAAATAAATGATATTTGCCACTTCAGAAAGAACATTATCAACTCATATAAAAACAAAAAGGACCCTCTTACTTTTCCTATCCATCAGTCCCCATGAAAAGAGATCCTTATATGTTTAACTTTTTATAGAATAATTTTACCTTTTGCCTCAAATGAATATTTACTTACCACAGGATGTCATCTCATCGGTTTCATCTCCACAGTCATCCTCCCTGTCACACAGCCAGGATGTTGGAATACAGCGTCCATTCCCACAAGAAAACTGGTCAACTTGACACGTTCTTGCTGTCAAGACAAAACACTTCACAAATGCAAGGGCAATGGACTAAGTCTGTTAGGTCTCCTGATGCACGTCTGTGTGTAGAAGCTGGAAGTCTAGAGGGCATCTCCTGGCCTGCTGCACATTTTACCTGATCTGTCTAAACATCATTCCCCTCCCTTGATTTCAGAGAAAATTGAGGTCATCTGCAGTACTGTGTGATTCCATGATTTAAAAATAGAAGATTGATACATCAGAAACCCCAATAATCAAAAGAATATTTCTTCATTTGGTATTAGCAATTATCGTTCTCCTTTTTCTTCATAGGAATAGCTCAAAATACAATAGAATAACATAAATTTAAAATATTTCAAGGAAGTATTTTTATAAACACGAATAGTGTTTGCCATTGTAGGAACAAAAGGAATCGATGCCTGATATTTTATGTACCACATATTTAATTACTGTTTATTGTACTCTGCTGCCAAGCACTAAACATCACTTCCATGCAAGCAAAGGACAGATTTGTAACTCAGTGATTTACTGCAGTGGAATCAGCAAACAATCTTCATCTTGGTATTTCCTCAAAAGTCCACTATACAGTTAATAACTTACAAATGAAAACAATTTCAAGGTACCAAGAGGAAAATGAATAACTAATTAAGCTTTTATCAGCATATAATAAAATTTGCTAGTGACATGCCACTCATCAGAGCATGTTAACAAACAAAATTCTAACTGCCAAAAAAGGTTTACATGGATAGATTAAGTGCTGAATTACTTTGGAAAGCAGAGTCTAGCATAAGGATTAAGTAAAATGTAATTTGTATTCCAGCTTCATGGCATCAAAATCTGAATTAATTTAAAATGTCAATAATCAGATTACCAGTAGCAGACTGGTTTAGTTCAGAGCAGTCGAGCTGTATACAGAACTGGAGTTAGAGAACTCGTATGCACAACCAAGTAAAATTTTTACCTGCACAGGTTTTATTTGATTCATCTTCGTTATTACCACAATCATTAGCTCCATCACAAAGCCACCTCTTGGGAATGCAGCGATTGTTTTGGCACTTAAACTGATCATCAGGACAACTATGATTGACTGGGGAGAAGAGA
>WHYT01017505.1:158736-176761 GCA_009806455.1 Tetrax tetrax
TTTTTTTTTTTTTTTTTTTTCTTCTTATTGAATTAATCTGATAATCATATTTTATTACAGAATTTGCTGGGGACAACTCTGATTTAAACAATTTAAAACAAAAAAAAAAGCAGAGGATAGCAAATATGCTAAGAAACACCACTTCTATTTTTTTTTATTTTTATTTTTATTTTTTATCTAAGGAAAAGAAGAAACACATAGAAGCCTAGATGTAATCTATGAAGTGCCCAAACAGCATTTAAGATCATTCGACGCCCAGTAACATCAATATGCTGGGAACATTTACTACATAGGAAACGTTTACTTTTAAGGTAACATCTAGGATTTAAATACTTGTAGGAAAAACATAGTCGTCATGATTTAATTAGCATTCATGTGCCTTTACCTTTGAGTCGACCAGATTTATATTTCTGAAATTCTACAAATTTCTGAAACAACTTGTGTGATCGTAACCCAGTTAACCTGTCTGCAATTTGAAGAATAAAACCATAGAATTTAAATACTGAATTTACAAAGGAGTGAAACACTGAAGTGAATACCAGTTTTGTTATCAAGTCTCTGTAAATGATGCCAAATCTACTGGTCAAAAACTTTATCCAAATACACTGTCATGTATAAGCACAATTTGATCAATTTGTTTGGTTTTTTTTTTTTTATATAAGAAATTGGAAAAGATAAAGAAAAAAACTGCACCATTATTACACAGATTTACATATATGCAGGAGTATTTTTTTATTTTCTTGTATGTTTCTTCCAAGTCACCCATCAGAAGGTTGTTCTGGGTTCTTTTAACATTTTTGTAAATAAACACTAAGAACAACCAATTTTTGATCCATGAGGCTTAAAAACTTCATTGCATGTTTTACTCAAACAACACTTGGATTAATCACAGAATCATAACACCTGTGTACAACCTAAGGCTCAGGCAGAGATGCAGGTCAGTGTGGTATTTCATTTATGGGAAGACAAATATGTTTTACAAATATTTACATGACTGCTCAACAGCAATTACTGAGCTTTTCTCCATTAACTTTTTGTCTGTCCTCATTCTAGTTATCATGCCATAAGCTCGCACATGCTTACAGTAACAGACATTTACATTAATGTGCTTTAATTGTATCTCAAAGTGCAGTTAATGCTTCTACATGGGTTAAATCAAGACTAATATATTCTAAACATAATTAAAATGCCATAATAAATGCTATCCCTCAGGAAAAGCTTCCATGATAAGTATAATCATGAAGGGCATGCTATTTTATTAGAGAAGTGTTTTATATAACAGCCCTTTTCAGACAATACATCTTTATACACTATTTCCTGTGCCGTGCACTTACTAAGCTGGAAAATTTAACAAAGTAATTGTAGGTATGGTTATGCTTTGTGGTCTGATTTTACACCCTTACTATCTGACCTTAATTAATTGTAGCCTTTCCACAGTCACTTCCATTCCTGAGAGGGCAAGCTCAAAAGTGAAAACCTGATAGTGTAAATACATTGTAGTACTAGGAAAACAGCAACCAATCCAGCCCCACTAGAATTACCTGCCTACATCATTCTCCAGTGACAATTCACTGCTGCAGTTATTCGGGGAATTTTTAGGTAAACCAGAACTATACCACACTAACATAATGTTCTTTTTTTTTTATTGTGCAGCCTATCACAATTAATTATACTAGTAAGTAATGAAAAGTACCTGTCTTGTTTATTTTTGTAAACCAATGTGTACAAGGACATGGTTATAATTACTTTCAGAAATTGAGACTTACACAGCGAGAAATAAAGGAGACGATTATGAAGTTCACTTAGTGTTAGAAATACTTGCAGGTCTGACACACTCAATTTGTTTGAGAAAAAGGTGAAGCATATTCAAATTAACTTGACATAGGTTCAGTGGTGTCTGAGAGTACGCATTCTTCTGAACGCTTGAGGCAAGAATGGAATTACAGATATTATAGAATACTGTAGAATTACAGACCAATACCTGACTCTATAAACCCCATCCTAAGCAAAATTCAATCCCACGTTTATACTATAAAGACATGCATTAAACAACATAAATTAATCTACTTCATACCCATTGACAGGATCAACAACAATCCCTCTAGGGTGGGACATGTCTCCTTCCAACAAAGTTTTTCTACTCTGAGCAGCTTTTTCCAGTCTGGCTACAGCAATTGTTTTCCTGTGGCCATCGTTTGTCCAATAAAGGTTATTTCCAATCCAGTCCACTGCTATGCCTTCTACATTATCAAGATCTGTTGAGAGAGAGAAAATAGTAATGAGATTAATATTATATGTTTATGCTCTAACATTATCCATTAGTATAAACAATGGACAATATATGGTCCAATTAGCTAAATTAGATTATTCCTTGAATCTGAATTATATTTGCCATGTCTGTAAGAATTAGTCTTTGCTGAAAACACCCTACAAAAGACAAAGATTAGTCTTAAGACTTGTGTATTAAACCATAAGCATTCATATGTTAACCATAGCTGGTCCTAGGCAAATCACTATTTAACAAAACTCAACTCAACTTTAACCCTAAATAGCAACAGCACTCAAGTCAAGAACAGCTTCCAGGGTCAGCTCTAGTACTCTAAATTACCTTGCTTCTACTCAAATCCTAGGTTTTATTCTTATTAAAAAATAAGCACAGTGGACATTCAATTTACACTTCTTCCAGTGTCCCTTGACCTCGCAAGAACATCACAACGGTCCAAGTTATTCTCCACAGCTAGAGTATATGAGCAAATTATTAACAGAGCAAGGAATACATAAGAAAGAGCAATGCTACCATTGGATGTACCAACAGGCTCATGAGTTTGACAGAGGTAGGGCTCCTTCCAGAACCAAAATAATTCAACAGCGTTCATTCCATACAGCATGGAGGTTTCCCCATTTGAGAAGGCGTAAAAATATTCCACAAGCAACACCTTTTCCCTCAAGCTTACCCCACACTCTGTAACATTAACTGAGCTCTGCCCTCTCCCGCATGACCCCAAATCCTTGACCAACAGCACCCAACAGCGGCACTGGAGAGGGGGTTGAGGGGTGGGATACTGGGTGCTGCCTCCCACCACCTTCCTAAAGCTGAGGAAGCCGCCTTTGCTTGCTTTAGTATCCTTGCTGAGACCAAACTTGGGGCAGAAAAGCCCATTTTACTGTTACCTTGTTTGGTATCCTGTCACAGGTAGCCAGTGCATGCGCCCGGTTAAAAAAGGTAATGGGGTAACAGCGTAATGGCTGAAGGTCAGTATGGCTCAAAAAGTAAAAAATAAAACAAAACAAACAAAACCAAAAAACCCCAAAACGCCAACAGAAAAAAAAAACCAACATTACCCCCCACCCCTCCGCCACACTACAATATTTCTTCACTAGATGACCTTTGAAAGTCCCTTCCAACCCTATCCGTTCTACGATTCTATTACTTGTTTGTCGTAGTCGGATACACAATCTTACAGTACAATTTCCATGACAGGAATCATGAAGACTTGAAAAAAGGAATGTAAATTGCTTTTCCTTTTCATATTTACACAGTAATGCCATGTAGACACAAGCTTTCATCAGATTCATTCTTTCTCACCAGTGTTGACGTCACCTTCAGATCAATGCTGGAGTTTGTTGTTTTGTTTTTTTTTTTTTTATTTTCTCAGAACAAACATCATGCAGAGAGATTTTTAACGTCACGTACATAAAATTTCCCGTATTACCATTTTTTAAGAAACATTGATGTGTCAACATTACCGATCTTTAAATCCTTAAATCCCACTTATACCAGGTATGCGTTTGAAAAACCTGCCAAGCTCGACACAGCTGTTTGCTATTTGAACTGTGCTGCCAGATGTACGTGATGCAACTGTCGGCTTTCCAGACAATCGCTTTGCAGGAACTCCTGAGGTGCTGGTTTGGGACATTTGAAGTTGTTGCAGTAAAAATGACTCTGACAACCGCCGCAGTGGCTCTGTGTTGCCATAATCCAAACCTTCCCTCAGATTTCTCCACTAAGACACCTCCCCATAATACAACCAGTGAGTACTAATGGAAAGGTTTTACTTGCTAACATTCAAAATTTCAGCCCACCTATGATTTTTTTTGCAACCTATCAGATTTGTTTTCCTCAGGACAAACTCTTAATATAAATATTTTTTAGACCCCAAACACCTTTACCGATTATGACTCTAATAATCTAATTCCCCACAAGAAACCAGTAAAATTCCCTGTGATGGACAGGAATGCAAAGCGCTCTTACTACATCACACTTCACATAACTTATTTAGTGCAGGACAGCAAACTTTCTGCCTACTACAACCCACAGATAACATGGTACGTCATCAACGATACATGACTATGACAGTTGTACCCAGTAAATGAAATAGTGGGCTTTTTATACACTTAGATGCAATAACAGCATCTATAAAAGATGTCATTACAATCTCAATACCATTGGAACATCATAAATTACTTCATAGCCTTTTTATTAAACAATATTTTTTAGTGATTGTGATACCACCATATTTCCTATCAAGTTAGCAGAGCTGTAATGTTTTCAAATACCTTGTCATTGAAAAATGCTTAACTTCTTGTTGCTTTTTTAATTATATCCTTTTTTTAAAAAAAAAAAAGCAGAGTGCATTTAAATACCTCTGAAATACATTAAGATTATGATATAAACTCACACTGTATACTACAATTTAAAAATAACAAGGATTCCCTTATTAAGAAAGATACTTCAGCCAGTATGCTTTCAATGTTTAAAAATATAAAATTAAGAGAAGCTGGTGGCTACTGAAAATCACAGCATAACAGCCATGTAGTGTTTTTAAAACTGCTTTTCACCATTATCAGTATCCTCTGTCTGTGCACAACGGCAGCGGACAAATAGCACAGATGAATAAAGGTATATATGCAAGTACCATTTTTTTTAAACACAAAAAAATATCACTAACATAGAATTATATATGAAAGTATTTGAAAAATGAGTATATCTGTCAAAGAATTCAATGAGGTCTAGAGTAGTTCAGGATTCAAACTAGAGGTTCCTTCCATCTTCATGCTGTCTATAATTCCAACTATGTAACCATCCTGTCCCGTGTATATTGATTGTAGCAAATTCAGTACTCACGGAGAAGGATGTATGTGTACAAAACTGATGTATTTTACACTTGGTAGGTTTTGATTGCTTTTTTTTTTTTTCTTTGACCCTTGAGCTACAAAGTACAATCTACCACTTGCAGTGACCTGAACAGTAACAGGAATTAAGGGTAAGTAACACCTCCAGCAGCTGTTTTGAAATGTGCAGTTCTTTGAACGTGGGAAGAATTGAAGCCTGACTACCTCTGTATTCATGTGTTCCTTTGTTTTTTGACTATTTTGTTGAAGAATAGCAAATTTTTTTCTTCTCTTCCACTGTAATTCCATTTCACAATTTCTGTGTTCACACTGCTATGCCCAGCTGCAGAAATCAATAAAGTAAGAACTTGCAAATAATCAGTCATTGATGTCTCCTCCCCCTACTTTGACAAAATTTTACAGAAAAAAAAAAAATTGCTACAATATTTTAGGATGTTAATTATTGTGGGGCCTCGGTGCAACATATCAAATTAACCTGAAATCATTCTGAAGGTCCAAAAGATATTACAGAGGGACAAAGACACCCGCCAAAGTAGCAACTAAACCTCGTTCACATGAGAAACTAGACCTCAATTTAGTAAATCAGTCATGGGTGCAGAGATGACACTACCGCCTGTGAGACACAATATGAAAAAGTTATGGGGGTCGGGGAGGGGTGGCGGGAAGGTGGCATAGGCTGAAGTGTTTTCCAAAACATATTTAACATTTTTATCCCTATTTCTGACACATGCTATACTTTTGGGGACGTATTTTTTCCTTGTGATCTAAAAAGCTTGAAGGAAGCAACAGTGTCAAAATTCACTCTCCAGATGGAGGATATGAGAAAGCACTATGATGACACACCTAAACCAGCAACCAGTCGGACAAGAATCATCCAGTCAAAGGACAACACAACTGTGGATCAGTCAGAGTGGGCAAGACCATTGCCAGCAGCTCACCCAGGTTTCCCAAGCTGATGGACACCGTCAGTTTTATTTGTTGTCTCTCAGTGACTTTGATACATTCTTCTAAAAAGGTAATGTCAGAGTCAGCTGGAACTCTCAGAGTGGGAGATTGGCCTTTGGTCTTGGAGCGGATCAAGTACGTTGAGATGAGTGAAGTGCAAAGTATGGTAGGGAAAAGAAGAGAGCATCTCACCAAGGACCTGGCAGCCCAAGGCTCACAGAGAAAAACTGCTGAACAGAAGAGGGAACAAAGACAAACTTCAGGAGTGAAAGAAAAGTCCTTTAGGGCTCAGAGGAGTCTCGTCAGATTTTGCTCAACTCAAGAAAACACTGACATGACTGAAATCAAGCTTGAGGACAAGGAGCGATTTGTTCAAAACCCATTTCATTTTTATACTGTCTGACCTAGACACAGTTTTTCTATTAATAAAATCAGCTTTTTAACGATTTTTTTTTTTCTTTGGGAGACAAACCAGTCCAAATGCAGACTGTATTAGTGTGAACAGCAAAGCTAAGTTATTAGACAGGAATGCTAGATACCTCCTCAAATTTACAAGCATAGTGCACCGAGTACATTCAGTTTCGTATAATAGCTACTGTATCTGAGCTACCATGCATTCTGCGGTAATTTTGGAGCGTCTCTTTCTAAACCAAATACAATCTAAGTCAAAAAAACTCATAGTAATTAGATATTAAATATATCAGAAAGTTTTTAAGTAAAGGAGCATTCTACAGCACAGTCCTATAGAGACAGCTCACACTCTTTTTGTGAAGTTATGGTTTACAGTTCACTTTTATTTAACTGCTTAAGAACTTTAAATACACTCCTTGCTTTTTAAGTGGGCTTCACATTAAGTAGTAAACAGGAACAAAATAATGTCTATTCTGGTTACACAAATTGATTTGGCTACAGTAAGCCAGGCTTTCTGCAGTGAAGCCCTTTCAACATAAAAATGATGAGGTCAATAAAATATAATTTTGATCATTGTTTACTTGATAATTGAAAAATTAACATTTGTAATTCTGGAAATACTATCAGAATTTTACAGTCAGTAATAATACGTGAGCTACAAATATACTGAATACAGATACAAGATTTAAAAAAAAAAAAAACAACTTGTATTTCTAGAGGCAATAATTTGCCACACTGGTTTTAAATATGCAAGAGATTATAAGCAGAGTGTGTGATTTGGTACAGAATGGCCTAGCTCATCAGTGTCACTCAGAACATGTACATTCTTAGTGCCTAAAATACTAGATTAATATGAGAAAAAAATTTCTTCTATATACTAACCAGCTAAATAGCTTCCAGAGACCTTTACAGACTTACTTTGACCTTGTTTAAGCAAAAAGGCAGGCCTTGGCCACATTTCCTAATATTTACAAGCAAACAATATAACACTTTAAGGCTCACAGCAACCCCAAACAACATAAGGGGGACAGAGAGAAGTAAAAAAAGTAAAAAAAGTTTGCGTTTATGTTGTTTATGAGATTTAAATCTCTTAATGTCTGATTTGTTCCATTTTTTTTTAAATTTAAAAAACTGATTTCATATGCAATTACAGCAATTTCTGTTGCTGGTGAAATCACACCATTGTAGCAGTTGTGCTGTCAGCTCTAGGATAGGCCGTGCTGTGGGCTGTCAAATAATTATCAATACTACACAGCAGTTTGTTTCCAAAAGTGAAGAATAAGAAATCACAGCTGAAACTATATGACAAATCAAACTCCAGCAGCGTTAGGTGCTCAGCGTTCTCAGTTCCCAGTAAACAGCTTGCAGGATCAGCTCTCATGTAGGCAAACTGTAATTATCTGAGTTGGTGTTGTTTGAGCTAGCATATCTGCTCTTGCAAAACCTGATCGTCACAAAGAATGACAACTTCTAAACTGAGAAGTGACACCTACCACAGATAGAGTTCCTTAGCAGCAAGCTGTTCAGAGCGAGTATTAAACCACCTCCTGACACACCTGATTTTCTCTAGTAGCCTTCCACCAAGGAATGGTTTAATCTGTCCCTGCTGAGTTCTTGAGAGCTGACAAGAATAAAAGCTAAGGTGATAATGGCTGGAGACAATATTAATTTTTTAAGCCATGAAAAATATGTTTACAAGTGTTCTTTAAACATACTTTAAAGTTATGAACCTACACCAAGTTCTAACAAACAATGTAAGCTCCTGAGGAAGGACTGAGGGGAGAATGACAGTCACATTTTTTTGGTCTTTGTTAAGTATTAGAACCACCAGTAATATATCATCAGATAATCCACAACTCTTTTGTATCACATTGGTGGTTTTGCTATGTTGTACTTCTAAAGAGTAGAAATTCCGGTTAAACATTATTTTAAAGATTCTCTTCAATTTGGTGGCTTGGTATACAAATTCATTAATGTTTAAACATTTGATTAGACTAACCCCAACCTGTTTGACATCTTTCAGCAAGGATGCTCTTTGGTGTTACCTTATAACGTTTAAATCTACCTACTGTCCTCTCCTTTCTCTACTCCACCCTTGGAGCACTTTGTTATCAAATGAAATGTGTGTTGTTGAAAAGAAGGTCAGCAACGGAAGTTCTGTGATGTATAGTATCCGTTTCCATATTCTCAGTGAAATGAAGAATTACTGGATTGACAGCTGAGGAATTAATTCTTTACTCAGATAGCTGCCAATCACCAATACAGGGTAAAAAGCCATCTATTCCTTGCAACTACTACTGATGGGATCTTTGTGCAGACCCTGAGGTCTGTGGAGAGACCTAACACCCAAACAGCACCATACCACTGCAAACTGGAGATAACTTCTCTGAAACGAACAGATTAAAACACGGGTTATGAAAGACAGGGAATGAAAATACAATGGTATTTTAGTTACTTTCACTGTCTCAAGCTGCAATTCACAAATAACAATATTAAGCTCTCTGAAGGCCAAGATGAATATTCATATCGCTTACTTTATTGAGTACTAGAAAATAATTACAGTGGAATGGATTTCAACTGAGGCAGTTGTTACCTCCTGCTGAAGCAGTCTTTCATCAGAAGGATCCATAAAAGAAAATGAAATATGGGTTGAAAAACTGGAGGTTTTATCACTGAAACAGCATTTAGTATGACGAGAGATGATTCTAGACCAGGGAGATTTTGTACAGTGTAGTGGGAGAGATGCAAACTAGGGAATTGCTGGTATCTTCTCTCTTTGCTATCATAAATGGTACAAACACCTTAATTAAGATTTTAAAACTGTTTAGATCTTTCTCTTACTTCTACATACACAATGGAAAATGCATCAAGAAAGACAAAGCTTTTTTTCCTAATGAGTTTGCAAGCACTACAGGAAGTCTCGCTCTGTCAAACAACTTGAATAAGCGCCAGAAACCACATTGAAGAAGTCCACAAGGATACGGGACGGCTCAGTGAACAACTACAAAGAACTACATTATGGATCCATTGTAACTAACTACTGGAAGAATAGAGTGGAGATGTAGGAGTTAATCACTGACGGGTATAAGGTTAAATGGACAAAGTAAGAATTCACTACAAAGCGACTTAAATTTTACACTTCTGCACTCAGGAAAAAAAAAACCCAGGAAGTTGTAAAAAAAAAAGAAGCATCCAACTTTGTTTACGGTCTAGTTGGGGTCTGTTTTTCACAGTTAAATAAAGCTTTAAATTATCTGTAAATGGCAGTTCAGCTTCTCCGTGGTGAGATTCTCTGAACATCACTATCAGTTAGCATTGCCTACCATCTTTGAGGATTGTTTCTCGCTCTGTGCCATCAATTTTCTGTCGTCCAATTAGGAAACTGGTAGTATCAGCAAAGTAAATGTAATTGGTTTCGGCATGAAAGTCCAGAGCACGAGGATTGACCAAGTTTTCTATAGGGATCATGTATTCATCGGATACTTTGGTATTCAGGTCCATTCCCCGTATTATTCCTGGGCGTCCCTTCCCATAAAAAAGAAACAATTCATTCTTTGGTCCTGCAAAAGAAAGATTACAAACATAAACAACTGATGCTGCCTAATCTTCTTTACAGTGCATAATATCACTGTTTAATTAACTGGCACAATTAGTGGGGGAGCAGGAGTGTTATTCAATACCAAAAATTAAACTTTCATATATTCCAAAGGTATCTAAACTCAAGAAGTCTAGCTAATTATATTATCTTAATTAAAATACAAATTACTTCAGTGAGCTGCTTACATCTAATTATTTTTTTATAGAAAAGTTCACACTGAAAAGCAACGCTAGAACACAGAATAACTTTGCATCTACTGTGAAATGGACATATATAGCTTTGTAGACATTTAATTTTACAATTCATTAGGATCTATCAGGATAATGTAGACCATGACTGAAGCAATCATTGAATCTAACAAGACCATAAACGCCAGCAAATACAAAATACCACGTTTTTTCATCTTGAAGTTTTTCAAAAAGAAACAAGACAAAAGACTACAGTAAATTTCTTTGAAATGGGAAGGAATACAACAAATCAACATGCACTGCTCTTTCATACTGAGATATAAAACACAGATACCAATACTTCCTATTTCTGAGGAGATTTTTACAATTTAATCAACTAAGTTAATTACAAATAATTGAAGTTTAGTAAGGTGATTTTGTTTCCTTAAAGTTACTTATAAACATCCTTAGATCTTTATAACTACCAATATACCTCTTAAAATCCTCTAAGATAAATACTTTTCCTAATGCCTCTCAGGGTTTTTGTTGGAATTGTTAGTGAAAACCATATGAGGATTAACTGAGATCAAGTATATCCATCTACCTGCATCCATCAAAAGTATCTAATTGTGTGCCTGTCATCTGAAATAAACCAATGCCATTTGGTCAAGAAACCAGACAAAACTAGGTGTTCCCCAGAAGGTTGAGGACTGTCCTGTTGGCTGTAGATGGCCACCAGATTGTGTATATATAACGTTAGGCATAACCACAGTTATACAAACCAAACTTGCTTTCACAAAGTATTACGAGAAAAACCTTGCTTGACTTGTTCGCACAAATGGTCTGCTTCTGAGTTACAAGTATGGGTAGAAGTTAGATGTGACAAACTATTTAACAGCATTTCAGTACCTATGTACGGTGAGAATGCACAGTATATAAAGAAAGAGTAAAACAAATTAACTTCAAGCTTGTGACGATTCTCAGAATTCTTTAAACAGCATCTCAGGTTTAATTTGTCACTTCTGTGAACGAAGCCAAATCAAACCACTCTAAGGGAATGAAAGGAGTATGTGAACAAAGTGTCAGGTACATGTTGCAAACAAATTTTACCACAGAACAACCCATGTGATTTCTATTGTTATTGATAAGCAGGTTAAATAACACCCAGAACTATACCCTGAAAGAGTAGCGGCTGGCAGCCTTGGATTTAAATAACATACTTTTGCATGACCTGCCATCACTCCCCAAGATGAAGCCAGTCCTGCAGCGACACGTCCGTGCTTTGTAGTTGCTGCTGAGCAGACAGATGTGCGAACATCCCCCTGGCAATCCATATGGGTCTGCTTCACATGCATGGCTTCTGACTACGGCGAGTGAAAAACAGCACGATTGAAATCCATTAAAAGCAAGATATTTATATCTATCAGCATGTAGAAAGTTTAGATAAGGAAACAAAAGGGAATTTGTGTCATAATCGATCTTTCCCCAGAATGTAACTACAAAAGGTGTTTTTTTCAGATGATACCCAAAACAAACAAGTAATCCAAAGGGTCATCTTGTGGCTATCAAGCCATACCCATCGTTATATGTCATCACCCCTTTTTGGAAAAGCTTCTGCACAGCGTTTGCCAGGCAGCACTCCCCTGGGGTAGCTGACACTTTTCCCCTTTTTTATTTGTTGCTTATGTTCATTTGGTTGGTTGGTTGGCTTTCTGAGAGCAGAGTGATCCCATACCAACACAGGTTGCTATTCATTCAACTCCATTAAACAGCGCCTTTCTGGGGCAGATACCTGTGCAGAAACTAAAGAGCAGAATGAACCTTGTAGAGTTTTTCTATATTTGCACAGTTGGGATGTAAATTAGGCTGAAGAAGCCAAAGAATTCCTTGCTTTTGATTTCATATTTTCAAATGCATGGTACTAAATTAGCAGACTAATATATCAAAATCATTTTTTTAAAGTCTTTAAGGTAAATCTGATGGGAAAACAAAATCTACCTTGCTATTCTGCATTTACTAAGCTGGCTTACAACAGGTCTACAGTATTTTAGCTCAAAAAAAAAAAAAAAAATTCTTCTTTCTCCTTTCCCTCAAGCTTTTTAGTTCTTTTAAAAAAAAAAAAAAAAGTAATCTAGTGGTTTAAGGTTGATATTGTTAAAGGTATACAGAAACTCTACCAAGCTGAGACAGCCTTTACAGCGAATCCTGACAGCAAGAAACATGTCCATTCAAAACAAAGAAGTAGCAGAGCGAAGAAAGGGCAAGAGCAACAGAGTAATCACAGGATGCAATAAAAAATTACTCTGTGCTCATGTCTCTCCTCTCCTCAACCTCTCTGACTCCCTCGGGGGCTCAAGAGCGGGGCCTACAGCAAGGAAAGGTCTTTGCAGCCTCCTTCAGGCACCAACACCTGCAAACCAATGCCCTCAGCTATAAGGCAAAAATTAGTTCACTCAGTTTACATCAATTTAGAGTTTGTTCCCACTGCAGAAACTTCTCTAAAAGCAGTCAGTTTGATAACATTGATGTTGATCACCAGAACTGATGTGTTAGCTTTTCTGTCCAAGCAGTCATTGCCATGATTTATTGCTATCAGTCATATCAAAGAATTCTCATAAAGTATCGCTGTAAATATTTTTGATTTTTCTATCTTTGCACAAAGTTCCCACAAATCACAGCGCTGTTCTGAATGCAAAAAGCATCCAATCAGAGTCATACAGGACTATGGACCCCAGAAATTGCTTTTACCCAAAATTCTGAGATTACAGAAAGCTTTCCATTCTAGATTAAAATGAAGATTTCCTTCACAGAAGGCAAAAATTCTGCTTATGCAAACCAAGGAAAACTTAACAGCAATCTCCTATCTCACCAATTGCTGTGCTGGCAGTTAGGCAGGCCAGCTGCCCACGTCTTCATGCTTTTTTGGCAATCCTGAAGACACGAGGTCCCTTGAGGTTTGCAGTCTGTCTGAAAAGCAGGCCCATAGAAACCAGGAATCTCTGAGGTCTGAGACCTAAGCATGTAGACAGTGTTGGACATGTAACAATTCTGAAGGTGTTGAATTCTGCAAGTGTTGAGTGTGTGGAGCCAGAAAGTTTGCTGACCAGGGCTCTTTGGCCGAGCTGAACGCTCAGAAAGAGTTGTGTTAGGAGCTTAGAGATCAGTAAACCCAGCCATAAGTACATAGAAAACTGCGCAGATGAAGAAGCAACAGACAATTTTGCCATAGTGACAAATTTTCACTGCACCTTCTGATACATTTTATCCGGAAGAACCTTTTTAACCACACATCCATCTATTATCTGGTTTACCTTTCCTAGAAAGAGGAATTTTGATCTTACCTGCTGCCTGAGTTCTTTTCTGGTATACACGGATCTCTTTAGCATTGTCAAGTCCAGCAAGAGACTGAACATCTGTGCCATTGTATCTGTTTATTCGTAAAATGCTGAGGGTATCTGAATTAACTGTATATAAATAGTTTTCAAATACTGCCAAACCACAAAGATGCCTAATCTGGAAAATAAAAAATAATAATAAAAAAAATCATTATTTTAGCTGACTGTTTTATGTAAACCTATGACTTGTAAACATCAAACATGGCTGTGAATTGTACATGCTAAACTGGACAAAAGAATTTCTGAAGGTGTCAATAAATATTTGCAAGTAATAAACACAAACGACACTAGAAATATAGTTCACATTCTTGTAGTCTGAATTTTGTAATTAGAAAAGCTCTGTACAAGAAGGACAGAAAATTCAAAATTAATTTATCCTCTGAATTTCCCACTTTCTCTGTCTTTCAAATTAAAAACTTTACATGACGCTTACACTTCAAGGGTAAGTTTATTTTAGTAATGACTAATAATATTAATTAACTAATAATAACTAAGATAATTAACTAATAGTAACCAGCATTAACTAATAAATATAATAAATATAGATATTAAAAACATAGTTCATAGGTTGAATTGATGTATTTTTTATTACGTAATAATCAAAGCAAGGCAAATAGTGCAAGATATACCCACTGAATATTTTCTTAATAAAACACACAAGGAGATAAACAAATTCTCTCAGCTATGCTTGTGTTCCTTTTGTGTCGATGTCACATGGTACTGCTTCTCAAAGAGTAAATTCTAAAACTGTATTAATCTGTGATGTGTCTGGGTACACTGATTCCAAATTACCTAACATAACTTAGCCAATCACAGCTCGAACATGAAGTCGTGGATAATCTACTGCTTGAGCTGGATTTAGAGATTCAGAAAACGTAAAATATCTCACTGATGACTTTGAAAGCTGAACAAATTAAAGAGAATTTGTTGGCAGATGTTCAGATACTCACAGGCTGAATATCTTATTAGTTTAATCAATAAATTGTTCACCACAAAGTATTTACTGAGCTCATTTACTCACAAATTCAGACATACGTCATAAAATAACCTAAACAGAAAACACCTGTCACACATCAAATATTTCAGTCCTTTCTGGAAATTACTCCCCACTTGGCCAAATCTTGCCATTGTATTCTGTCCTTACTCAGAGGAGGAAGAAAAAAAAAAAAAAAAAAAAAAAAAAAAAAAGAAATCAATGGGAGTGTTTGAATAAGTTCCAATAGAAATTCAATCCCATTATAGTAAGATGTAAAAGAAAACAGCCTTGAAAATAATGATGTATCTGTACCAAACTGTTGACTTCTCCTCTGCTTTACAATCCTTTATTCCCTATTTCCATTTGCACTCAGTTTAAAGCTTTAACTCCCATGAGAGCTTTTCTGTATTTACACTATTAAAACTATGTGACTCTTTTTACAATGCATTTTATAGTGTCTTAATTATTTGTATTTAATTTATGCACTTATTATTTTTTATGTCTTGTGAAGCTTTCCAGCTACCTTATGCATGAATGGAAACGTTGCTTTCTACAAAAGATAGCTCTCTGAAAGCCACCCAGGATATCAATCATAAAAGCCCATATCATTTGGAAAGCATGTCTTACTTATGAAATAAACATTAATCCCTAAAATTTCTTGAGATTAATTTTCTGGTTTTCTGTTTCCTTGGACTAATGAGGAGTAACTTGGAGCAACAGTCATTCTGAATCCTGCTAAATACAAACACAGAACATAGTGAAATCACCAACTTTTCATTTGGAAAGACAATCAAGATGCTTCTCCTTTTGTCATAGCAGTGGCTAACTGAAAGGACAAACTTTTTAATACCCTTCACCAATATTGAAAATAACGGATATCCTTCTCCCTTCTTAGCTAGTTCAGAGCTACAACCGTCTCTATGACACCAGCGCAACTCACAAGCATGTAAAAATAATTTACAATTGTGACCTAGACTGGTTTTTGTCACATTTTCTGCCTATTTTAAAATGGTAGTTATGCTAACTAGTTGTTTCTTGTTAAACAGTGATAACTCATTTTTACACACTTTTTAACCTCAGGCAGAGGCAAATGTACTCATGCTGCCCACACCAGCTCTGGGAGTCCATGTAGCAACCAGGAACAGTTTAGTCTTTGCCAATTTTCCCTCAATTCCTGCAAGCCCCACAACTACCAGGGAACCCTTCCTTTCCCTGCTACCTACTACCCGGCTCTCCATGCTGAAGCAACAATAATGGAATGATATACTCCTGCTCAAAGACTCATACAGTCTCAGCTTTTGTATTTATGACTCTGAACATCTGGATCAACTGGGAAAAGTATCATTGCCATCAACAAAATATTATTTAAGGGCATCCAGATTGGTCTGAACAGATGAATAGCTTTTGTTCTTCTGTTTCTTTGACGTTCTTGCACCTGTTAGTCTCTTCTTCCTGAATTGGCAAGGACATCCTGTTGTTGTTAATTTATCCCCTACCATCTTTCCATTGCCCCATATTTTCCCACCTAACGTCTTTTACAACAGGGAGTGTGACTTGCATGGTGCATTGTTAACAAGACACTGTATGGAAACGTGTCCATAGGTTGCAAAACAGGCCCAATTGCAAGTAAAACAAAACACGCGGATGGATCTTTTAATGCCTAACGCATTTGAACCAGAGACAGAAACATCTGAAATTACTGTTAGCATTATGTACATCCATATATTGACATTGTTACTTTTTACTAATTTGCAAATAAATACCTACTTGTTTGCCTTTAATTATCGTTTGCCTCTTTCTCCCTTGATAGTCAACAACTTCCACACTGTCCAGATATATGTCAACCCAGTACACATATTTATTGATGAGGTCTAGCGTGAGAGCAGTCGGCTGTTCAATTTTAGCGTTTACTATCCACGTCCTGTTCATTCCATCCATGTCACATCTCTCCACCTTGGCAGCATTCCCGTAGTCTGTAAAGAAAAGCTTTCTGTTGAAAGAAAATAAGATGTTGTAAGCTTCAAAGGGCGTGAGCAGAATGCAAAGCTCCCGGTGGCTCTGTGCAAAGTAAGGGTTTGTTCATCATTTCACAGGGTTCATCTATCAAAACTCCATATTGATAATTGTATCATTACCAAAAATACCCCACTGTATCTTCTAATAAATTCACAACTACATGGAATTTTCTTTTAAATGGAATGTACAGAAGTTCTAAATTCCTTACACCACAGATACACCATGTAACGCTACTTTTCTTTTAAATGGATGGTATTCATACGTACAGAGACTACATTGCAATCTTAAATATCTCCTTCACCATTAATTATTTAAAAATGCCAAGATATTTACAAATATCAAAGAAGGCAAAACCCCAAGGCACTTACATAGTCTGGAACACACTTCCTTGCGTGTGAGGTATAACAAATGCAGTGATCCACACTGCCAGGTTTGTGAAAATACATTTCTAAAGCAGGTGCCTGTTGTGCATTTGTATCCAGTCTCGGAGGATGGTCAGGCTTTAAAATGTTTCCTCAAATCCAATGAGTCATTCCATTCAAGAATAATGAGAACCTATCAAAGACTTAAAATTGCTACTGAAGCTTCCTAACCCAAAACTTGATTAGCATTCCCTGGGTTTAGTCCACACAAATCAATTTTGATCACCAGGCCATAAGGCAGAATAAACTTTACCTATAAGATTCCTGAGGGATATCGCCACTCCTGAGAGGGATTTGTATTTATCAAAATCATTTCGAATTCCTGTCTTGTCCTTCACTGCAATTCTGTATCCCAGCTGTACCTTCAGAACTTTTAAAAACACCTACCTATCATGCAGGTCCATATAAATCAAACTGTGCATACTACAGATGATGCGCAATGCAAGAATTATGTCTGCACAGCAAATGCTTAATTTGGAATGAAAACAGCCAAAGAATGGTGTGTATATATGTATATACCCTTATATTTATGTATGGATAGATTTCATCAGCAGTCATAAGATCAACAACTATTACAGTGAAAATAAGTTATTCAAATGTTATATGTACTCTGGTCTACAACCCATACTTCTGGGGATTTCATTTAGGTTATTTGATGAAACTTTGTATCTCAAGTTCAATAATCCAAATAAAGCTCATTTTGCAATCCTGGGTTGTGCTGTGGTCAGGCACATCCCCACCTGTGTGTACATATAAATATCCATGTGCATACACACAGCAAGGACGACGATCTTAAAATTGACTTCAGATCGACTCTTCCCTTGACTGCTCATGCACAGTATTCTTACACAAGATCGAACATTTCTACCTGACACCACAAAACAGACCAACAGACAAGTTAAAAATAATAATAATTTGCCTTTTCCAACTATATTCTTCTTTCAGATTTGACAAGAACTAAA
>WHYT01017505.1:176828-205854 GCA_009806455.1 Tetrax tetrax
GTAGCACCTTCTACTCAAGCTGAGGAACCAGAAATGACGTTCTTCTGGAGTAATTACAGTCCACTAGCTGAAGCACAAGAAGGCGGGAATTGCTGGAGCAGATTTTGAAGGGAAGAATGACAGAGAGCTCGGCGTTCGCAGGGCAGAGTTAACTACAATGCAATGTTACCAGAGGAAAATTATTACAGTATACATAGAAAGAAGGCTGCTTTCTTAAACAAAGTTATTGCCATGGACCAGACCTATCAAGGTTAAAGTAAAAAAAAGTTGATAGCATACCTCAACAGGAAGCAATTAATTTTCAGAAATTGCACTGAAAGATCATTATCACGACAGAAAGCTACTAAAGATAGTCCATTGATCTCAGGAGAAATTTTGCTTCATGAAAAAAAATAAATAACTGTATGCTTTAAAAGATATAAGTCACTGACACCAAGTTAGAGGCTTTTTTTCCTAATTTAGAGTAGGAATTATGGTGTGGAAAAAACAAACAAACAAACAAAAAAACAACTCTGAACTGGAGTAACAGAAATTGGGTGCAATTTAATAACATAAATAGGAAAAAATGTCATCAGTTTAAAAGCTAATGATAAGACAATTGGCATTGAGTGACACCAGCCAGAGTGATTGTAGGACAAATTGTAAACATAGAAAGATACACCGTAGGATAACTGAAATTACGGGGACTGTGCCAAACAGGGAACCTTCTTCAGAGGAGGCGATCAAAACACCTAATTAAAAAGACCGTGTGAAAACATCTGTGGGATTCTCCACTTGTAAATTAAAGCTTCTGGTACCAGGTGATCTATTTAGTGGATTCTCAGAAGGGAACTGCCATGCAGTCCTGTATCTGGTTTTGCCTGCACTTAATCAAAATGAATATGATTTGATTTAATTCACACTGCATTTAATTATGCTATGCTCTACAGCATGGTCCAGGAACATTTTCACCTCTGATGATGTTTAAGTTAATTTCTGGGCTCAGTAGTTTTCTTTTTCGTCTGCATCTAGCGCACAAGAAATCATTCACACTCGGATTCAGCCCGTTTTGGGCAGTAAATGAGCCATGGCCCTTAGCACACCAGACCAGTCTTAGGTACTTGGAGAGTACCACCTGCTAACATACCCACATTTAAAACAAGTGCTAGATTTGGTGCAAAGGTGAGTTTTTCCTCAGGGCAAGAAGGTAAAAACCATTAGATTTGGGCATTTGGATTCCCCTTGCTCCTTCTTTCTAGCACAATGAAGCAGTTATTGAGGATGATTTCCCCTTGCAAACCTGGGATATTTCAGGGGGATCAGAAACCAGCAGGCTCTCCAGCCTTGACTTTTGTAACTGGTTTTGGAAGGAAACCTTGGGCGGATGTTTTTTGGGCTACAAGTGAGTAAAATTCTATTAAAGCTCCTCTGTGATTTCTGGAACATGAAGGAGGGCATGTGATCCAAATGTTCCTAATATTTGGGAATCCCAGAAATGAGTGCACAAGAGTGAAATAATAACAGTTTCTTCTCAGGGAGCTGCAGATTCAGAGTCACACAGGGCAGCAGCCCAGACCTGAGCTGCAAAGAAGAACAAAACCCAGTCAGACAACTCGTTCTCACTGCGTAAAGCGAAGCTCTATTTTGTGTTTGCTGCACAACACAACGTAGGCAAAATCAGCAAAATCTCAGCCCAAATGCCTTAGGGTGGACGTTTGCAAGAAAATACCTTTCTCTTAACACAGAAATCACCTCTTCAAATAAAGGTTTTCTTATTCACAGTAGCAGAGCTGGCAATCTGGGCAGCAAACAGGGGAAACAGCTGTGAGTTTGGGGACAGATTAAAAAAAGCAAATCTAGTTCACTGCTAAAGTAGCTAAAAAGTGTCATAATCTGTGGAGTTCTTATTGAACAGAGCAGCACGACATAGAGGAAAAAGAAAAATCCCACAACTACTTTTTTTTTCTTCTTCTTCTTCTTTTTTTTTCATCCCTACTAAAACTATCCATCTACAGAAATACAGCTAGTACAAAGCCAGGTTGGTTTGCCATCAGCAGGACCCCCCACTCCAATATCAATCCCTCAGATCCAAAGAAACATGCATTTTCAGAGATGTTATAGAGTGAATGTAATAATAGCAAAGCACAACCCTGAATGATATTGTTCCAACTATGCTCTCCTATTGTTTTAGCTTATCAAACCAAAATCTGCAGAGATTTTTTTTTTCAAGTCTGATCTGTTTGACTTTTGAGGGGATAAAAGCCTTACTTGCTTTTGTCTTAGGAATGGCAACCAAATATACATATTGATTGGGTCATAGTGACCCTTAAGAAGTTTTGTCCCCTCCTTTTCCACCCAAATATTCTGTCTCTGCAGGGAGGGAAGTACCACAGGCACTCCAGGGCACGCATCCACCGTCTCCTGATGCAGCAGGAATAATCCACGATGGTGAGATGTACAGCCAACTTTCCATCGCACAATATCTCTTTACAGTTTCAATTTTCTCTCACAAGCTATAGTTCTCCACACTCAGAGCAAACACCTTGCAAATCCATATCAACCCCAGCATATTCTCTTTCTTGCTCCGCTTATGAATAGGTGTGAGTTTCTGTACACGCTAAAAAACCGCACGCTTGGAATATAACACCAATAAATCCAAGACAAACAGGCACAGAAATGAAAATTCAATTCATAGGTCTTGCTAGAGGATAAAAATGAAAAGAAAGTTTCTCTTGCACTCATTCTTGTCATAATAGTTAAGTTTGTTTCCCCCTCCCAAACAACAATAAGATTACAGCAATGAGACATACTCTTGAAAAACCACATCCCTTCACATATATCAAACATCAAATATTAAACTTGCTTAATCTGCTTTCTGTCTAAATACAATTCAATATCTTTTTATTAAATCCACGTAATTACCTTGAATAACTTTGTGCGGCAATCGTGCATTTTCATTGTATTTCTCCTGCACAGAAGGATGTTTTCTGAAATTTGAATTTTTTCCCCAATATAAAATTATAGGAATTCCATAAAATTTTAATTTTTATGTCACTTTTTTTCATAAATATATGCAAAATTTCAAAAAGTTATTTTTAATTGAAAGAAACATCACAAATGTATTCATGGATTCATTAAGGGCCAAGAACATTACTATTTAGTATGTCCAGTTATTGCTATTCTTCTGAAAATGTACAGATTTGAATTTAAATTGGATGCAAATACCCAGAAGTAGAGTCTTTTCAGACTACCCATGTACTTCTCTATGTGTTACTACAAACTCATCAATTAGAATAAGAATGAAGAAACATTGATTATTGCCAGTTTACCACAAACCAGCTGTGCCAAATCGCTGTGTTGATATGAGAAAAATCACTTAAAGACACCCAAGTTGTCACATAACATGGTTTTACATCATCACCTAAGTAGACTTTTCAGATGACAGCCAAATAGTACCAAGAAGTCTTTATAATATTTTAAGTAATACACATAAAACCAAACTATTTCTCACACAATTTTATATGTTCATAAAACGTGTATTTACATCCAAATCCTGCACAGACTGCTGTTAAATACACTTAAATCTGACACTCTGAGCCTGGGGAAAACATGACGATGCATACAGTTCATGGATTATCCTGAGTAATTATTTCTGAAAATTAGATGTTTGATTTCAACTGTTGCATATGTTATCAAATACACAAGATGCAGTGAAATAATGTTGCCATTAACATTAAAATTCTGTTTTTTCATTGGAAATTCAGAGTCTGACATACATGCTATCATTCAAACTCAACCAGAGATATGTGTTTTTAATGCAATATGTTTTATTATTGTGCTTTGAATGATTTCTGGAACAACAAAATGGTGTCATTTGACCTTTTAGAATATTTACATGAACCCAACTACATGGCAGAATATGAATATTCAAGGACTTATTGTCAAAGATTTAATTACTATTGTACTGAAGCTCTTTCACAGGAAAAAAAAAAATAAACTCAGTACTTTTCCTGAAGCTATTTAATTTTAACAATGTATTATTATATGCAATCAAGCTTATTTTTTTTTCTTTCATGTAATAAACAATCTTTTCCTTTAGTTGAAAAGAAACAATTTTTTTTAAAATTACTTTTCCAAATTTTGTTTGTTTGTTTGTTTGTGAGAAAAAAAAATAAATTAAGTTTTCATTAATTACCCAGTACTTCTAAGGGGGGCGGGGAATAGAAAAATGCCTATGTAGACACAGGAAGCTGTTATTTCCCAAACACAATTCCACTTCTCCAGCGGTTTTTCTTTCCCAGCATTTTAGACATAGCCTTTTCAACCCTCTTTGAAAAATGTTAGTTATATGGACTGTTTGGAGCTATGAAATGCAAAAAATGTACCCAGTTTGTCAGAGATTTAAAATCATGTTTTCTACATCACTTACAGCTATCACAACACAGATATCTACTTTGTCTTCAAATTTGTGTTTTGTCAACAAACCTTTTTTATTTAGAGGAACAGAGAATGAAAAAGGAAGCATTTTTGCAATATTAATTTATTTAAAATTTATTATTAATGTGAAAAATAAATTATAAGAGTTCTTACACCTTGGTATTTTATGACCTATACCAGATTAAATGTCAGTAATAGCTGGCATTTGAGAGCCTGTCTCATCCATCTTATACAGAAAATGCTACCATAATCATCATTATACAGGATTATATTAAATTAATCAAAAATCCACAGTTTGCAAGCTTTAGGACTCTCAGGACTCCTCCTTCACAGGCAGACCTGAAGAAAGGCCAGAATTATATTTAGAGATGTATTCTTTGGATCCCAAAGGCTTCAAACCCCGGTTTTGAAAATGGATGATTTAAAGTCATGATGAATTAGCAGGCAAGAGTAAGGACCAGGATTTCTTCTTTCCAACAAATTCATGGAAGAAAAATACATCAGTAGCTACTAAATGCAATGATGTTTCTAACTCTGAAAATCACAATCCTGTACACCGCTGGAAGCTGACAGGTTTGCTGTGAGAACTACTCCTGTATGTTTGTGTTATTTTTACTTTCTCATCTAAGCATTTCATGTTTGCTACAGGTGAGAAAGTCCCATCTAGGATGTTACACTAAGAACTGTGCTAGTATGATCTGCAATACCACTGTTCGCAAAGCTTTTTGTTTAGTTTTCAATAATTAAGCATAATCAGAGATATCAAAGCTGAAGATGATCTTGGATGAAGACAGAGGCTATGCTGTAGAATTATTAATTTGACAAAAACTACACTTTAAATTTATATTTTAATATATATATATATATAACTTCAATTATCTAAAAAATATACTATAAAACAATCTTTACACATGCTAATAATTTCACCTTATGCGAAAGGGGATAAATAAATTCCGTATTTGATCTACACAAGCAAACCCTGCTAACAGCACGAATCCTTACGCTAGTTTAAATTGTGCATCTGGCTACTTAGTGCAGTGTAGAAAAGAAATCAGACAGTCTGTATCTGACAGCAATGGGCAGAGCTGATCTTTAGCCCAGCATGCAGCTCTCCTTTGGGATGAAGCAGTAATCTTTGCAGGTTAGGGAATTACTCCCACCTAATTGATTAGTTCCCCTCGTGAACAGCAATGAGGTACTCAGGGCTCACCAAGAAAGAAAAAAAAAAACCACAAAAAAACCAAAACTATCTACCCAAACTATAACCACCATGGAAAAGGAAATAAAATCCTGCACCTCCATGTTCCTGTTTAGAAATCTCATCTCTTTAATTTCTCCTCTAAGGTAATAAATTCTGAAGTGAATATTAGAACTTGTCCTACATCCTGAGTTTCTGATCAAACGCCTTCTGCTGCAGAGGTTCATCCAGATACTGCCAGTCCATGCAAGGCCTGTTAACAGCACATCTTCACCGGAGTCTGCTCCGTCATCTTCCCACTACAAAATCCTAGCCAAATTATTTGATGCCATGCCTCACCTTGGCATTTGAGAGCAAGTAAAAAAAAATAGGCAGTTGTGCTTCCTCGTTAACTACCAACTAAACAAGTCATTTTTCTCCCTAAAATTGCATTTGCCAGTTAATTAAAAAAACATTAAAAAATAAACAAATCAAAACCAAAGTCTGACCCGAAATGAAGATCATAGACAACAAGTTACCAAGTTAATAGAAAGAAAAAACAAAGCATGATTTATACAGAAAATAATATTTGAAATAAGATTGGAAGTAATGTATTTAGATTATTTTATCTCTTCTGAGATCAAAGGCTCTTTAAATCTTCACATTTTTTTCTTATAGTATTACAAAACAGAACTCAATTTTGGTTAAGTGACAACTAAATTGGTTGCATTCCACCATGGAGAAAGCTCTAGCGTTTTTGTTGTTGTCACTCCATTCTTCCTCTCCTAACCTTTAATTTGCAGCAGCTAGTCCTAGTGGGAAGGCAGAATTACTCATACTATTAATAATTAGTGCCTGATCACTAGAACTAATACAGAACTGCTAGAAAATTCAGTGGTGTGTATACACAGGATTTAAAGCCGATGAATACTGATTTGAAACACAAATACAGAAACAACAGAAGTCTTTCAATTGTGACTCCCAAAGTTGCCACAACCAAGAGCCCATCGATGACCTGTGACATTACTTGCCACTTACCACATTTACACTGGCAGAGAAGTTATACAAATATTAACTGACCCAAAGTGTCCATGCATGCTGCCCTAGTTTGCAAATCAAAGAATCTTAAGTTTGGAAGAGACCTCCAAGACCATCAAGTCCAACCGTCAACCTAACACCACCATGCCTACTAAACCATGTCCTGAAGAACTATTTCTACACATTCTTTGAACACCTCCAGGGATGGTGATTCCACCACTTCCCTGGGCAGCCCGTTCCAGCGCCTGACCACTCTTCCAGTAAATAAATGTTTCCTAATATCCAACCTAAACCTCTCCTGCTGCAATTTAAGGCCGTTTCCTCTTGTCCTGTCACAAGTTATTTGTGATGTAATGTTAACTTTTCCTCAAAGTTTTACTGAATGCTATGATGAGTACAAAGACAAAAAAGTTTCAGTACATACATGGCAATATCTAATAAGAAGTAGATAAAGTAGATACTGAGGGGATTGTAAAAGTAAATTAAAGGAGGTTGTGTATTTTGATGCTCACAGTGATATTAATTAAGCTGGGGCATGGAAATGCAGTAACACACATGACACGCTTATGCACCTACGTTAGAGAAAGGATGGAAGAGTATGTTGCTCTGGTATTTTTCAGCAAGTGGCAAGATATGAAATAAGATTTAAAACAGCTTGTATTTAAAAAAAAAAAAAAAGTTGCATGTGGAGTCACTCTGTTGTCCACTTTTGTACTGAGACAGATGTGACAGAAGCTCGAATACTGAGGCAGGAACAGGTCAGAGGAGTTCCATGTGAGATGACCAGAACTGAAAAACAAGAGGCAGTAAATGCTTTTTGCAGCCACACACTATGGGTCAACCAAGTAGCCCCTCATTTCTTGGCAGTACGTCCAAAACACGGTTGTGCCTCATACAAAGGAGAGAGTAGCTTCCCCCAGCTAAGTGCAGACACAGGGGGGATTCATCTGCTCAGGAGATCAGAAGGTAAGCAGTTACAGTACATGTAAGGGGGAATTCAGGCACATTTCCACGTCTATCTTCCTGTTCCACTAACACTTACCATCACATAATCATAAATTTGAGGCATAACTTGGCAGTTCACACAGCTGCTTGGTTGGAATCTGCAGTGTTGCCACTTTTCTTTTGCTCAGCTAAGCTCTGATAAGCGGTTGTTTTTAAGAGGTTATTTGTTTGGTCCTGAGCTTTTTTTAATACTTTCAAATTCATGGCAAAGGCTAAATACACGTAACTTCTGAAAGCTGTTATTATCCTCTCATTAAAAAGAACTTTATTGCCTCTGACAGTGACCGTAAAAAAATATATTTTTTTTTTTCCTGAGAGCTTACAGTCACAAACAGTTTGCTTTCAACAGCTTACAGTCTTGTCTTTACCGACAATTTTCAGTGGACATTAATTGATCAATATTTGTAGTCTCATATTTGGAAAACTAGCATATTTGTGCCAATTTGATAAACTATATCCTGGTACGAGTTACTAAGTGACTCTAGGGCATGGCTCATTCCCTAATGAGCCCTTATGTGAATGGGAACTGCTTTTTGCTCTTGATGTGCGAGCAATGATTTGCTAGACAAAGATCACAATATTCACATTTCACTCACGTAGCTGTAAATGCCAAGCTACGCTGTTTACTTTAGTGTCAGAGAAGTACAGTGGCTTATAGTCTTGAAAAATTCTTATTATTTCATAGGAAGAATGAAAACATTTATTATCCTTCATTTATACAGACTTTAATTATTTGTAAGTAAAATATGGTCACTTTATCACAGGACTTATATTAATGTCAACTATTCAGAGTTAAATTTCATTCACTCAGATAATCAACTGAAAATATGAGAAGCTTAGTAAGGCAA
Organism: Tetrax tetrax; assembly: GCA_009806455.1. Taxonomy (NCBI): domain Eukaryota; kingdom Metazoa; phylum Chordata; class Aves; order Otidiformes; family Otididae; genus Tetrax; species Tetrax tetrax. The sequence goes on from WHYT01017505.1 coordinate 185,313, forward strand.
TTTCTGCTCTGAAAACAAAATCTGATTTCCTCTGAAGAAAACAAAATCTGAATTTTCTTAGTACAATACTGATTAAGATCCAATAGCTACAAACCACAGGCATAGAACCTGACAGTCAACTTCAATTTTATTTTTTTTTTTCATTTTATTTTTGTTGGTGTTCATAGCTATTCAATGAACAGCATATGGGCAATCAAATCATATTCTTAGAATTATTTGAAAACTGATAAAGAATTGTCACTGTTCATGATAAACAGGGATTAACCTATTTTACACTTTCACTGACTTTCCTATCTCCCATTTATTCAAAAAATATTTGCAACTGTTCCAAAGATGAAGGTTTTACAAATGACTGTAGTGCTACTTACAGCTTAAATAGTCTGGAAATATACAGTGTTAGCAGTTAGTCCAAAAGAAATTTTGCAAAAATATTCTCAGTGAAAACTGTATGACCCAAAATGTTGCTCATAAGTACATATCGTGATTTTAAAATATCAAAGCAAATTGGTGGATTTTATTCATATAACAGGCAACGTCTAATCCTGTGTTCTCTCACCTCTCCTAAGGATTACAAATGCTACCTCTGTTCTTCCAAATTTTGCTTGAGAAACTGTTAGTACTCTGAATTACTGAATTTGGTTTCAGATTTTTTTTGGAGGTGTTAATTGCCATGAGTGCATGGCACATCAGAAACTTGAAAGATCTGAAGAGTGTCCAAAATTTTTTCTTTTTTTTAAAGTGAGTTACTGGCTTGAAATTTCCCATTTCACTTGAGTGGATCAGTCTAATCCTTATTTACCGAATCATCTGCTGCTATTTCCCACGTGAAGCTTGTCTCATTTCAAGAACAGTGAGAACCTGTGCTGGCATGACAAAGTACTTCATAGAAAAGCCGTATCTGTAATAGACTTGCCATACTTGTTACAGAATTTTGAACACGAGTAATGAATTAAACAAGAGACTGTGGGAAGCAACCTGGTAATCGCAGGATTAAAGAGGCTGTCGGCAGATCCAGAGGCATAGCATCCACTTCTGCTCTGAACAATTTTTTTTTTTTATGGTGTTAGTAAAATTTCTTAGCACAAAGTTATGCATTATCTTTGTTTACAGAAAGGATTGAAGGGATTAAGTCAAAATAAAAACAAAAAACCCCAACCCTCCATCTGTCCCCAAAGAGCCCACAAGACAACCAACAATGGGCAAATGTCACTAAATTGCACAACACCAACAAAAAAATAGATTATTTCAGGGAAATACTGGGCAAGTTTGTATCTACAGTTACCTATCTATATCTGACACACCCCTTTGGCTACGAGATTGTGACTCCTGCTCCACACCACTTTCTTCTCTGGTAGCAAAAAGCACAGACAGCACATTCAGCCTAGAAAGAACTAGAAAGTCACAAACCCTTACAGAATTAATAAAAAAGAGGAATAAAGGCCACTTTACTATGTTCCTTCCTCTCCTGCCATATTCCACCCTCGGGCCTGGTGTCTGCCCAAACCCAGAAGGCCTCATGGACAGAAGATGACTTGCCACAGAGGAGGAAACCTCCACCCACAGAGCAGCTCTGACGCAGCCGCCGGTTGAAATCACCCACCTGAGTGCGTTTGCACCAGGCTGTGCACCTTGCCAAGGAACGGGGCTGCGCAGCACCACCTCAGCCCACATTTCTAATTCATAATCTGGAATCATCCTATTCCTGGATTAGCAAATAAGAAATTTCACAAGTAGCTGCAAAGCAAGCACAGAAAGCAGATTCAGACTGGACATAAGGAAAAAAATTTTTACAATGAGAGTGGTATGAGAGTGGTAGAACATTGGACCAGGTTGCCCAGAGAGGTGGTGGATGCCCCATCCCTGGAAACATTCCAGGCCAGGTTGGCCGGGGCTCTGAGCAACCTGATCTGGTTGGAGATGTCCCTGCTCCTGGCAGGGGGGTTGGACTGGATGGGCTTTAAAGGTCCCTTCCAACCCAAACCATTCTGTGATAAATCTACATCACGATTACTTTTCTGAAACACTGAAAACAGAGGTGTATCAGCAACTCAGACTTCTCAGCACAATGAGGAGAAAGAGGCAGCAGGATTGGAAGAGAGGAAGAAAACTAGCACACTCTGGTGACACCTGCATACACCATTTCTGTAATAATTCTTTCAAATTTCAAAGCCTACCCTGCATAGAAGTAGACAGGTAGAAAATTTCTGAAAATTACTAAACCGGAAAAAATGCAGGATGAATTGCAGAAAAATAAAATAAAAATACTTTTCTGGCCAAGTATAGGATTGTACTAATGTGCAAAATAATTAGATTATGGTAGCATGAACTGATGCATTGATAGCTGAGCTCTCCAAGCTCCCTCACAAGTTTTAATACCAATTCTAAGACAATTTTCACACTCCAAGAAGTGACAGTTATAGCTCATATCATTAAAAATATAGGAAAAATGGGATTCTGGCATATTTCTCATGCTCCCCACCCAGTCTCACAGACATTTATAAGCCAAACCTGCAAAAGTGGTCACCAACTCACTCTTCCCCTGCTCCAAGCAGTATTACTCCCCTCAACCTCCAGGCCACTGGGCACAGAGTAATCCCTACAGTTCCACTTCAGAGTTAACTTATTTGTTTATTAATTATAAATAATAAGTAGTTTACTATAATTAACTATTTAATTTTAGGAAAAGAATAAAGATATAAAACCCAATAATAATGCTGAGTACATTATATCATGTGTGACAGCAGAAAAGGAGGTGGAGATCTCTTCTTCTAGCACTGTGCAGGGAAGGGAGATACAAGTACCAGAGCAAGACCTAGCAATGAAGATAGCTTTCATAGAATCACAGAACCTTAAGTTTGTAAGAGATCTCCAAGATCATCAAATCCAACCATCAACATCAGTGCAACTGATACAGTTTGAGGAGAAGATTCCCTTTCTGGTAGGCAATGCTCCAAGCCTGAAAGCATATCATGGTATGCCTATGTGTCAGGGAGGTTTAACTTCTTTATTTTAAAACAGAATTTCTACACACTGACATGAGTGGGGTGGATCAGAAGACAGCCTTGGGGGTTTGGAGGGGGAGGCAGGGGGCCGATTACTTGCTTGCTTGCTTTACAAAATGAAAGCAATAGTCTACAGGCATAATTAACAAAATACATTTCAAGACTATTTCTGTTATATTTATATGTTATTTTATTTGCTGTCAGAAAAATAATGAATATCTGCTTTGCATATTAATTGCAATAGCAGTTAATTTACTCTAATCAGCCTGAGGTGAAGGGAGCACAGATTAACTTCAGGCTTCCCACCCCCCCGCCTCACTTTGTTCCCACATAATTGTCCTCCTTTGCTGTAACCCCAGTGAATAATCTCACAGTCTCCGGCACTATTGTAATCACTCAAATTCCTCGCTGCTCTCTGTGACAAGGCGGAAGACAGTCTGGGTTGGGACGTACAAGACACCACCTGTGCAGAACAGTTATTTCCTTTCTTACCTTATTAAAAGCTATGTTCCTGCTCTTTTCACTTTTTATTGCAGAAGAGGGGGAAAAAAAGCAGTAAAGATACTACTTCATACTCTTTAGAGGTGTTCCTGTGTTCAGCAACCAGTAATTGCTTGATATAGCCTGCTTCTTGATGGCACCTGGCAAGGGATGTGCTCACTTGTCAACACATTATGGAACGAGAGCAGCGGTGACAACCAGCACAGCAGATCATATGGTACCCAAATCCCAGTGAAATCCACCACAATATAAAGGATAAGCCCCTGGGAATTAGTTGTGCAGATGCTTTTGAAAATGCCAGTTTCCTCTTCCCATGTCTAAACATCTTTGAAATCTAGTCTTCATCCCTGGAATACAGATTCAAACAAGAATTCACAACACAAGTTATGAACTCCAAGTGCCCGCACAGCGATTAAGGGAATGAAGCACTCCGAACTAGGATTCACTAGCACTGTTCAGTTATAACACTAAATTACATCCTTTCTGTTATTGTTGGTGGTCTTTTGCTGTTTTGTTTTGTTTTTTTTTCCTTTTCCCCTTTTTAATTAAACTAGTAATTGAGGCTGTTCTATGTGCTGAACTCAATTAGATATGTCACGGTATGTTCAAAACATGCTCTTGAAACTCCACCACTCAAAGTCCAGGCTGGAACATCTAATCTGCAAGTATCAGAGAGCTGTAAACAGGAAATAAATTACCACCTGAGCATTATGCTATCAAGTATGTCTTGGAAAAGGCAGCACTCATCTCAGTATCTACATAACAGTTGAAAATCTAAGGACAATTCCAACGGTGAGGAAAAATTCAATCAAAAGGCAGTGTAGACTGGGAAGGCCACGGCATTTTTGTTTGTTTGTTTATTGGTTATGTTATTCCTCATTAGGAATTTTGGTTCAATGTTTCATCAAGAAGTGATTTTGGCATCACGTGAAGTTTTCTATCAGAAGGGCAGCATAGTGTAAAGACACTCCGTTGGCTGGGTTAAATCTGTTGCTGACAAGATAGGTTTCTCCAAATCTGTACGCATCTATTTCAATATCAGAGAACCTGTCTCAACATTTTTTTTAAGCTTTTGTGCTTTCAATTACTAATTAAAAATATAGGAAAAAAAAAACAAAACAAAACAATAAGAGCATACATGAGAGAAAAAAAAAATCCTCATCTCTAGTTTGATGAAAACTATTTATTTATACATTGACAGAAAGCTTCAGTGAGAGGATATCTGGCGGCTAGCCACTTGTGTGGTGTATTGGGGGACTGGAGACAGCTGAACCTGGAAGTCCCAGACATTATACCGGTACCTCCTGTAGCTGTGGCATTCCCATGATGTTTCCTCTTTCACAGTAACTTTGAAAATTCCCAGGTTCACCTCAATATAGAGCACAAGTTCTATTGCAGGACAGGAAAAGACTTCCCCAGCAGCTCTACTTTAGAAACACTAAAACATAAAAATCATTGGACATTCTTTACATACGCTTACACTGCTGAAGCATGCATCCTGCAATGCAGAAAACCAAAACGTATCAAAGTACAGAGGCTTCCATTTTTATCATCACGTGTCTGAAGAAGTAATGAAACCATGTTTTGTATTTTCCTCATCCGTTTATAGAAAGTGCCCTGATGCAGCTCATGGAATGGTTTGGGTTGGAAGGGACCATTAAAGGCCATCCAGTCCAACCCTCCTGCAAGGAGCAGGGACATCTCCAACCAGATCAGGTTGCTCAGAGCCCCGTCCAACCTCCTTCTATTTTAAAACCATTACCCCTCATCCTCTCACAACAGGCCCTCCTGAAGAGTTTCTCCCCATCTTTCCTGTAGGCCCCCTTATAGTGGCCTGCCAATACCTAAAGGTCTCTCCTCTCTCTTTAGTTTCATAAAAATAAAAAGTAACAAACCCCCTCCACCACCCCCCCCCCAAAAAAAAAAAAAACAAAACAACAAAAAAAAACAAACCAGAAGTCCAACTCCTTTTGATGCTAGAAATCCTAGATATCAAGTTATTCTTCATTCTGAAATGCTCTTCTGGAATTACACTTACGCACAGCCTAAGCTGAAGAAAGCAGCTCAGAAGGGCAGTGGGTGTGCTGTTTGACAGATCTGGTGTTTCCCTCATCTCTTAAGGATATCCAGCTATTCTCACATTCAGGAACAGATAAGCTGTTTCAAATCAATGCTGAGTATGTTTTAAACTGCATGCTGCCATTGCATATTTATGAAAACACTAGCTATTTATAGAAAAAAAATAATTGGACATAAAGCTGTTCAATACTCATAACAGATCACTGGACATCAGCGAGATATTAATTAATCTTTGTTTCAGTCTCAATGGGAAGGCATTCTGTTTGAAGGACAGAAATGGAAGCAATAAGAGCAGAATACACACGTGTTTTATTAGCAGTTGTTTTTAGAATGCATTCTCTAATGTCACATAATGAAGTCAGTGATCCAAGAAAGCCAAGAAAATGACAGGGTAAAAGGACTGAAAAGGATGATATTTATTAAGCCTCTTTTCAAGTTTTCCTAATAAAAATACTGTCACTACTCAGTCATTCATAACAAATACTCATTAGTTTTCATCCTTCTCAAAGCGCCCAGCAAAAGTAAGCTATTTTTAGAGGTGTAGAGAAGTGAGCTCATACAATTGAGAAGTATTAAAGCAGGAAAAAAAACTTCTGGGCTTTTTTTTTTAGCTGCTACACCTGTGCTTTATGCACCTGTTTATAGCTGAGTCTTTACTAAACACCAGTTTAGTTCAGGCAGCATGCCTAGAGCTCAAACACATCCAGTGGCAGCCATGTACAAGCATTACTTTGTTTGCTAGGGATAGCAAATATTTGCTTTCATTCCCTAAGCTCTGCGTTGATGTAAAATAATTTATAAGTCTATTGAGTATAAAACCTCAAAATTGTATAATTTGGCTCATGCAAAATTAATTTGATGTGCGACAGAAGAGTGGGACTCTACATGGCTGTGACACAAGGCAAGAATTTATAAACAGAAACTAAGTAGTCGGTTGTGCCTTGTCCTGACCACACAGCTACAGAACCCAACAACCAACCAGTTTTGTGAGGTTTCATTAACACCTTCTCTAGCTTTTTGGCAAAGAAAGGTCTGAGGCCTCTGCCACAGGCCATACTGTGCAGCCACAGCGGTAGCTGCCGTAATTATGTTATCAGCACAGTGCACCTATGTTTTTGGTTTCCCCTGTTTCTCTGACAGATTTGCCAGAGATGTTTCTGTGCAGAGGATTCACTTTGGTGGACTGAGATTATCCAACTCAACAGCCTTATACTCATAGGTACTCAGTTATTTTTTGCTGGATCCAGTTACTTTTCCATGCTGGATTCAGGGTTCAGTTCTCAAGGACATATACTTGATGCAATAGTAAGATGCACTTACCACCTGTAGGTTCTCCCATCAATCCACTTTTACTTCACTGGCTATAATAAATATTCCAGTCTAAATATTCAGGTGCAGCACATTTTCCCCATGAGTGCTGAACACTTGTAAGTTTAAGTTAAAGACTAAGATTGCACCACCTACCTCAGGCTTCTCTGCAAAACTATGGAGCTTCTTTACAGACTCTCTTCATATCTACTCCCGATGTTAAATGAGACCCATTATATTTTTTCTTTAGCCTAAATTCTTGCCTCTTTCCAAGTCTCTCTATCCATTTAGTCTTTCATACTAACTCAGCACCTTAACTGGACACTCATCCCTAGCCCAGCCAGCCACCTTACTGTTTTAAAGCACTGCCCGTTGACTGAAGCTACGGAGGTTAAACAGTCCCAGCTGTCTCCCTTTGGGAGATAAAAGGCTCCTTTCTTTCAGCTTGTTTTCAAGATTTTGCATTTGGTATTCAACAGAGTAATTGCATATTCTTGAAAAGAACTCATGTTGCACATAGATAAATTCACTGTATTTTAAACACACAATGAATTTTTAAATGCATACAATGATTGGGAATATTTCTTAATTTCTGCCATAAAGCTGTTTAACTTTTTTTTCTTTAATATGTCATGACTGTAGCTATAAATCTACTAATGAAAATAAGCATTTTTATTTGATTAAGCATTTTTAAGCAGCACTGAGTTTGGGGAACATTGGTTTGAAGCACAAGATGAAAAATAAAATGACACAATGAAAGGTAAATGTCACCAATCTTATGATTTAAAATACAATTAGTGAATATTTCAACCTCATAGCAGACTCTGTGCATTAATTTTTTTCTTTAAACTCTACCATACATGCAATTATGAATGCTACACAGACAATTTCACCTACAGAGGCCAGGGCATAGTCAGCCAATGACCCCTGGCAAGTGCACTGCAAAACATCCCTGGTGCTTACAGAACTGCACCCTGACCTTCGCTTTATATATCTTATTTGGGAGAATGGTGTTGGAAACAGAAAACAGGAGTAAAAAAAATAAAAAATCCCATAAACTAGGACTGGAACAACCTTCTAAGCCATGTCTAGACCCAGCAGCAACGTAGGAATTTTCCAGGTGTTTTAGCCCTACTTTTTGCTATAAATGAATGATGAACAGGGCTATGCACAGATGTCTGAAGTTTCGTGAGACTTCCTAGTAAAGAAAACAATTCGTAGTCACAGACGAGATAGAAATGTGTCTGCACAAAATCAGAATGGGTAGTAAGAGTCACCTCCCAGATAAAACTTTAGCATCTTACCTTTATTCCCTGGTTTTATAGCATAATTATTGTGAAAGCAGCTTCCAAGAACACCTAATCCTACAGAGAATCTGAAATCTGAAGTACAGTTTGCCTGACATCTCTTACATCAGCTCTTACATCCCCAGTACTACTCTGTTTAGCACTTCAGTGGATTGGACCTGACGGTGCTGGGTTTAAAATGATACTGTTTACTTATACAGAGAGGTAAACAAAATATGGAAATCGAGTTCAGTGATGTGTACATAACACCATTAGAGCTAGACTAAGTGCCAGTACTACCCAGCTAAAAGGGCTGCTGAACACCCTAAGAGCTATTTTACCTTTCCTTCTCCAAATTGACAATGCCTGGCATTACCCTGCTCGCAGCTCCTCAGAAAAAAATGTGTTCCATGATGGTACTTGTTCTGGGAGTCAGGTACAGGATTTTATTATTAGAAAAAGTGCTTGAGGATCTCTCATTTTAGTCATTTTGGTTGCAAATAAGTAGTGACTGAGAAGTGTTATTTATACTTCCTCTTCTCCTTAATCTTACTTAACCCAAATAGAAACATCTTTCCCCAGACATTTGGCATTGACAGTGCCAGTCATTACTCTTAATATTAAAATACAGTCTCATCTCCAAAACCCATAAGATCAGCACTTAGAAAAGGAAGTCTCTGCAATCTTCCTCCGGAGGTTCTCTTACCATTAGTAGAAATCTACACTACGTTGCAGTGACAAAACCTTCCTCTCAACACCTGTGAATTTCACATTGCAGATCAGGAGCTCTATTTCTCTGCAGGATCACAACAGCAAAGTAAAATACCAGCAGGACAGCAGATGTGAAAAAGCTAGGACTTGGCTCATCAAGAAAGATTTCGGTCCTGTCCAAGAGTGAGGCAAAATCAAAGATTCTACCTTTTTTAAAAAAAAAATAAATTCTGTTTTACACTAAGTGGACCATTCATCGCTCTTATTCTCTCCCTCTACAGAAATACATTCCCTTTTATAAATGCACATAATTACTTACATGACATTAAGACAGAAGTTACAACTCCATAAACACATGAAAGCTCCTGTCATAGCTTTTCTATCAACCATATTCTCTTTCAGCAGATAGAAAATGGCTAAATTACCTTTCTCATCCATGGCAAACTGTTAATACAAGCTCTCAAACTCACCACATGCTGAGGAGAAAATACAGCCCAGGTGCCCCTGGCTATTACTAGCTGTCATATTTTTTTATTCTAAGAGACCTGTAAGACTTCATTATCTGATCTTACAACGGTACTTTACCGATAACGAGTAAAATCCAACCAGAGAAAGCACAGAGAAATGAAATTGCACACCGTGGGAGGTGGCCAGCTGGGCACCCCAAGAGCAGGATCCTCCGCAGCAGACAGTCTGGGTTCGAACTGCGGACAACTCGTCCTAAAAACTGTAAATCAAAACAAAACCTGTGCCCTGGGAACAATCCACAAATTGCATGGATTTTTATGAAAGTTTTAATCAATCTGTTTCATCTCCATCTGCAACATCCTAGTATTACTCTTCATCCTGAAGCTTTCTTCACTTTCTTCCTTCTTTCCATTGACTGTTCTCCTTATTTTCTTCTCCAAATGAGGTTCTCCACATTCTTCTCACATACTTTTGTGCCATCTCACCCTATTTACTCCTTTTGCATTTTCCCTTCTATCTGCTTGTCTGATCTCAGATAATTTTTACTGCACTGTCTGTAACCTGCCATTTCATATTCACTTCTCCACATCTGCCCTTGCCCATTTTAAGCACTAAATTGTACTTCCTTCTCTATAATACAGGATAATAGAAAGGAACTGGAGCTTTCCAAAGTGATGTTTCAAAACCGAAGAAGCAACGGCCTAGAGACAGTAAAAACCATACATTTAAACTTGGTCATAGAGAAAACTCCATAATTGTGAAGTTCACGTCCCTATTATAGTCTCTTTTCCCCTGAAACATCTCTGCAAAGAAATAACATGATAGAATTAAGCCCCATCATTAAGCCCCGGTATGTGTGAATATGGAGGCAAGCCAAAACAGAAATAGACAGCTTATTTGGCTTTTGGCAAGGCAGTACCTGGTATTTAATATATAAGTGGTAATCTGTGTTGTATTTATTCAGCTGAGCATTTGAGGTGCATTTCAACATGCGAATGATAAATAGGAAGGAGTTGTATAAAGTGCAATCAAACTGTATGCTATTCTAGGCCTAGGAATAATTAAAATGAGATCTAATGCAAAGTGAATTGTGCGGGGGGTGTGGGGGGGAGAAGGGGGGGTGTGATGTCATGAAGGACACTAACAGTAATACCTCTAGGGTTTTAAGTCTATACGTGAGCTCTCTTTTCTCACTCACCTTTTACAAATGCCCAGATGCAATTAAAAAATTTCTGCAGATTGCTGGTTAAATGCCAGTGCAATACACACAAAATCATCAGATCAGGCGTTGACTCAGAATAAAGTCTTGTGAGTGCACCACATTGTTATTTTTGGGTCATTTTATACTGTCATATATCTGTGGTCCAGCTCCAGTAACTTGATTTCAGATTTGTTCCCCCTCACCTATGATTCTAGATACGTTAATTGCCAAACTACATTGTTTGTCATATTTTTATATCATTATCTTGAGGGGACAGGTGTTGAACTGCTGCAAAGGTGAACTATCAAATGTATGTGTAAGCAAGTAAATTTGTATTTCTGCTGGGGATTACAATCCTTCTCTGTTGGACATCCAAACTTTCTGCAAGATAATGTTTGCCATGTAGTATTAGAGGATAATCCATGTTGCATTTGTTTAGTTGTGCTACTCAGAACATTAAAATCCAGGAACGTTTATTCTGCAATGTTCTCAATTGGTTGCAGAAGCTGACAGCAGAATTTTCTGGAGATTCTGACTGCAGCTGTTTCTCTGTTTTGCTTTATGTAGGTTGTTATGCATTACAGTCAGTACTACAGCCCCCTTCTCCATACGTTTACTTGAATGCAAATGCCCAAACTTGTTTGTGTGCAATTTTTTAACTAGCTGATGTTGGAGCCAGCTGAGGCTAAAGGAAAAGAAGTGTCAATATACACATCAGTCTTGCATTTCTCTAACAAGAAAGAAAGAAAATTGTCAGCTTATTGAAATCCCAGTTTGACCTTGCTTGTGCTAAAGGTACTTAAACTTTGTGGAATTCAGAGTTCTGCTTTGCAGAAGCCTAAATGTCAGATTTATCGCTGCAAAAATGGAGCAGAATGCATACTGCTTATTGCAGTGTGATATATGTATAAATTCAGGCAGCCAAAACACAACACTGTTTTGTCCACCAGACATATTCATGGTCTCCATGACAATGTTTGCCCCACAAGACCACTGCCTTGACGTCAGTGACTCGAATACCGTTGTGGTACTTTAGCCCCTGACTTCAGGTCTTACACTTTCCTGCAACCCTATTAACTAAAGAGTTTTTTAGGGCTAAAAAATATGTCTTAAACTGAATACCACAACATGTGTTCACTCCAATGAAATGAAGAAAAGACCACGTTTAAGAGCGGCACATTGTCAGACGTGACTGGAGCTTGCCTGTGAGTGCCTGCAGTGTGTACACAGTCACGTTGTTGTTGACTTTTTAAATTATATTCTTGCTCTCCTAGAATGCAAGCAAAACTTTACATTAAAATATTAACATTTCATATACAGTATCACCTGCTGCCTTCATGTCTTAAAGCTGATGCCTTCAAGGTGATATAACTCGCTGGTCTCTGGGCAACAAAAAAAAATGCCAACCATTTTGAAACAATGATCTCACAGAAGGCAAAAGCTCCATCTGACATAGCACGGAAAGCGCTGTGGGGCACAAGAGGCACTAAGGGCCCCATCTGGTGTAACTTGTAGTGTCAGCAAGCACAGAGCGCTAACTCGTGGGTACGTTACCGCTTATGCCTTGTAACTGGTCAATGATGCTAATTAGAGTGAGATGTTCATTGCAGAACTTTATGGCTCGTATGGACAGATGAATATAGACGTGATTAGCTACCTACTAAATGGAAATATTTCTGAAGCTAATGTTTCTGAAAACTATTAACAGAATTTAGTCAAGTAATATTTCCTGTTCCTAACTGGCAACAGGGAAACCGATAATACAGCCTTATCTCTCGGGAGTGCATTAGATGAAAGACATGAATACCCTCACCCAATCTCCTGGTTTGTGTGTGGCTATTCGCAGTAATAGATCTCCTGTCAAAAAGCTTTTGCGTTGTATTTGTCAGCATCAGCACTCCTACTAAAACCAGCATTATCCTGTATGTGGTTGTTTTTTTCCTTTTTATAGAAGAGTCAAAAACCAGCTCACACACCGATAGGCAACTGCTGCCAACTTCTCTCTCCTGTAAGCAGGGTAACATGAAGGTGATGACAAGCAGGAGTTTGTATTCCCCGTACTCCAGCAGCTGTGCCTCTCTGTACCTTCCAATGTTACAAAAAAAGTGGGAAGATTGTAGTAATAATTTTCTGAGGTTCTGCTGGGCAGAAGAAAATTACCTTTCAGAATAATGAACAATGGATAGCAGCATACAGAACACATCTTGCTTTGAAAAACAGCACCGAAAGGTAAGGGATGATAAGCAATATGGAGGAGAGAATTAGATATCATACTGTTCCAACTGGAATAGGATACAGTTGAGCAAGGATGCATAGGAAAAGCCACATGTCCACTTTAATTTCAACCGACGCTGAACCAAGCTAATGGCTCACCCCTGTGCGAAATCCCTTAGACCCACTTTTCACTGATTAGTGAATCATCTGCACTAGAAGGTAGAAGATATGGAGCAGCTGGCTCAGCAAGAGGTCTTCAGGAACAGATCTAACGGGTGGGAGGATCTCAAAGCAAACATAAAGCCCCCAGTCCTGTTAGTTTTCTCTTGACAGCAGCAGGTAGAGCTGGAGTTGGTCCTGCTCTCACACTGAGTCCGTTGCAGATGCTTACCCACTCTATTCTGCTAAGTCACTTCCTGCTGTGACCATGTCAAACACTGGTTTAAAGCAGGGTTTTGTTTATCTTGGACTCTTTTACAGGTCCAGAGAGCTACAAACTGCTCTCTGTTGACTTCCCTCAGCTGAGGGAGTGACAGCTGGAAGGGCATTGGAAGAACAAGTAAGAGGAGAGAAATGTAACTGGAAGAGGAAAATCAGAATGACTAAATCGCTTTTACCAAGGTTACACCTAACCCAGAACCTAACCCCGAGTCAATATATCACAGTGGTAAGGAGAAACTCCAGAGAAATAGCTAGTATTATGCTGAAGTGTTTGCAACAGGAAAAAAAAAAAAACCCACACAAACTTTCCTACTTCCCTTATCTTCCTTGGAAAATAGAGACCAAACAGAGACTATACAAAGGGTAGCCGCTAAAGAATCAGAAGTTTCAGTGAAGGTGATGCTGGTGGTGGGAAATATATGGAAAAAATGTTGCCAGAAGTGCCAGTCTAGATTAAAAGAAGGTCTGATAGTTGTCCTAAAGTATCTAAAAAGTCACTATAAGAGGAGGGAAATAAACTACTCTTCATGTCAGCTCGCAGCATAGTAAAAGGCAATAACCTTAAGCTGTAATCTCCACTCTTTTTCCATATAAACAGGAAAGGTAAAGCAGATGTGGATTTATGTAACTTGTCTCCACACTGTGAGATAAGTAAGAATAAAATAAAAGCTTGTATCAAAAATGTGAGAAGCCCAAATTCAAGCATTCAAGTGTTAGCAAGTATCACAGCTCCTGCACTGTCTTAAATTATCGCATGATATGACCAGACATCTTTGATTACACCCGTGTTTATTATTCTTCCAGAACACCCTGCCTCATGCCCTGAAGAGTGACTATTGCTTTCTTACTTTATGTGATGCCCTGTCCCCTTTGACAGAAATGCATTTTGTTCAAATCCTGCTCTGAATACAAAGCTGGTCATTGCCAAACGGGCACTTCACCAGTGTTCACACCACTGTCTCCTACTGCTTCTCATATATTAAGGAATTCTTCTTCACAAAAATCCTCCAAAGCTTAAATGAAGTCTTCTCCCATAGAATTTAAACCCAAAATTGCAAACTTATCCACTAGTTATGACTGCTCAACTTAATATATATTAAGCCTGATATTGCACAGTCTGATTTTGCCTTTGACACTGAGACATTATATTTTCAAAACCTTATTCCAAGTCACAGTTGAACGCAGTCAAAACTTCTGCATACCAAAGACACAGGTGGCTCATGCTGGCTATTCATTTAATACAAAATAAATAAGCAGTAGTGTCTGGTAGAAATTTTGTCCAAAATAATTCATCAGCAACAGACAGGAATCCTCTCCTAAAATCTTGGACCAAATCCTAAGACGAATTCAGTTTTCTTTCCCAAGAAAAAAAATATTTACTCTTCATATGTTCCCTACCACATTCATGTTCTTCCTACCAAATGGAGATGACAAGTGAGGAAAACTTCATTAAGCCTGAGAGTCACTACTGTCTACGATGTGCAAGCCAGCTGTGGTAAGAGAAATGAAGGTCTGTGCCTATCTGTCTTCTGTGTACGTCACAAGCAGCCCAACTGAAACAACCCTGAGCCCTCAGCTGTTAACTGAATTGGGTATGACCCGTAGGCATTCGAATCTTTCAAAACAAAGCTGCCAGTATATTGAATGTTTACATTTGTGTTTGAGTGCCAATATTAAGATTTCACTTTTGAAAACGTTAGAATATATAGCAGTTTTTGAAATGAGCCGCATACAGTAAAGTGTTGTGATATACTAGAATATCACTACATTCAGAAAACTGTCTAAGTGACAAATAGCAAAACAGTAATTTAACAGGGAGACTAATACATAAAAAACAACCAACCAAACAAAAAACAAATCCTTGAACTTTCAGAAGATGTAACATTTTCCCATCAGTAAACCATGTCAAACACTCAGGAATACAAACAAGAGCTTGGCTTCGTGTAGACAACCGGTTTCAGTTCCAATTTAAATATTTTGGTTAGAGGTCTGATTTCCTGTTGAAGTCGTGTAATCCCTCTTGGAAAAGCAGTTTGCTTTTTCTCTCCTCTCCTTATGCTCAGACAAACGAGCCGTGCCAGCAGAAAGCACCATGCCCTATCATTCTGCTGGAGGAGATCAGCCAAGAGGTGGTGCTGTACAATTCTTCTCTCTGAAGAAGTCTGTAAGCAAAATTGTGCCTGGTAAGATTGTAAGTGGGTATTTTTTCAGCAGGTGAAAAAGGCATTGAGTTTCAAATATTCTACTATCAATAAAATGTTCTCATTTAAAATCTGTTAAATATAAATCCCTGAGTGTTTTAGGTTGGGGGTTGTAGATATGCTGTCAAATCGTAATGAATAAAAATGATCTAAATCGGGCTGAAACAGAGTCAATAAGACAACTCTTTTTTTCTTGATGACCTTCTTCTAGACTTTTCTATGCAAAAAGTTTGCATCTTCAATGAGCTAATTACCCATTGATTCAAGGTAAACATGTTTTCAAGTGCCAGTCTGGACTCTGTCCAAACTCATAAATTCTGTGGCTTAGGAACACTAAGCCTGAGGCCAACCATAAACTCTGCCCAAATTGTGTGTGTGTGTGTGCTCTCTTACCTCTGAAAATGAATTAACTAGCTCAAGCTAAGTGCTAACAAGCCAACTTACAGTTAAAAAAAAAAAAAAGAAAAGAAAAGAAAAGAAAAAAGGTTTCTAACAGTAGAGCATATTCATTTTGAAAACTAAAGAAAGCAAGTGCTCCCCCACTTTCAGTTATTCTGCTGTAATTTTCAGTATGGTAAAGCAGCACTTTATTTTCCTTCCACCGTGGGCTGACACAGTTGTGTATTTCAACAGATAACTTTAGACAACTTATTTAACTGCTATGTAACTGATCAAACAGGAGAAAGAGAATTTTTTTTCAGTAACTTGGAAACACTCATCTTTTAAAGCAAAGCCGCTCATCGCGCACCACATCCGTAACCTTCTACCCAACGCAGTAATTAGCCTTCTCAACCACAGCAGGAGAAAGCTGCTCACGCTGCTTTATGGATGCAAAACTAAATACGACTTTTAAAGTTGCGATTCAAGAGCAGTATCTGTTAAAATCAAGGCAATTCTTAAAAGGCAAGGATGCAGCCTGTGGACAGGCAGATGTTCCATTGTGCATTTTTTATTTTGGTAGCAAAATCCTTTAAAAACCCAGTTTCAGTTCCATTTGCAGCAAATCCTACCACCTCTAAAAGAAAAGAAAAAAAAACCTCTTATTTTTTTTTGACCCTTTTTCCTTGAAATCTCTCCAATTTCTTCAAGTACAGAAACAAACCAAATCATTATTTTGGAAATGTTTCAGCCTTTTTTTTTTTTAAACAGCAACTTTGAAGTGTTTAAAAAGATATTTATTCACATTCACTCTTCTAATATCCTGTTCTTGAGCATGATAAGGTTATAGACACGTAGGCATACGCAGCCTCCCCTACCAAGGAAGCGTACCACAAGGCTAGCATATCCTTCTCACTCACACAGAGTCCTAAGCGTCCCTAATGACAGAGATTACAACTTGTACACGAGTCATATGCTGACGTCTCCTCAGCCTTGAAAATTTTTCCTATATCTGTCAAAGTCTCTGCTAATTGAAATTATTTTTTTTTCCTGTCCTTTCTTTGACTAGGAGAATACAAACCACCTTTCTATTCAACCAGTCTTTTATAGAAAATAGTTACGGAGTTTCTCAACCTTCTCTTTTCTAGATTAGATTATCACGGTTCCTGCAAGTTTTACACAGGCCATGTTTCTTTTACATCTTTTATTTCTTATTATTATCTCCAGATTACCTCCAGCTTTTCTGTATCTTCCACCAAAAGGGGACACATTTCAACTGAGCTTTAGCAAGGTGTGTGCACACTGCTGAGCATAGCAATGAGGGCATTGATATGCAAGAAACCTCTGGAAAACAAAAAATCTGGAAAAACAATATGAAAAACTAACTATTCATATAAGCAACCCCGAGAGAACGGCAGTTTCTATCAGGATGGTATCATCGTACTGCTGATGAATTAACTGAATGGGTTCCATAATTTTTGCAAGTGTGGGTGATTCTGATTTATCCAAACTTCAAACACCGCGTATGCACAGGGGGTGATTTATCACCAGCAATGAAGGAAATGAATGGCATGACAATAGCTTATTGGAAAACCTGTGGCTTACACAATTTTGTACTGCTAAAATACAAAGACTGATGCAGAAGCAACACAAGAAATGTGTGGTAATCACTAGAAAAAAAGATTGGAGAAACTTTATAACATCATAATACAGTATCTGTGTTAAAGTTGAGCTTTTTGTTACTGTTTTTATTTTGTTAATTTTATAGTAAAAAGTCTCTCTCAATATATATACACACACACACTCTCTAAGTCCACAATAATGCAACTACATCTTAAAAAAAAAATATGGGTCCTAACCAGTTTTTTTTAAGATATTTCTCTGTGCTTCCACTCATGCACTGCTCCAATTCATATCAGAACCTGTCTTCAACATAAATGACCTTACAGAAGCTGGTTATGTAATAAGACAATCAAGTAATTAAAAAAAAAAATTCAAATGGACATGAATATAATGTATGTGCATTATAGAGCCTTAAACTCTCATTTATATTCTCATTCAGAAACAAAGTGGCCTCAATTCTCTCTAGCTTAATTGCTTTCATCTCGAAGAAAATCATTGATAGGGTGATTTAAATCATGTAGCTTTTGCCTGGACATTTCAGTTATTGACGAAAAAAAAAAATACTTCAAGACTTCCATACTAGGCAGAATAACATGCCCATTTTCCATCTCCTTCATAAATAACAAATTCTAACTCATAGTTTCACAGCAATTTCAGTAAAAGATGAGTGTTTTGATCAGAAGCTTAATTAGCTAAGGACTGAAGGACAAGGATCTGAGGACAGGCACAAGAGTAACTACACTAATTACACAGAGCCAGTTTAAAACAGAAGTGAGAGGACGCGTGTTGCATCAGCTGTGAATCGCCCCAAGCAATCCCACTCGTGCAGTTTTATTAGTTGTTGTTGCTGGTCATGTGTTCAGCTTGGTTTGTTGAGACGGCTCAAACTGTTAGGAACCAAAAGCACCAGGGACAGCCCATAAAAAAAGCAAGTTTGGGTAATGAAGACACCGCAGTCGGATTACAGCTGAGCTCTTCAGGTGGGTTCAGGAGAACCTGAGCCAAGTGAAGGAGCGTGATGCTGCATTCAAGGTCCTCTGGATCAACTAGATGAAAGGCCATTTCTGTTAGCTGAAAAAACTTCTACTAATCTATAAGCTGGTTTATTTTTGCAAAGTTATTACAGACTACAGCTATTTTGTGATTTCATTGGTGTTTTTTAAAAAGCTCATCTATTGAAACATCATATTTCTCCTGAATTTATTCCATAATTATTGATACTACTCAAACATTCTCCTTAGTAGTAGCAACACAGAATCATAGAACGGTTTGGGTTGGAAGGGACCTTTAAAGCCCATCCAGCCCAATCCCCCTGCAAGGAGCAGGGACATCTCCAACCACATCAGGTTGCTCAGAGCCCTGGCCAACCTGGCCTGGAATGTTTCCAGGGATGGGGCATCCACCACCTCTCTGGGCAACTTGGGCCAGTGTTTCTCCACCCTCAATGGAAAATATGAAATCCATTACTGAGCTCATGCTGCAAAAGAAAAAAAATCTTTCTTAAGTTCATGTTGCAATGGATGTTTCATCAGTATTACACTAGTTACCTTTTTATTCTCCAGACAGTATTACTGATTGTTAGCTCATACCATTGCTCAGAACGTCAGTAAGCTCTTCCAATAATGCTGTCGATGTTCGCTTTGCCTGCTTTTTCACTAAGTTCTATCATCACTGGAAAAAAAATAGTCTTTAGCACTCAGATTATCATTGCTATTAGTTCATTTTTTTTTTCTTTTGGGTACTCAGTACAGTACATCTTCAAATATATGCAACATATTGGATATTACTTGTAGTAATTAATTTCAGTAATGTTTGATTAATAAAAAGGTATGCATAATAGCAAATGCATTCACATAATTACTCTAAAACATGCATGTACCAAACCTATTCAAGCTTAATGTGTTTTATTGTCTTGATCACTGTAGTCACTTTGATGCAACTCTATAACCTGATGTTGTTAATGAGTTCCTTTCTAACGCAGTTATGTAATGCACTTCAGATTTTGGGTCCTTCAGTTTTGGCAGACTGTGAGTACTTTTCAGCTGGATTAGTTGACTTTCTCATACAAGCTTGGATCTTTCTTTCTATGTTCACAAATCCAATTTTCTTTTTTTTTTTTTTTATTGAAGAAAAAAACATTGCTTCTATTTTCTGTTTGCACATGTATGCAAACTCAGATCATGTTATTTGGAGAAGGAGAGCAGATGAAGTTACCCCGAGTTCCAGGTTTTGATTAAGAGGAGAAGCAGCAGCAAGGTTCCAAGTGAGCAGATCTGTCCTGCTGCACAAGAAGTAAAAGCAGATGAGGTGCAGGCAGAAATGTAAAGGTGACAGAGTTTGCCTCGGTTTAGTTAGCAAGAATTAAACTTAAAACATGGAACAGCACAGAACTAGAAGCACTTTTTTTTGAGAACTTGAGATCAGGTTCATTTTTTTTCTGGAATGTTTAGCAAGCAGTTGAGGTAAATACATGGAAAGAAAAGTAAACATTTTTTGTGTGTGTGTGTCTGATTAAGTATCTTTTCTCCTCTCATTTGTTTTGACTCTGCTATTATACCATTTCCAGCTGTTCACAGACTGAAAGAGGTTGTGGAGAGAGAGGATGAGCAACAAAATATGAATTCTTAATGAAAGCTTTCATATTATCATTAGTTATTATAAAGTTTTTTTGGGTTTTTTGTTCATTTTTTTTTTAATGAAGAGGATTCTTTTTCAGGTCACTTTTAAAACTTTCTAGAAGTTAGTGTGTATTATATGTGTCTAACAGCTCTTTGAAACCGCTTTGTGACAAAAAAAAAGGAACTGAGCTCTTTAATAATGGCATGTTATTAAAATACTAATGATTTTGCTGTTTAAAAGTGAGCTTTAATGATTATAACACTCCTCTTTGATCAGCAGAAAATGGTGACTAATCTGAGAGGAAAAAAAAAAAGTTTTAAGACCCAGAAATCTCTCCCAAGCCTTGTGGCTGCTATAAAAGCTCAGAGACAAGAGAGTGAAAAAGAGAATAAAAAAGGCAGCAGACAATATGTGTAGATGTTTTATTTTTATCCTGAAAGACTCCCTGCTCTAAATAACAATGAAACAAATAAAATAAAATACATACTGTTTTGACCTCCTCTGCTTTTT
>WHYT01017505.1:235870-293382 GCA_009806455.1 Tetrax tetrax
TGAAAAGTTCAGTGGACAGATCTAGGATGAGTTACAGGGAGCTGACAGTAGCTTTTCATATAACTGGACATCATGTGTGTTATTTTTTCATTAGTTTTTCTCTTTTTTTTTTTATTTTATAGGAAAGATAAGAAGTGAATAGCTCTCTAATCCAGGAAAGTTTTATGATTCATCCCCCTTGACTAAAATGAAAGCATCTTCCTTTCAATTATGTTTAAGATAGAGCAGTGAAAAAGATGAGAGACTTGCATTTCACCCTTCCTTGATCTTGTCTAAAATACAGATCAATAAATGATGCCACAACAAATCAGAAACTAAGGTGTCGTGTTCTGCCAACAGTCCTACTTCTCACCTGGAAGAAAAGATTCAGAAATGCCAGCATTTTTTTTTTTTTCCCATTAAAATGGTATGAAAAGGATAAAACCCAGAATTCAGTGTTTACTAGCAGCTTAAAAACTCTTCTCCTGAGGTATGCATTCCAAATTATAAGTACTTTCCTCTTACCAATACATGTATTGTATAAAGGTCTGAAAAATATTTGGTAGCTTTGAATAAAAAGTAGTCTAATTTTATTTTTAAATTAATTATCAATGTTTATCCACAAAATACCCCACAAATAGGCTGCCTTATTTCTAAAGCCACAAAACTTTACTCTGTGAGATTTAACAAGAAAACTGTGTTGTGAAACAAATTTTTAAAATATTAATGTTTTCTAAATATCAGAAAAAGCTTTTGACTTTAGTCATTATCAGTTCATCCTGCTTTATCTACATGCAAATGTTCCTTATCACACGGTATTTCTCTCTAGGTAGGCTATGCGGATGTAAAACATACCGAGAATTTTTGGAAGAAAGATGAGGTATTTTTCCTCAGCCAAAAATTTCCAATTCTATCACTTTGTTTCCTTAAATATTCTTTTTGTCAAATGCAGGCCTTGCGATACAGGTATAGAAACTTGGTAAACAAAAAAGTTCTAAAACTCTGTTCAGTAAAGCTGTATTTTGTTTCATTTTCACCTCAGAAGAAGTCATTAAATGGTTCTTAATTCATAAAAGAAAGTGTGGTTAAAAAGTCTGGAGAGAAACACGGTGTGTCCCCAGGTGTTTTGATATCTATTTTAACATCCTTCCCAAAGGTACTGTGCAGCTAAAAGTTTCCAGCTCTAAAGTTATTTAAATGAGCTGAGGAAGAAAATGCAGAATTTAATGAGGGATAAACCTTACCACCTTCACAGCGAAGCATTTGGCTGCCTGAAGGGTAGGAAAAAAAGCAGCTTCTGAGAATTCTTTGCTAACTGTACCCTACCACGCTGTGGGGATGGGCTCCAAGGCTGTGCGGGAGCTGCTGGTGATCTCCAGTGGCCACCGCATCTGTCCTCTGCGCCGGGGCTCACAAACACGCGTCATCTGCTCCCTAACTGGGGCCTCCAGCACCTCCCACTTCTCTACTTGTACATATTCAGAAACTTCCCGCTCAATTTACGGAGACGTGTAAGATGTGGCAACGGGTCGATAGCTTCATGCTGCCTATTGTGCCATATCTAGGATCTCAACGCGGATGGCAATTCATATTCGTGGCAGATCTGCTGTTATTAACAGTGAAAGTTTTACTAATGCCCAACCTAACCCTCTACTGCTGCTTCTTATCTTTCATAGCTTTAACACATAGAACAGAATATTCTTTAGCTCATTTTCTTTATCTATTTGACAACTACTTTTGTCAAATGTAGGCAAAGAGAATAGCTTGCTCTTTCCATCCTTATATTCTTCAGGCTTTTTAAGAGGAAAAAAAAAAAATTCTAACCGCTCTTTTTTTTTCCCTCTTAGACATCCTTTTTTTCTTGAATTCTGTTCTACTGATCCACAGCAGCCTTGTGTGGTGCCTCTCACTGGATGTCCTATCCCAGCTGAAGACTTCCCAGTGTTGAATAAGTAGCAGGATTTCTTCACATATTGGAAGTAATAACCCTACTTATAGTAGGTTTGTACCTCTCTCCCCGTGCAAGGAGATGACGTGGACTCATTTTGATCTGCGATCCATCACACATTGTAGATAGCTTTCACCAGTCTATATGTGCAGGGCCACACCTTGCTTTTGTCCCTGCTCAAACCTTATCCTACAAGGCTAAAACGTGTGAAAAGCAACTTATATCATCAGTGAAGCTGCAAATGTAATGGTAAGCGTGTAGGAAAGCGACCTGCCGGTACATGGAAGCTTCACTATTTTCCACACCGTCCGTCAGGCCCAGTGAAGCAAGAGAAGCTATTACAAGTCATCTCTGCTCTTGCAGAGCTCTGCAATAAAAGCACCTTCATCTCTGTGCCAGGCATCTTTCTGACCTCTGTGCCCTATGAAGTATTTGTCCCAAATATTCACCATATCCATAATTTAATCTGGCATTAATTCAAGGAAATGTTGTGTTTACACACAAATCCAATGTAATGAGCAACACTTATTTCTCTGCAGCACCATGGTCTTGATTTGTACCATCCTGCAGTGACATCTCTGATTAATGACTAGCGATTCCCTTCTGAAAAGAACAGAAAAGATGAAAACTACTGTAAAATAAACACTATGAAGTATTAAGAAAGAGAGAAGATTAGTTCTTCTCTGTTAATCTGATTCATTTCATCAACACTACCAGAGTACTGACAGCTCACTGCAACACTTGGTTGTTATACAGTCTGCTGGATCTAAGAAGGGAAACTGAAAGGCTCATTTCAAGCCCAGTACTGGCACCATGAGGATTTCTTGATCTAGAATTGCATTATTGATTTTCATGGAGTAGAGGAAGAGGAATATTAAAATATTTTTACTTTGTACAGACTTTCTTATCTCACAATACTTCACTGTTGATTTTTAAAAATTGCTCAGCTGTGTTGTGTGGATCAATACAAAACGTGGTACAAGCAATAAAAAATTCTGTAACTCTTACTGGTGTTCAAGTCAGAACATATTTAGCAATGCTTTTTTACTTGAGGAAGCCTTAAAAAAAAAAAAACAGTCCACCTTCCTATTTTCTGATGGCAAAATAACTACAAAAAGGAAGACTCAAAAAATAAGTAACAAAGATAGCTGTGCACTTGGGCGTGGAGTCATTGTGGATGTTGAATAATTGCTTAAGGATTGCTTAAGGAACTCCTTAGGTTTTTAAATACAGAAGCATTGTTATTCAATATACTGACTAAGAAAATACTGTGTACAATATCGCTTCATTAAAGAAAATTCACTAATTTCCTCAGATACTCAATTTAATAATACTAAAGAAAACATGCACTAAGTAACAAAAAGCCTCGTGTGAATATGTACACCTCTGGGGGTATTGCAAGGACAAAGCAATCTCATGTCTTTTTTTTATCCTAAGGGCACAATTACCTCACAATCATTTCCTCTGTCTTCTCACTATCTCTGTTGTCTTCCCAGAGTAAACAGCCTATTTTTTTTTGTGTAAGGAAAATTTTGATTTATTTATGAACAGGGAGAATGGGAACTCTTCTAATCTTGGCTGAACTGAGTATTTTACTTTAATTAATAATATCCATATAATAACGCCTAATATTTCCCTTGGAGTATTGTCATAATATGTGAAAAGTTGCTCTGTGGTTGTTGTGTGGCTCTTTGTATTAAAGTGAAGGAAAGACCATCTCTCCGGTGTTCATCTCTGTGTATCTTTTCACATCTGTCCTCTGGAGATGACTAAAACACAAAATATTTTCATCAAGGTAAAAAAAATGTTAAAACTTACCATTTTTGGCCTTGCAGGATTTGTTATCAGGCTGAAGTACATAACCCTCCACACAGCTGCAAGTGTATGATCCATCTGTATTTATACACATCTGGCTACAGCTTCCATACGTATCACACTCATTGAAATCTAAAGGGACGCAAACGAGATCTTGTTTAAGGATTAGAAAAGAAAGAAACTCAACAAAAAATCAGAATTCTAAGAGAAAAGTTTAAGTCATTATGTCAGTATGATGCTTTATATTTTCTCCCTTCTCAAGGCATGACCTTATCACAGAAGTTATCTGTTGAAATTGCTCCAGTAGCCAAACAGAAGGCTAGGAGTTTTCAAGTTTAATAGTTATTAATTTTGAAAGATGAAACGTTCATCTGTTCAAGTAGTGTCCAATGTCTACATCACGTTAGCGAGACATTTCGGTTCTTGTTAGTACTGGGGACCGGTAGTTATCAGGGTCGATGAATGAAGCAGCATTTCAAGACAGGAACCAATTGATTATCCTTCTCAACCTATTTATGCCGGCAATGTCTTATAGTTCTTTAAATGAACTGTCACAACTTCTCCATTAAACCATCATCCACTACATCAAAAACTATATATTTCTCTAATAAAGAACAATTCTCTCAACTAGGGTATATAGGTATAATACTATAAAACAAGATATGCTATTTAACAGTGGTTGAGGGTTTAAGTAATAAACTGACATGTTAAAAACCTGCTGCTGAAATTATTTCCTCAGATATATTTTCAATCACAAAACATGACAACCATCGAGCAAAAGAACTTATAATAAATTATATTTATGAAGAATCTGGCTTAGCACTATTACTGGGAGAGTGGAGTGATTGGTAGTGAGCATATACATAAGGCAACAGAACTCCAATTCACTTATAAAAAGAGAAAAAGTAAAACAAGAAACAAATACCTGGATAGAGAATTAAGAAGTCATGTATTTCAAAAGTGGAAAAGAACATACATTTCAGTCTGCAATTAATTATGCTGAAACAAAGTTCCCAGCTAAGTTGTATGATCTGAGTGTTCATTTATCAAATTCTAATTTAGGTGTGACTTTATGGGCATGAGGCGAAACTCTCCAAGTTTTCCAGGATCTCCTGGCAGTGAGGTCTGGAGAGTGGCTCACATAAATGAGCCATAAGCTTGTCTGAGCCGTGGGAAACACTCCCCACCTCCTCCAGTCTGACTGAGGATGCGTTCCTCCCAGTAACTTACAAATGGTAACTGCTGGAGCACAGGCACAGGAGGACCAAGAGTCAGCAGGGTGGCCCTGACTCATTTTGGAGGGGCGCTCGTTCCCCTTGCCTGCCCCACAAGCCCACGCTCCTTCCTGACAAACACCACCGAAGGTGGGTGAGGAAGCGGCGCCCCTGGGCAGCCCGCCGTGGGCCAGAGCCAGCCGCCCACCGCCAGCTCGCTGCACCTCACAGCCATCAGGATACCAGGCTGTTAACGTCACGGCGGGTTTCCTCTTTACCTGCACAGCTTCTTCCATCGCTGCCTGTTTCATATCCGTCGCCACAGTAACACCTGGTGCCGTTCCTGGTAACGGCGCATTTGTATTGGCAATTCATCTGGTGGCATTTGGGCAGCAATTCTGTAAATAACAGTAGATAGGGCACAATGTTACCAGATATATTTATTATTCCTAAATCGCAAACTTTAGAAACTTTTATATGTCTGTCCTCGGGCAGGAAAACACCCCCACCATTTACATTAGCTGTTTTTGGAATTATAGTTACGACACATAACTCATTGCAAACTGCTTGCTTTGAAAATTGCATTTCAGCAAGTTAATAAATAGAAATCAGCATTTTATTTCTATCAAAAGTTGCTCACATGTTTATTACCGAGGTATACTGTTGCTCTGCTTAGACATCCATTTTTTGCACATCAGTCATTTTCGGTGCAATGGTTTGGAAAAAAAAACCACCAAAGCTCAAACAGCTAGATCACAGTTATAAAAACCAGCCAAGGTTATGAGAAAGGTTTCAATATCTATGTCTTTCCTATTCCTCATATCAATTGATTTTCTATCTTTTTAAAGCTTCTTTTGATTTACTGAATACACATATACCCTTCACAGCAATCAATGGGAACGCATTCTGGCCCGATCATTTTACGCTGGACGCGTAACGTTGGATAAACAGTGGACAGACTCCGTGTCGTTACTACCAAAGTCCTTCTATCGCTTCAAGACATACCGTCAGCACAAGGCGTGATGCTAACAACCAGAGGGAATACTGTAGAAATATAGACCATAATGATTTCCAGCATGAAACAGCATGAAAACAAACTAAAAAAAAAACTCAAACACCTCCCAGCCCCAAGCTGTAGCATGTGTATCAATAAATGTGTTGATAAAAAAATAGTATTTTATTGAGCAACAACATTTTTTTCCTCCAGGAAAATGAGAAAAGGATGGAGGAAAACAACTTAAAGTGTTGACCTGAAGATATTGTTCAAACCCATATGCAGATGGGTCAGAAAACGACCTGCAGATGGAGAGAGAAAGGCTCTGTTATGGGGCTGCATAAAAGTAACCGGGTATGTCCTAACAAAAGAGAAAAATCTGAAGTTTAATATGTGTGCAATTTTAATTCAGCTGATCATTATTCATCATGTCCTACTTGGGGTAGAATGAAAATGAATCTGAAGAAGAGTCTGCATCAGCATCTGAGCCCTGGGGCTTCGATTCTGGAACGTCTGCCCCTGTCAAAATAAAGCTGAAATTTTGGGAGAAAAAATGGATGTGGCTGGCACGCAAACTCACTACTTACAATAATGCAACTATTCCAAAGCCAAAGAGGTTTCACGCAATAATCTCTGGGCAATCCCTGGAATTCTGTAATCCATACAATCTACAGACTGACTAGAGGCTGGTAAACCATCCACTCTCTAAATCTGCCCATTTTCCAAGTGGTTTGTGCGCTATTTCTCTACCTTTTGTGCCCTTGGGAACAGGAAGATAATACATTTTTTGGCCATAGCTTGTTTTGTCTTTTCTTGTCCCTAGTCCAGGCCTTACACCTATTACACCTCTCCAAAAACAAGTCTCATGCTTTAGATGGAATCTGTTTATTTAATATTTTTATCTGAACAAAATTGACATACGTATTTCATTTTCTAAGCAAACATGAATCAACCATCCTTTACAACCTGTCATTCTCTTCCTCAGATATTTGCCTGATGCTCTACAGCCAGGAGCTTTGACCAGATGGTAACTCTTTGATGCACAAAGGGGACTTGTCTCGCTTACACTCTGTCCACAATGGATGTAGGCAGCCAGCAGCTTAAGCCAGAACAATGGGACCTGCACACAGCCAGGAAAAGCTGCTGGCGAACAGCACCAATAGATTGTCAAGTGAGATCCATTAAGGGAAAATTAATAAAAGCAGTCTATCTGCTCATATTTTCACATTAAAAAAAAACAAAACAAAAACAACAACAACAACAAAAAAAACTGTTATATTTCATTGTTTCTAAATCATTTCAGTATCACATGGGTGGCTTTTAACAGCAAAATACTTGCATTTTGCTTACAGCAGGTATAACTGAAGTGCTGCGGATAGGTCGTTCCTGCCAAAACGACTTTCCACGCTTCTTTATTTTTCTCGCTGTCTCTCACAATGTTTTTGGTGCCCTCATCCCATCTGCTACACTTTTAGAAAGTGTTGCTCCGAGGAGGGGTTCTACTTATACTTCCTTTACATTCACTTCATTGTGAATACTGTTTGATCCTATTGATCAATTAATGAATTCATTTTAAATTTGTTTTCTCAAAATACATGTTACATGGACCACTGTCAGTAATGATTCGAGACAGTTCAAACTGGACCAGTGAGAAAAACAAAACATCTCCTCTCATTTTCACCATAGGAATAGGCTAAGGTAGAAGAAGCAGCAACTTATCACTTCCCTCAAATTTGACACTAAAACTACTTTTACCGGTTTCCCTGGAGGGAGACGGCCAGCCAGGCGGCCAGCCGGGAACCTTCAAACACACCAGACTTTCCCACAAATCCATATAAGAAGCACTGTTGACGGCTGTACGTTTCTGACTTCAAACTAACATTTCCTCCCCATTAACCCATCCATCACGTTATTACAACAGCAATTTGCCTCCATTCCCAGCTCCAGTGAAGAACTTTCTTATTGCCTGTGTGAGACACACCTTCGTGCCCCAGAACATTTTTGCTCTGCTGCTGATCTGCTAAACCTGCCAGGGGAATCCACAAGCGGAAAAATACAAAGTACAACAGTGTCTAGGGCAGGCAAATATAGAAAATAACGGAACGGAACAGAATAGAATGGAATAGAACGGAACGGAATAGAATAGAATAGAATAGAATAGAATAGAATAGAATAGAATAGAATAGAATAGAATATTTCAGTTGGAAGCGACCTACAGCGATCAACTTCTCTAACTTCCTGAGCACTTCAGGGCTGACCAACAGTTAAAGTACGTTATTAAGGGCATTGTCAGATGCCTTTAATAAATAGAAAACCAGAAAAATAAATAGTAAAATAGAAAATGTATTTTGAATCGTACTAGCTATTTTGTTTTCTTTATTTTATTGAACAAATCCTAAAAAAATTTGGAAGAAAAGGGAGTTTGCTTGCTTCTGGAAATGCCTGGTATATTGAAGGACATGCTATGGAAGACAGTGTATATATTTATGGATTGGTTAGATTTGTAACAAGCTTCTTGGGAAGAGGTGAGGAGGCAAGCATGAAGCAGTGAACACTGATATTTTTAATGCTCCAGATAGGAAATTTAAAGAGATAAAAGCCAGGGACCCTCACTTCTTGTTCTTTCCTACCCTGGTTTTGGATCAGAGTAAAATTCTGCACCCACTTTGGTCTCCCTTCCTCAATGTGAATTGGTTTACAAAGCACATAGGCAGCTAAGAATGAGCATCACTGAGCTTTTCACTTTTATCACAGCTACAGAAAGCTCTGAATTTGTCAAAGCATGGTATTTCTGCTGCAAGATTTAAGGGAAGAAGCTGCACTGAGGGAAAGCAAAAGGACAGAGCTTTATAGCCTGCAAGGAGAGCCACAATTCAAGACCCGGTGCTGCCGAGCAAGGCGTGAGATTTGCAGAAGCACAGGGCAGCGGAAGCGGCTGTGAGCGCCTTTAGGATGATCTATTTTCTCCAAGCCCAGGGAGTACTGATAATTCATCCAGCTCCGATTTAGGTCATTTTATTCAGTGTTTTCTTTCTTTCACAGGAGACGCACAGGGCAGCATTTTTTCCTTCCCTACATCCCATGAATGGGCCCCTCTGAAGTTGTGCTCCAGCGTTCTCAAAGACACCCATGTCAATCTTGTGCCTCCTGACTTTCACATTCCCCTAACTTCCAGGTATCCAGTCCCACGGGAGAGCAGTCCATCAGGCAGAGATGCTGCTGAGCTCATCTCCCCTAACGTGATCTGCCTTTGACAGTGACTCAGAGGAGCTGTAAGCTTCTCGGACAAACTGCTCCCACAGGACTTCATAGTGATAAAATCCTGGCTTCATTTATTCTGTCTGTGTTCAAGGAAATACACTGCTTATCGTAGTTCATCCAAGATGAATGATCTAAGGAACTATCTGCTCTTGAGTGGCTTTTTAATGGAAGGATTAAGCGACTGATCTGACTATCCTTTCTGTCAGTTCCTCCTGAGCTGACATGAGGTTCACAATAGGTTCACGCCAGGTTCTCAAGCTTTGCTGTTTTGGCTGTTGCTATTCAGAAGAAAAGCATTTCAGCTCGCAGTTTCTTAAGGCTGGAAACTTTTTTTGACTCTTGGGGATTGCCGAGCAATAGAGTGGATTTACAAAGATATCTCAGTTAGCTTTGCCTTTCCTGAGAGGATGAAAGAGGACTAGATTCACACCCAGCGAAATGCCTTCAGATGCCGTTATTTCTGAGCCACTTGGATGATAACAAGGCCTTTTGGCTGCAGTGGCTTCTCAGTTATGTTTCATAAGTACATCTGTAAAATATAAATCCTGTACTGCTCTTTTTTTTGTAATAACAATATATACTGGAGAGTATAGACAGCTTTACAGCACTCTGTAAATTAAAATTTACCGATTACATCATGTTGATAATCATCACTGCTACAGAGCTGGAGCAAATAAAAGAAATTGGCTGAAGTTTCATAGTTCAAAGTGCAAGATAATGTGCTTAGGGAATCATAGCAGAGCTTCTGCTGTCAGTTCAGGACTTCACAATTTGAAACAACAAAGGATCCTTGTCAAAAAGTTCATCAGAGAATGACTACTAGCCACCAGTGCAATGTGTCCTGGCAAAAAGGGAAATGCATCATGGAGAGCATTGGGATAATAATTAATAATAATAATAATAATAATTGGGATATTTGCCATACAGAAAGTGTTGATGCCAAGGCCCAGGATGCTCGTGAGTCCTTTTCTTCCAGGAGACAGCTGTTTGTGGCTCTGCTCACCCCGATGGGTGTCTGGAGGATAAACTCAGATTTGAGCAGGACCAGAGAATGGCCTGAGGGAACAGAGAGCTGCAATCTGAGGGGAGACTGCAAGGTTCTGTGTTGATTAGTGCCAGGAGATGAAAATGAAGAGGAATTATGACTGCTGTCTATGAATGTATCAGAGGATCAACAGCGGGGAAAGAGACAATTTAAACTAAAGAGCTATTGGCAGAAGTACAAATGGGTATAAATTGCCCTTTAATAAATTCTGGCTGAAAATGAGAAGGTTCTTAGCTATTACCGTAATCAAGTTCTGGAATTCCTCTTTGAATGGGAACAGCAGAGACAGAAAATAAATAAACACTTTTGACGGGGATCATGATAGATTCATTAAAGGGAACACACGGAAAGGGCCCTGAAATACGAGAAACTGCTTTTGTGACCCAGGAGGTTTCATCTACTACTATATTCCTCAAGCAACACACTGTCTTATGCTAAAACATCATTTTTCATTATGGAACTAAGATTAATCATTTTTTCCTTGTCTCTGGAACATACCCAAAGGAAAACTTAGGGGACCTTGTTACTGAACTAGCCTTCTAATCGTACTCCATACATGTTCTTTTTTCTCTTAAATATTCGTATTCTTTTTGGCAGCTTTGTGTTTAATGAATTTACTTGATCTTATCACTGTGTTATTCATTCAGTTTTTGTGATTCAATATTCATACGCTGATGTCTAGACTATTCTTATCACACATATGCTGTAAGCCTTATTTCTCTTTTCTAGTTCATTTTCTGAGTTTTTGAAGTACAATTCTTTTACAGATCAGACTCTTTAATGTAATCTAGTCTGAGTTTTTTGTTTGTTTGTTATTGTTGATGTTATATACACAATATAAAGTGCTACGGTTCGCTTCTCTGGCAGAAAAGGGTAGTTTGATTGATAGAATTCAATTGCTGGGTTGAAGTAATGCAGCATGTTTTTATCTTACATTTGTTGGTCCTTTTATTAGTTTTGACTATCATACCATAAAAAAAAAAAAAAAAGACAAAAAATGTAATGAACTTTGTCACACATCTCAGCCCATAACTCCGTTATGGTAGATCTACCACTGAAAAAGAGATAGGGAAATCAGAGATCTGATTCATAACCTTACAGTCCGGCTGTAAGTCTCGCTATAGTCCCTCAAAGTTCAGCAGAGAAGCAGCAGTCCTCAGATTTGGAAAACCATGTGATATATGGCAGATGTGCCCTGCTATACTCAAATCAGGAGGAGAGAAAGGAAAAATAACTTAGGCTAGAAAAAAAAAAAATGTCGTGTTTGCCCTTAGAGAAGTGTGAAGTGTGTAGATGAACATGTCCTCCACCAGCTTTGTGTTTCCCATGGCCAGCCCATGTCAGGGAGCAGCCTCTGCGTCTGGACACCATCCCAGACACCGCTGCTTCCTGACTTACGGTCAGGAGCCTTGGGAAAACACAAGACTACAGTTGTTTTTTACCAGTTCCTAAAATAAACCATCCATTCAGAAAGAAATAGCTACAATTTGGATGCGTTAAAGACTGGAGCACAGTGAGGGTCTGCAAGCCAGCGTCCAGCCGCCCAGCCCCAGCGACCCCAGGCAGCCCCCAGGCGTACCGGATTGCTGTGTAACGCGGAGACAGGGCAACAATAACCCAGAACAGGGCAACAATAACCCAGAACAGGGCAACAATAACCCAGAACGACAACTGAAAACCCTGCGTCCTGAACTGCCTCTGGCAAGTTAAAGCCAACAGTAAGTCCTGGGTATCACTGCAATCCTTTTCCTTCACAGAGCTTAGGTGTCTAAGCCTGGACTGCTGTCAGGTAACTCCATTTGCTTAAACTCCAGAGTGCAGATTTTTTTTTTTCCTAAGGCTGAAGTGTTACAGCAATATTTCTAGGAGCAGAGGAAGGATGCTTGAGAACGGTGCGTTGTCCTCGGTAGCAGGCTGCTCCTGAATTTTCCACAGAATACTTGCCGGATAAAACATATTAACAGATGGAGGTATTTCCACCATTTGCCATTATTATGGCCATCAGGCAACAGGGTCACACCCTGCTGAGCATTCTCTGAGCCCACAAAATGTGAATTGGTTCTACCTGAAACAGGAAAGGTGTCTGCTCAAGGTAAGCACTGCTGAGCACGGCGGCACAGGATCGAACTTCATCAATTCTCCTGACGTATCATAACCCTCTCGTGGATCTTTCTACACATCACTGTCTATGTGTTGGTAATCAGTTGCTGAACAACTTAATGTATTATTTTAAATAGACCTTAAAAGTATTTGTCTACTTTATGATTACAAGACAATTACACATCTTGTTTAATGCACCTGTCACTCTGCTCAAAACGAGAAGTGTCTTACTGTGATTACTGTTGAGTGAAAATGGGCACGTCTTGCTCAGTAAGTTCAGGTTGGTTGTGATTAACAAGATACTATTCTAAAAAGACAGATTTATTTTTTTTTTAATCATTTCCAATACAACGAAGTCAGAAAGAAGGAATGTTATAGGAAGAACAAAGCTTCAATAAGCAAATCAAATCTTTCAAATCCATACTCCAGGCAGCACTCCTTTTCAGATCTGAGTATATCCATCTTCAGAATATTACCTACCAGTATCTCCCTTTCATGTTCATGGATAAATTTATTTTTGCAAGGATGTACTATTGAAATGTCTTCCTGCCTCAATCTTGACCTACAATATTTGGCTGAGCTTCAAAACAATTTGTTTTATGTGGTGTTCTTCAACCATAGCATCACAAAACACTTTAAAAGATGAGATCAGCAGGTAGTAGGCATGTAGTAAAATATTAGCTTCACCAGTGGAAATGGCTCATTATTTTGACCTTTTGCTGTTTTAGTTATACCTTGGCTGCCATTCACAAGCATAAGCAGAAGCTGAAGTGAAGTTCACATGGGAAAATTTAAACTGGGTAAGTGATTTCATTGCTAAAGAGAAGGGAGTAATTTATCTGGTTATTAATCTGGATACGAGATATGGTTTCAAAAGAATAGATACCCTTTCTATGAGAAAAACACACATATTTGTATAAATCAGTTTATAGTATTTTCACAGTATTGAATACATACTGAGTTACAGAGACTCATCATTAAATCGTCATTAATGAGATATGAAGCCTGACAATACAGAACATGCTTATTAATAATCCAGAAGTGAGAACAGTGACCAATAAAGATTGTGAATGGTGACAAAGACTGGCAGAATGGACAAGCCACCGAGAGGACCGGCAGCCAAGAAGAGCAGACCACCTGGGCTGCTTCGTAGTCTGGACCTGGTCGTATAAAAAGCACTTACAGAGTTAGCTCACAGTTTCTCAGCCTTCTGAGCAAATTGCCTGAGGAATGCTTGGAGAGGAAAACAATAAAACTTGGTGGCAGGGGCAGAGCAGGGTCTGGTGTGAAAAAAAGCTCAGTAATGTTTTGGGGAGGTATGGGATGTTAGGAAGCTTCTCAAGGGGAGCTCTGGAAATCTGAATGCCTGTCCCTAATGAGGCAGGTCCACTTCTCCTAGGCTGTCCTTTCACTAAGGCCTGTCTTAAATTATTCACAGTCCAGAGGTAGGAGTCCTATACCCTTTCCTCTAAAAATCTTCCTGGGATTTCCATCTGGACATAAGACTTTTTCACTGTGAGGATGGCTGAACACAGGAATAGATTGCCCAGAGGGGCTGTGGAGTCCTCATCCTTGGAGATATTCAAAACCTGACTGGACAGGGTGCTGGGAAACTTGACCTAGGTGACCCTGGTTTCAGCAGAGAGCTCACTAGCTAGATGGTCTCTGGAGGTCCCTGCCAACCTCATGGAAACTGTGGGCCCCACAGGCTGTCCCTTCCTTGGAAAGACCTGTTTCATCCTGCAGCAGCCTGAAACATACAACAGGGAAGGGGTGCAATTAAATATCATCTGCAGAGGGCAGGTGGCAACGGGAAGAGAATAAGGTCAAGAGGGAGAGCTGGGGGAGAGCTTTCTCTTCCTCCCCCTTCTCCTGCAGGCAAGACAGTGGTGGGAAGGCAGATGGGGCAGTGATTGCTCCCTGTGGAAGCTGCTATGGCCTCCCTCTCCCATGTCTTTTCTAACCCCTACCTTCCCTCCAGCAGTGACAGCTGCACAGAGTCGGCAGGACGCAGGAGGCTGTTCATCCTTGCACAGTAAATCTCCCATTTCTTCAGGCAAAGCATACAGCATGTCACCTTTGAGACTTTTGCACTAGTCAGCTATCTACTTAGGCAATAAATTGAGCCAGCTCTTGTCTCTTAATTCAACAAAAAGCAAAGTCACACGCTAGGGACTAAGAAATGCATGCTATATCCACCAAATGAAGGAAAAAAGGGATTTAAATTTCATAATTGACAGGCACTCAAATGTGAACTCCCACGTGATGTTGTTCTACGCTGTCGTACAAGTGCTGTTGTAAGAGTCTGTACAGTTAACCTTTGGATGTGAGAAGCAGTAAGTTGTTTTGGAGAAGAAATAACACACTGACAGGACTGTATGGCATACTCATATAGCCTTTGCGTTGACATTTTTTTAAAACTGAAAGCAATTGTAAGGTCTGGACATCGTAATGGCTGTAAGTGTGCTCCTCATGTGCAGGTGTGAGGTCAACCAAAGTAAGGTACAGAGACTTCTGTCTTAAAAAGTAAAGTTAAAAGTAAAATTAAAGTAGAAGAGGTAATACATAAGCTTTCTCTACCATAAAACAACATGAACTTGTTAAATATCACTCGCTTTGACCACCAAGTATTTCAATGACCTTGTTCACTCTCATATTTGTATATTCAGCCCTATTTCACACTCTGCCAGTGACAGGTTTAAACGTGCTCAAACATACCACTGTGGAATCTTTGCAGCATTCATTTTTTTTTTAATAATGCTTTATACTTTTGGCTTTTTTGTTTGTAACAATATATACGCATGTGCACACAGACCTACATGTCCGTAATTTCAAGCACTTCCTAAATGCATTTTACAAAGTCATCTAGAAGTAACCATTTTAAGCTTTTTTAAATACAACAACTAAAAACTAAAAACTACTGAGTGAATCTCAGAGTGGGGCACTCAGTTTGCTGCTTCTGCTGGGTACTCAGCTCAAGAAAAAAAAGACTAAACATCCATTAAGCAATATATTTTAAGAATTACTTTTCCTATTATCTAACTACAGTGTACTGGCTTCTAAGCGACCAAGTTTCAGAAGCAAATAAATATTGTGGAAATGAAATGTCCTGCAAGTCAGTAGCATAGGTTAGAAAAAAAAAAATCTCATATAAGTCCAGTTCACATTTTATCATGCACTAAACTCGTCTGGACAAGAGGAGATATTCTGCTCCTGGCATCTATCATCTCTTTTCTATCTTCACAGTAAATTCCTGCTTAGTCTTTTTTATATGATGAATCAGAATAAAATTTTTTTAAAATATGAAGCTTCTATTAAAAATAAATTCAGTGACGCTGTTACAGAACGCAGACCGCTGTGAACTGGTGGTATTTACAAGCGCTCCCTCTCTCTGAGAGTCCCAGATTTGGGAGAAGGTGCACGCGAGGAGCAGAGGGCTATTGGCTGGCACTTTAGTTCACTACCGCAAGAAAATGGAACGGCAGTGCTGCCAGAGTGACCCTTACGTGAGCAAAGCAAGCTCCAAAGGGCATTTCAGCTTGACTAGAGTCAGGGAGCATTGTGCATGGCCACAAGTGCTCTGCGTAGGAGCCCCGTGACAATCTGACCATGGAAAGCAAGGAATTTGGGTGTGCTCATATATTGATCTATACCAAGTGTCCAGTCCAGCGGCCCAGTAACCTCAGTTGATAAGCGCTACTGTGCCTCAAGCAGATCCAGCCTGGCAGTTGCCATGCCGCGTTCCCCTTATGTGGCACACCAAGATGTCTCGGTCCTCTTCCGGAATGACAGTTTGCAGAGAGAAATAACAACTTTGGCTGTAGATACAACCGTGCAGTAGAGCTGGGAAGGGTGTGGAAGCTTCAAAACATTCCAGAGAGGGCAAAAGATTATTACTTTTTTTTTTTCCTGATACTGGGGAAAGAAAAAATAATAATAATAAAAAAAAGCTAGCATCTTTATTTACTTTGCTCAGTTCTCAGTTATGTGGAAAAACATAATTAAATCATTTTGATATCATAAAAGACACCTATAATAGCTTTTTCCAACGTCCAATTTCATGCCTCTTCATGGAAGTAGTACCTCAGAAATTGCTTCTCTTCATGAATACAACTTCACTTGACAGATAAAATCCTCAAAAAAATTGCCAAGCAGAAACCTCAGGCTCACGAAGCAGTGCCTTCCTGGAAACTCAGCCAAGGACTTGGAATCAATTACATAAAGGGATTGAGTAACAACGGATCTCGGAGAACCAAACGTGCGATTCGGTAAGTGAACTTTATGTGCACAACTAAACCTAGTGAAGGATAACAGAAAGGACTTTAAGCTAGAAGAGAAGTAAAAACTGGTAGCAAGGAAAAATTATACTGGAGAAATAAAATCCCTATTCACTTTTTGGTTTGTTTCTTTTTTTTTTTTTCTCCTGGGAGACAGACATCCGAACTGTGGCAGGGGCTGAAATAAGTGATATATTTTTTCACAAGCAGCATTTACAGTGTCTGCCAGCTAAAGAGGCTGAATGTTTACATTTCTCTCTGCAGCAAGCAGGGCTGGATTGCAAGCTGGCTTCTGGAGAGTGTTTGCCCCATTGGACAACTCATGACGAGTTCCATTTAGAGTTGTATGTTGCTGCTGGTGTCTGCAGACTCACAATTGCCAATTCTCAACCTCCTGTTGCAAGTGGTTTTCTTAACAGGTCCCTTATGAGGGTGTTAGGAATCCGAGCTTTGTCTCACGCATTTGTGTTACTGTGTATAAATGCAGATGTTCAGAGAAGGCAGAAAATATGAACCTACAAATCCCAAAGGCTAGAAAATCACTGTGATTCAAAGTTACTCTCCTGACGTCTGGGAGGAGACGCACAATTGTATTTTTGGTGCTTTGTTGTCATCTCTCGTTGCATCCAGATAGGATTATTTCACAGTAACTTTTCTGGAAGAACTAAGTATAGTTGGAGCATCAGCTGAAAACATGAAATCAGCAATAACACTGTAAAGTATGGTAATATTTGCTGCCATTTTACCATGACTCATCTTTCCTCATTGCTTTTCTTATATTTCACCCAACTAACGAGACTTTAGCCTCTGACGATGTGTAATTGATTCAGCGTTGCCAGGTTTGAAAGCAACAGAAGCACAAGAATTGCTTTTCACTCATTGCTTCATTTAGTTGTAAGTCAGTGATCTACTCAGTGCAGCAGCTCCGCTGCTCAAAACTGTGCATCGTCAATGCCCACACACTGTCATAGGTACAAACAACACATGGGAAAGTTTTATCTAATTTTCACTTAATATTTTCCATGGGGGAATGACATTTGTTATTCTTGACCATGAGCTCTCCAGCTGTTCGTTTCAACACTTTTTTTCCAAAGCACTTAAAGGCTCTAGAGCCCAAAATAAAACCCTTCCCTTAGCCCATCCTATAAATCAAACAGCGGGTACTCCAGTAGGAATCTCTCCAGTAGCGTACTCCAGTGAGGAATCTCTTCAGTCACTTGCAGTTTCTCTGGTTAGGTAACAGTCATATTCTTATGTAACTGTAGGTACCTTTGCACATGTAGGAAAAGAAAAATGCAGCTTTTGCACAGAAGATGTCATTGACACATTTTATTAGTGGGGATACTGTAAATAAATATCATCCTGCCCCTTTAGCTTCATTCTCCAGGACTTAAGCAGAAAAGGTTGATAAATAACTTCATAAAACATGATGTAAAAATTCTCAATACCAATTTCAGCATGCCAGAGCCTGAGATTATTAGAGACACAGCTGCAAAGGATAACACCGAAAATGAGTGACTCAGGTGATGTGCTTTAGAGCTTAAACTGTACTACAAAGATCAGCCCTATTTCTAGCTGCTAAAAATAAATAAGCAATTGCCATGGTATTTACACAAAGGCTTCACATATTACTTCAACATTTGGCTACTACATTCTGGCAACATTAGAAGTTAACCTGGCTCTTCCCTGGCTTCTGGGGGAGAAAAAAGCAAAAGGGAGGAAAAAAAGCATCTGTTTCTTTTTTTCTCGTTTCCTTTTCTAAATCTCTGATTTTTGTAGGAACGCTCCAACTGTGCCAAGTGCTTGGCTTTAGACAATGGATATTGCGGCAGGTTTGCTGGGCATCTCTGCTTCTCTCAAACTCTATTTTGATATATTCTCTCCATAAAGTACAGCAAAACTGCAGTATGCCTTAGTGTAGCTTTGCACAACTGCTTCAAGTAGAAACACAGGAGATGGATGAAACTCTAGTTGTTCTTGGCTCATTCTAAGTCTGGCAGAGCACCTGACTATTTTCTCATTACAGGACTATGTAGGACTCAGTAAGCAGAGCCACCTACATCAAA
Source organism: Tetrax tetrax (assembly GCA_009806455.1). Classification (NCBI taxonomy): domain Eukaryota; kingdom Metazoa; phylum Chordata; class Aves; order Otidiformes; family Otididae; genus Tetrax; species Tetrax tetrax. Next base: position 254,570 of record WHYT01017505.1, read on the forward strand.
TTAGGAACTCAATAAATAAGTGCATCACCCTAGTTTATATTTGTAGCTATTTGTTCGCATCTCAGTATCACACAAATTGTTTTTTGCAATATTAGATTACTCAGAAATAAAATTATCCAGTATCCATTATTGCAATACTGCTATCTCTATAATGCATATAAGTAAAAGTTGTATTTATAGTTAATAGTTCTAAAAAACTACATTAACAAATTGTAATGGAAAAAATAGTTAAAGTACTGTTAATTATGTATACATACTAATTATATTATATATATTAAATACTGTATAGTTAACAGTACTTTTTTAAAATCTAAGTTACAGAGTTCTCCTATCCAATATTATAATCAGAAGTTATGCATCAGAAGATAAACACTTTATCATTTGGAAAATGAAGAATAGATTCATTTACTTCTCTGTAAATGCTTCTTACAGGAGACCGCTTCAAGCATGCTGTAAATTTTGCATGTCATTTGAAGACTTTCATAAGGAGTAATATGGTAATTTAGAGTAATATGACAATATGGAGTAATCAAATATGGTTTTGAAATTGGACAAAATGTCACATTATTAATTTATTTTCTGTAGTCCTCCCTAGGTCGAAGAATAAGAAGCAAATCTTTCTCCTGAACCATGTTTGTTTGTTGGTAGGTTGCTACTTATGCAGTCAAAGAAACTTATTGCAGCTTTTATCACCGTCAAGAGTAACAAAAAGCTTTTAGCAGAAGAGCTCTCTGAAGGCAGGAAGACTTTTACAACTATGGAACATTTTTATTTGGGATTAGACGTCCCTTTTGCTTGACTTAGTAGTGGAGCTTCTTAGAGGATGCTCAGACTTCAAAGAGACTTTCTCCACAGAGATAAGTACTCCTATAATTTCTACAAAATTTGATCATGCTAAGAGTTTGAACAGCAATTACAAGAAATTCACAGCTACAGAATCATTTTTTTTTCCCCTTGAAAAGTAATATTAAAAGAAAAATGGAATCCTGCCTACAGTATATTTGTATTATTACTACTGGACTTGTGCCTGAAAAATTATACTGCTTACATATTGGTGACAGCTATGTCCTGCGCATGCATGTGAATAGACATACACCAATGTATTTATAAAATATCAGTAAAGCAAACTGGATACGTTATACATGGCTCTCGATTACCTTCCTGCTATTCCCTGTTACCAAGCCAAGTGGAAAAGTGGTAAACTTAAAGTTAAAGATGAGATTGGAGTAGCTGAGAAAAAAAAAAAAAAAAAGAAAAATCATAAAGCTCTCTATTTATTTAGTGTCTTTTAATAAAGCCATTAAGTATATGAATTTCAGTACAATCTGTACAGTATTAAATCTGAATAGATGACTACTGTGAAAATAAAAAGACAATTAAAGACGGAAGGATTTAAAATAGTTGCAGTATAATTACATTTTTCATGAAGAAAACAGAAATTGAAAATTAAATCGGGAAAGCATTTTCAGCAGGAGCTAAATTTAAGTGCAGACAGTTCATCTTCACTTTTTCTAACTACCACAATATAATAATGTTACTTGAATTTAGAAAAAGCCTTGGTTGATTTTGTAAAGCATACTAGCACAAACAATTTATTTCTTTTTTCTTTTGTTCCGAACTGCTGGGCTACCTTGCTACTGTATAGAATGTACCAGAGTTGACGGGTCCATCATTGCTGCCCGGTAACTGAAGGGGACGGTCTATGTCAAGAGCCAAGCAGCATTTCTGCACTGTCTGTCTTTCTCAGCAAAGCAGCCCGAAATGCAGACAAATGTCTTTGATAACGTGATGTTTATTATATCCAGGGTATGTAACTCTGTAATACTGCTTCTGAGTAGAAGACTGACTCTTAAGCAGTTTGATCTTCAACTCTGCTCTTTGAACTCACAATGCCTGCTGGACCTTTGCATCTCCTGGATTCCTTTGCTCTCAGCTTCTTTTAGCTGAGGGTCAAATTTTCCTTCATCTACCCATGCAGCTGCTGAAGACATACCTGTAACTGATTTATTATGGCTTGATTATATGTGTATATTTACATTATACAACTTGATAATACAATATTATGACAAATCTATTAATATATATATGATGTTGCATATTATAGATTATATTTCTATATTATCTTTGAGAACATTACCTGGACTTCAATTTTTTTGCATGTGTTTCAATAGACAGGCCTTGTTTTCAGGCCACAATTGGAGATGGAGTTTAAAAACTTATAAATTCTACTTCTAATACTGAGTCAGCTATTACTTGTTTTCAGCAACAATCCATTAGTTGCCCAACAAGGTACAACCCAAAACTTACAGGCCTGAGGGATTTGAATTTATTTTTTTCTTTAAGAAAAAAAAAATTCTTTTCTAACTAAATCCTTCATTTGATCCAGTTTCTAAATTAAGTAGTTGAATTTCAGAAGCACTGATCATTTTTTAACTCCAGCTGCTAGAAGGAATTGACTCAATGGGAGCTACAGCTGTTCGCCGTATCTCGGGAAAACATTTAATTTGTGCATCTAAATCTGAATTTAAGTGATTAATTTGCAAACAAAAAAATAAGGTCTGCTAAATGCTGTATTTCAGGACCAAGCGAAGCAGTCTCTTGCTCAGTTTCCTCACTCGCAGAGAGAATGCAAGAGGTATAATATAACAAAAAACTCAAGGTTTGAGATAAGGACAGGGAGAGATCATTGAAGTTACCGTTACGGGGAAAACAAACTAGCACTCGCTGGGGAGGTATAAGATCTCTACTGCCAAGCGGGCGTGGAGCTCCAAGCTCATGCTGGGTGTCCCTGCAGGAAAGGCCCCCTGCGTGTGTTTCAATAGACAGGCCTTGTTTTCAGCTTTTAATATGAGGAAATCTGTTCTGTGGATGACAACGAAATATCGCTTGTTTCCCACTACAATTCTCTTGCTAACTTGCTTTTTTGCTTCGCCATGTTTCCCTTCACTAAACCGATCCTTCCCTCCTGTTTTTTCCCCACAGTTAGTTTTATACTATCCCAAATAAGTTGTGTGCTACAATTCACACATGTATCGTTTTCAGAAACATGATAGGATCACAGACATATATTTTAAGACAATACAATAGATCACAAGATGAATCTGCATTAAAAAGTTGTTTGGTTGTTTCTTTCTTTCCAGAATTAACTTCATTATTGCATAGCATGGCTTTTATATTTGTGATATTACTTAAAACATCAGGAAAAAAATCCCTCCATCTCTGTATACCATAAAGCTGTGCTCTAATGACCCCACTGACAAAATTATGCCATTTACTTAGTCCTAGACTATACTACATAGTGTAACTTAAGAACTATGCCACAACATATGGTGTGGTTGCACTGTGTGAAAACAGCAGTTTAAACACAGTTTAATTATATGAACATTTGAATATACATACATTCATCCATGCATATTTAACACACAGCCTCAGAACTCCTTTCCAAGCTTACTAATGCAAAGTCAGCCTTACATTTCTCTGATGTAACTTGCAACGCGCATTGAAAACCTAAGCTCGAACGCAACCCAAGCAAGTAGACAGCGTGCATCCTAGCAGTCACAACCAGTTTGAAGTTACGTCCTTTAAGCAGCTGATGAATGGACATTATTATAAAGATGTCCATATGATAGCTCTATCGGAGGAGCCCTGAATAAAATAAAGACTTCAAATACCATTAAAATTAATGAATTAGGTCAAGTCAGGCAATTCACCACCTGACTGAATTGGAATTCAATTTGAAGCATCTTTTAAGAAAGACACATTCAAATGAGGTAGTGTACACAGGGAAGTTCACAGTGAAGATAATAATAATTTAAATGAGAAAATGCCTACATAGTTTTAGCAAAGTCTGACAGAGATTCTGAGCAAAAGCAGCATGGTAAGCAAAAACAAATTTCCACAAATTAAGTTGACCTTGATGAAAGGCACATATTTTTATCAATCAAGCTTAACAAATATTGACTTTAGGCATTAACCAGAGACATACATAAACATTCAGGTTGTTAAAACAGTTGTCAAGTTCATTTTCCTTCTGAAATCACAGTTTGCTTATAAAGATCTTAACCTCTTTTAAAAAGACTGGATTGCCTCACAAAGCGAGAGTCGGATGGATTAGTCTTCTCTGCCTATCAACTGCTAAAAAAAGATGTGTTGCACAGGCAGCCTGAAATCTATGGGTCACCAAGTAGAAGGCTTTCATAAGAACACAGTAACTGTTTAATTTTTTAAAAATTACGAGAGATGAAAAGACACTTTAATGGCACTTTCTACTCTCTAGTCTTAGGAGACTACTGGCCCTTCGGCAAAGGAGAGGAGAGCAGCTTGTGTAAAATGGTGCTGTCTTCTTTCAAGCCATTCCACCAGCAGCTGAATGAAGAATCAACCACCACTTTGAGAAAAACAAGATTCCCAACACACCTCCCGAGCGAAGTGTGCCCACTAGAACTCACTGGGGAGGTATAAGATCTCTACTGCCAAGCAGGGTAGGAGCTCCAAGCTCATGCTGGGTGTCCCTGCAGGAAAGGCTCCCTTCTTGTGAGCTTGGAAAGAGGCTGAACTCCTCTCTCCTCCAAGATCAAAACCTTCTCTGAACTGTCAGATTCTCTGAAAGAAGGGAAGAGCAGGGACCATAGCAGCAGCTGGGCTTCAGCCAAGCATTTTCAAACATTCAGTAAGGTGAGTGCAAGCTTAGATTTGAGGTTTTCTTCTGTACCACAGTATTCAGACATCTATTTTATGTCATATCCAGCCTTCACCGAAGAAACACCTTGAGGCATTTCATGACTATGTTGACATTTCAATTATGCTGCATTTAAATAGATTTGGTTGTGCTGAGTCTTATTTCTTGCTGAAATACTTCCCATTCTAAATATAGATTTAAAGAATTATTTACCAAGTCAAATTCTGACAGGGAACATAGTAAGGAAGCAGCAAAGCAGAAAGTCACAGTATTTGCCTCCTGTTTTTAAAAATTCTTTCTGTCTCTCCACCTTTTTTCATCTGCTCCATAACTGGAGGCTGTGCACAAAGAGCACTGCAATGACAGAAGCAGAACTCTGTAAGGAATTCTCAGAAGGGATTTGGCATGAGGAAAGGCAAAAAAAAGGTTTCTTTTCTCTGCAGCCTCCTAGAACTGGCTGTAAAACAAGCTGGATATCAGCCTACCCGCTGGCATGGCCAAAAAGCTTAGGAATGAGCGGCTGTAAGTAACTCACGGAGCCATGCAGCCAACCAAGTACACCCATACTTTTTCCTCAAATGTCCTCGAAGTTTATAGGAAGCAATAGTAGCAAAGAACTGGAAGATAAAAATTGCTTCCATAATTTAGCAGCCTCTCTGTAATGACTGACTTCTCTGCAAGCCATAAAAATGTCAAAGCCTCTGCTTAGCGGGGTTTGCAGAGCTCGGTTGAACAGCTCGTGCACAGCAAGCCCTTAGGAACCTGCCGGTTCCTAAAACATGTAACAGTTTCATATTATTTGAAGAAAGAAGAAAAACTGAGAGCCAGTTAAGTTTCAGAAATATCTCCTCTTCTGCCTATTTGTGGCTAAAGAAAGGTGGCTAATTCCAAACTCTGTGCAGAAAGGTTTACATTTACACTTTTTCTAGCACAGGCTGTGCATCTCCATTGCTTTAGCTGTTCTGCAAGCGACAAATGTTACAGAGCCTGAATATTTTCCTACATACATATTTAAGGTTTGTACTAACTGCTGTTTATCCAGAGAAACTAACGGCTTTGAATCCTCTCGAAAAATACACCTTAATATTGGTAAAGTTTACTGAATTTGGTTTTATGAGAAAGAATAAAACAAGCGTGCATAGCTAGTCAGCAATACATACTACTCACTTTTTTAGTACGCCTAGAAATATTTGAGGGAATGTGAAGGTGATCTCTTGAGAACATATCCAATACCCCCTGTTACCCGTAAAATCCCATGCTGAAACATCATTGCCAAAAATAGCCTCCTAAAGGTGACACTCTGTGAAAGATGTCACAAGTTGCAGCAAGAGCCGCACGAGTATATAAGCCGTATTTACAATGCTACTACAATTTGCACATTTATTTCATGTATTCCTTTTCCTATTTGACATCTCTTTTCCTATTTTACACGAAGGTTTTTTTTTGATTTGGAGGATGTTTTTCAGTATGTGCAGTTATGCACAGGGACTGCTTGAGAAATCTCATTATTATGGGAATGTGAAATATATATACAAAACAGTGCTTTTGATCTTCAATTGCTTTGTACACCACACTGGTATTCCATCAGAAAAAAAAATAAAAATAAAAATTACAAGGCAAAAAAAGCAAATATTCTAACAAAAAATATAATTTAATAAAAGAAGCAAAAATAGAACCATTTCCCACCTAGCTTCATATGAAGCGGGTAATAAACACGTTAGCACATCTAGTCAAGCATAGGCTTTCATCTGCATGTACATTTTTACACATCAAAAGTATGTAGAACCATGTACAAGTATCCATATGCACATACATCTTTGGATGATCAGTGTAGAAATGATTTCTCACCAGCCGCCTGCCTTCCCCCAAACCATTCATGCGCCAACTGAAACAGAGGAGACCGTGAAAGCAGAGGAGAGCAAATCCTTTTGAAAATTCCCTGGAGGCTGACTGTGCTCAGCCCAGGCTGGTTATTTTGGCACGGCAATACTTCTCTCTAACCCGGCTCGTACGGCTGCGCAGAGCACGGCAGCTCGTGACAGCATCAAAGGTGGCTGTCCAGGCCTCAACTCCTGAGGCCTTCTTCCGGCCCAGGCACGTAGGCAGCAGTGTATTAGTGAGGTAATCCGAAGGCACCTCAGACACATTTTAAAAATCTCAACCCCACCACAAGACTTTCTTGCAGGATGTCCTGCAAACAGGCTTTTCAGTGCAGAGACCATGTGTGGCTGCACCGACTTGGCCCTCTCTTAGCACAGCTCAGGCTCCAGACCTGATCCAGATTTTGGGGTGTCGTATCTGGCTATGGGTAAAAAAAGTAAAATCCTGTGGAATATTGCATAGAAAAGGATCATCATTACTCAGGGGACAGGAAGGTTGTCGTGGGACCTAGCAGTGATGCTCATTTTAGGCCATGTTGTCAACGGTAGTGAATAGCTTCTGTTATTTTATATTTTGTTTCACTTCCATTTGCTCCGCTCGTAGGTGCAAATGCAGTAGGTGATTCAACCAGAGGACGCAGATGAGCTGCAGGATGTTAGCTATCGGTATAAAAAATATTTCCACGGTTTTACTGCAATGCTAGGGACTCATTTCACACACTCAACCATTACTATAAAACATGGGGAATAAAACAATGCTGAATTGTTAAATTAATAAGAAAGGAGTTGTGTAAATTAAGTAGTATCAGCGTTTCCTGACCCCTACTCCTTTTGTGGAGAGGGAAATACAATATTTTAGTAGCCTTTAGAACAACCAAAGAAAATTTGCATTTTAAAGAGAAGCTTGAAGAAAATATAAAAAAACCCAGAAATTCTAGCTTTCTGTCAAACACAATTTGCTGTATTAGTAAAATACAAGTATGATTCTCCTAAAAGTTCCCTCCAGCACAAAGTTCTCTTTTTTTTTGAGCTAATAGGAACATTTATTAAAAATGTCAAACCTATCAAGTTTTTTATTCTCCACTTATTTAAGTTTAGTGAAGTTAATAATGGCTACTTTTTGGAAAAAAAAAAAAGCAAAAAAAACCCCACAACCTAAGATCAAAGTAGTACTCTCTTGATTCTGATGTTAAAGTTGATTAAAATTAGAGATAATCAAGTTTTTAGCTTTTGGCATTGTTGGTATAAAAAAAAAAAGAAATATATAGATTTTTCTGAGGGGACCAAAGCACCTCAGTGATGAAGGGAGAAACATCCCACTGACTTGAGTAAATTAATATATCTTTATCCTCTGCTGATATGCTACAGTATTGAAATAATGTCTGTTCTCTCTAAGGTTAGATTGCAACAGTTTGTGTGCTTTATATACCTGGGCATGTGATGTTGTCAGTTACTCTGTCCAAAAATAAATACAGGAGCAGGCTACCGCTTCCCCTATACCAGTTTACTGAAGGACAGGTAAAGGGTAGGGCTCCCACCATTTTTACTGAAGGTGAACATATTCCTACAGTTCTTCTCTCTTGGTAGAGCTCTTCTTGTCTCTAATAAGTGTAGCAAGTTGCATGATAGCTACGGGGGTGTGAAAACTGGGATGGTGAAGAATTACATCCCTACTACCATTCGTGACTGTGCTATTCTGCCCACTCAGTTGGTAAGAGAAGAGACCTTGGTTGGCCTCTAGGACTCACTCTGATATATTTAATCAAATTGCTAATCATTACAGTAATATTGTCTCCTTGGAGGAAGGATAAAAAGGAAAGGAAAGCCCATTTCCTTGTGAGGAAGAGGCGCAGTATCAAGCAGAGCTGTGCCAAAATTCAGACTGCAGCTCTCAAAGGCAAAACTAGATCTTTATTTCAATACAAATGAGAACAAAACTGGGATTATACTCTGATGTAAGGGCTACTAACAAGAATCCCAATTAAAATTATACCAGCAAAATCCAGCAACGTGTCAACCAGTAAGAAATTCAATTGTTCTATAGGCCCCAGCTGCCTACCAGGTTTAACCTTCAGAAAAATACAACTACATCCAAAACTATTTCCAAAAATTCGTATGGAGAACTTTCAAGGGACCACTGTTATTTTTACTGACTTTTTACAATGTATAATGCTCTCTGAAGTGCCTTTATTAGTTCATTCAGGGTTTTAATAAATTGAAAGACCATCTAAGATCAGAGATTTACTTTCTTTCAAGCAGTACCTCCACAACCCCTTCCAACGTTCAGAAGTTCAAACCAAACACTGACTATCACAGTGTGCTCTTCCTGACCTGAATATTTCAAATTCAGTTTCCTAATGAAAATCTCCCATCAAACACTTTTTTATTGACAATGGTCTGCTCTTCAGAACAAAGAGAACTACACCTTGAGAATAAGAAATGTGTATCTGCAACCCTCCATATTTTACTGGCTACAAAAGTTCTCTGACTTCACGCTTTCTCCATACAAAAAAAAATGACAGAGAATGCTGTGCCATTAAAATCATCGGAGAATCAAGACTGCGCTAAGAGCCCATTATTGCTGCTAATGAGGCTGATACCGCTGCGTCGAGTTGCTCTTTTGCTACCGCTGCTCCACAATTCAGGCAGCCTGATGAACTCGGATCCGCATTGTCAAACATCAAGAAGGCAGAGCGGGAAGGTTACAAAGTCTATGTAGTATGAGGCACATTGGTAAGGTCAGAAGAAGAAAAATTGTTTAGAAGATGGAGAGTATGCAAATGCCCTGTCCTTTTCCTTAGCAGAATATCTCTCTGCTGCTGTTAAAAGAAAGGAAGGCGCCTGCGCTCCACCCAGGTAGCTGCAGTACATTACAACTTCCCACAGCCATCGCAGTGTAACAGGAGGATGACTTCAAGGAGCTTTGTGAGCAAAGTGTCACTGCTTCTTGTGAGCTACCTGAGATACGGCACGCACGTGCATCCCCATCCCCACCATTTGTGCAGCTTCCACCTCAGCATAAAATCACGCACTTTAAAATACGACAATCATAACTTCACGTTTTCAGATGGCACTATTTGTTACAGGATGGCTGGCTGCTGTGTATTTTATCTTCTGCATATGAAAAATTTATAGTCACTCTTGAAAACGTTTCTGAAAAATTCAAGGAACTCACTATCAACTTTCTGTATAAAACAGCTCACATAAAAAATTTCTTCCTAGTGACACTAACACGTTGGTGCTCAGTGTCGAAAAGCAGGACTCCCAGGAACAGCAAATGGCTGACTTAACTCAGGAAGAGTGTGCACAAAGTAAATTAACCAAAAGAGGCAGAAGGCTGTACTGAACTCAATATTCCTGTTTTAACTGAAAGTAAAACAGGAGAAAAAACAGTCCAAGTATTGCCGTGTCAGGCAGGTCAATGCACTAATATAACGGACTCTTGGACCACATAGGCTATAAAAAATGGCTATTAATACACAAAACATTATTAAAACCTGAAAAAAAATCCAGAAATGTATTAAATTCATATTTAAGATACCAATATCTCCCAGACTTTTGGCAATCACTTCACCTTTGGTTATATTTTCCACAATTACATGGACACGTGCTGTGTACATTGATAAGCAAGTATTTATTAGCTACATTTACCATTTAATTCTATATTTAAATGACTTAATTTAAGTTCAGATTAAATGATTTACTTTCATTCTTCAAAGATGGACAGCAACTACAAAAGTTGGGTATTGATAAAAAACTGTGGAAAAGCTACTGAAAACTGGAAAAAAATAACAGTAGAACATCAGAAATCCCAAGTTGAGAGACCTGGCAAGGTGACAATTACAGCTGAAAAAGAAAAAGCTAATGTATTTTCATGATCTCCCATCTCTTACAAGAATGACTATATCCTTAGATAAAATCATTTTTTTTTTCCTTCTCTAATGAAATGACATTCACAAAGACCTTCAAGAAGAACAACTGGCAGCAGCTGCAATATTCTTTAGATTTTTAAAAAGAGAGAAGATGACCTGATTGAAAAATGCTGGTCAGCAACAATAGCTTTGTCCCACCTTTTTCTCCAAAGGAGAGAAGTGCTCTCTGACTGAGAAAAGATGGGCAGAAAGCGCGTTCTCCTAATCACTTGCAGGTACAGGCCCCAGCTGAGCTCTACCTGGCAACAAGCTTTCTATTTTCTTTCAAAGAAAGGGAGGTAGACCTCATTTAGAGAATTTAGAAGTTGGATGATGCTTTCTTTTTCCTCCCTCATGAATAGAAAAGGCTGCAAAAGGAGCTGACTAATGCTGCAGAAGCTCCTCACAGCCATATTGGTTGCATCGGGCAGAAGAAGGAGAGCTCGATACCTCTTCTGCGGGAAACCAGCCTGTGTGGATATCCACGAGCTCTTCCCAAACCAGCCCCTATTCCCAATTCTACAGAGAGTATTAATAAATGTGTATTTTGATCTGTTTAAAGCTGTTTGTAATGAACATCAAAGTATTTCAGAACAGATGAGAGATGCAGTTCAATCCTTATTTAAAATAATAACAGTTACAAAGAAAAAAAAAAAGCCAAGGGCATAATGTGGGTTAGTTTCCCTTGACCCTGACAAGGAACGACACAGAGCACAGAGCCTGGGGTTAATTTGGATTTCATAATTCAGTGAATGGAGCCTGTCAGTCAGACAGGAAATGTGTTAATAAAATCAAATCAGGTACAAGGGGAGATTAGAATTCCTTTCTCTGCATGGGACTACAGTGGCAAAAGGCTATCGTTCAGAATATTAAAACTAAAAGATGCTGATAAAACAGCTTAGCATGTTTAGTAGCTGGTGCACAAACACGATAATCATTTCCACACTGAGCACAGAATCAATACAGCGAATTACTTCCAAATGCCTAACAGACTGTTTTCAATGTCACCAAGGAAAGTTCTGTCTCAAATCTCAGAGTCTTTATCTCCTGCCAATACATCTCCCACTCACTTCCCTCTGCGACACTTTTTTCCTAGCTCTGAACATCTTCTGCCTTGTCTTTTGACATCCTGCTCATCTTCAGCTGCACAACTTCTTCATCTGCCCTGTTGTGTCCTCTCCATCCTGATGCCCTTTCTGAACATCAGAGGGACCAGCAGAGCTAGTTATTTCTTAGACTGGTCCCCCAAAAATAAAAGGAAAAAAAAATGTCCAGAAGACTTTCTAATTCTAAGTAGTTTAAGAACTACTTTTTTTCTTTCTCACCTCCAATTTAATTTAAAAAAAAAAACAAAACCACAAACCAACAACCCTGTGGGCAGGGTTCTCCTCTGTCCAGCTTTGTAATTCAGTAAGTCTTTCTTTCATAATTTTATCTTCCAGTAAATAATTTTATTTTTCTTTTAACATTTTAACCTTCCGTGCTTTGTAGTTACTAAAATAACTTCTGGGTCTTCTTGTTATTTTGACCTTCTATGAGTTTTTTATTGTCAAGTCTTTTTGGCTACCATATCTTCTGAGTTTCTAAAGAATTTCTATTATGCTTTTTCATAAGTCTTTTTTTTTTTAAACTGAATATGCTGGAATTGAAAAATCGACAACTCAGTGTTTTGTGCATCCCAAGCAAACAGTACCAAAAAACGCATCAAACAATTAAGAGCTGTAATAATTACAGAATTAATCTACTTTTCATTTTGAATAGAACTAAACCAAAGAAGAATTGATGTGGGAAAGAATTCCACAAAAATGTTACATGAACAGGATCCACTAAAGTAAGACCAAGAAATAACAAAAAGAGATATTACAACAGAATGAGAGACTGAGTAGAGAACACTACTGAGTATTTGTGAGAAGAAAAGCAAGTAGAGAAAACAAACAAGAACAAATGATATCAGAATTCAGTAGATCTTAGCCAGAAAGCACCCAAAGAGCTGGAAAGGCCTAGAGGCTTCCTGAATGATGGATTCTGAACAGAAAACGTGGAAGCAAGCGGTTTTATCCTCTACTGTTCTTTTCAGTATCATGAGTCACGTTCTGCTGTCCGCGTGCACGCCCTTTCCTTTAATACCCTCTGCTTTCTCATGATAATTTTTTTTGTGCGCAATCATCTCTGTGTATTTGTTTTTTTCCACTCCAACCTAATTCTCTCTGTTTCAAAATCTTTGCTTCTATGGAAATGGTGATACTTCTAAAATGTACTCTTAAGTCTCCAGGGCAGCGACATGAACAGCACCCTCAGACCATCGAATTAGCAGGCTAAGGGACAGCGTCCTGCCGTCCAGCGACAGTCACTGTGTCATCTACTCAGTGCTGGATGGCACTTTATGGATATTTATTCTTGAGTACACAGTCTCTACCTGTGAAATATTTCTTCTTGATAAAAGCAAAATTTTATATTAAAACTGAATTTTTAGATTGAATCCCTGAGTCATTGGTCCTAAAATGTTTAAAAAGGGGGTTACGGTACCTGGGCATGGGTAGGGTGCAGACATCTGTTACTTATATCCAACACTTCAATAGCAGAACTACCATGTTTCATCCTTAAACAAAAAAGCCAAAACTCCCCACCTCTTCCATGCTATGCTTCAGTATTGCCAACTCTAAACTATTTGTAACAACTTACTCCTTAACTACAGGGAAAAAAAAAAAAAAAAATATATATATATATATACTACCAGGTTGTAGTATATATAAGAAATTAAAATTTCTTTTTAAAAATTTGATATAATCTCTAGTAAAAATATTTAAGATCACTCTAAGAAACTCTTTTCACATAATCATATCTATTAACTTCCTAAAAATTTTTCTCCTCTTACATCAGAATTATGCTGCAACCTATACATGAACGATTTTGTGTGAGTAGCAAAGAAAACAAGGAAAAAAAAATATAGAGAAAACCAATGTGAAGACCAAGAGTATTTGCAGAAATAATGTAAGTTCTGATATCAAGGTTTGAATATACTTTTTAAAGGTGGATAATATGTCTGGAGCTGGTAAACTTTTAACTCAGAGGAAACTTGTAAGTAAATTGAATATATTAGTCCAGCTCACTTATTCAAGTCAACCTAGGACTAATATTGACCAACTGCCCTCTACTCAAACATGTAAGACTCTGCAGAAGGAGAACTCCAAATTCTCTGGACCGTGGAGGCACATTCACACCACAGATAGCTAGCAGAGAAGATAAGAGATGGCTATCATTATTTTACCGGTTATTGCTCCCTGTGGAGTCAATGAAACGCGTGAGCGCTGCTCATCTGCTTCGGAGCAAAGCCAGCTGGTAGAGAGCGAGAGCATCTCATCCCGACAGAGCTGTTTCCCCTCTGTGTACCTGCCCACAGCCATGTATTCAAAACCTGTCCTGTTAAAACTAAAATCACTCCTAGGACTCGCACAGGACTAGAAATGAAAAAAGAAAGAGACTGTTCTGTGGGGAGACCTAGTACACAATTTGAGTTCTAGTGTGAAAACTACTATTTCAGGGACTCTTCAGCCACTTACCGTGCAAATTTATTATTGGTATAAATCTTCTTTCCTACAACTCTGTACAACTGGGTTTTTAAATCAGAACTCAGTGTGATTTCACAGCCAGCAGCTTCCCTCTGTCAGGAAGCTTGCAGGCTCCTGAGCTTTTACTGTAACACCAGAGATTTTGAAGGTGCTGCATTGTAAACTGTCTCACGAGGCAAGGCAGCCAGCTCATGTACTTTCCAAAACAGCTGTAATTTCAGTATTACGTTACGAGGTTAAGGTAAAGATTGCAATATGTTTTTTGTTCTCTGTCAGAATACCCTACCGTCACGGCTGGAACGGAGAAACGACATCCACCGCCAAGCCGCAGGCATCAGCTGGAATATTGTTAGAACTCTCAACAAAAAAAAAAAATGAGAAGCTGGACAAGCCTACAGAAAATGCATGGAAATAAGAGGCTGAGGTGGAGGTGGATTGGGACTGGAAGGAAGAGATTTAGGGGATAGAAAGGACAACTTCAATAGTCAGAAAAAAATCTAGCTGGCAAAGGACGCATTTTATGTATCTATGTAACGGCTGTGTACTACGGTGGACTGATACCTGCCCGAGTGCCTCTTGATGGCACGAGCATATCAGAAAGAACATCAAGAATCCTCAGAGGAATCTCCATTCTTAGGATTTTCAGGTTTGGGAGAGTAGAAATGCTCTGTATGACAGCTTGTTCCTCTGGGAGCTGCGCAAAAAGGCAAACCTTGAGAGAGCAGCAAATTGGCACAGACAGGAGCTGGTGCCGAGCCCACCTGCAAAGCTCCAGAAGTTGCATAATGCAAATTAAAGCAAACCCCACAATTCCTGCAGAGTGGCTCTTCTCTGTATCTTAGTGATGATTGTCACTCATCTTGATGAGAACTGTTATGCTCCTCGTTGCAAGCTGTTATTGTTTTTTCCCTGTGTATTTCAGGAGTGCTGAATGCCAAGTCTTTCTCTGCTTCGGTGCTGTTCTAGAGATCTTACCCTAACTTTATGTTTTTCTGCCCATTTCATTGTTTCCTCATTTATGCATCTGGCTCAAGCCTGGACTCATGCTCTGGTTTTCTAACAACTTGCTTAGTTTTGATTAGGTATCTTTTATGCAGAGTAAGATTTCTTCAAATATGACGATTCCTATTCCACACTTGATACATCAAATCTTGGAACAAATAAAAAAACCTGCCTGACCGAAGAAGCAGCAGGAGCCCCTACGTTGACCACATCTATTATTTCTAAGTTTTTAGAAATGTACATTTTGATCCAAGGAAGAGGGAAGACAATTTCTTGCAAGTCTAATTTTGAAACATTATAGAAAATT
This sequence comes from Tetrax tetrax, assembly GCA_009806455.1. Classification (NCBI taxonomy): domain Eukaryota; kingdom Metazoa; phylum Chordata; class Aves; order Otidiformes; family Otididae; genus Tetrax; species Tetrax tetrax. The sequence goes on from WHYT01017505.1 coordinate 269,917, forward strand.
AGTGGAGAATAAAACTAGGAAATATATTCCCAGATTCTTTAATTATCTTTCTACAATTTGAAGGATTTTTAAAATAGTTTGTAGGATTTAAGAGCAGTAAATCACAATGTTGTCTACTGCAGAGTTGCTACCTTCACACCCACACATTAGTTCTACCAGCAGTCCCCGAGAGAGGGATCAGGATGGGCTGCCAACGTGTCCACAGGAATCGGACTTAAGGATTTGCAGAGTGATGCAAATTATCATTTGATAATTTATTTTGATAGCTTTATTGTACAGCCCTGTGTTCAATTGATATTTGAGCTTAAGAAATCCCATAGAAATATTATTTAAAACACTAAAGCATCAAGTCAGAACTCTTTTTAGTATAAAATATTTTGCTTATATTTTCCCTTGTAGTGAACTATTTTCCCTGCTAGTGTGACTAGAAAAAATATCTTCTAATAAGACAACTGTCTTTTGTTATGAGATAGTGTTTTGGTTTGAGATTCAATAATTATTGAAATATTAAATACACTGGTCACGTAGTTAAAGGTCCTTGTGTTAAGCTCTCAGATACTGTGGTGGTTAGTGTAGGAACCTCACCAGCACAAAACATGTTCTTTTACAAAATAATATTATAACTCATTATCTGCATTTCTCTAAATCTTAATCTGTACTTGGACACCAAAGAACACTTCAACAAATTAATTCTGTAGAGTGAATATTTTAAAAAGTGTAATGTGTGCTACCCTGTGGCTACTCAACATAAATATAACCTTATTATACAATTTTTTTTTTTTCCAAGAACTGAGGGCAGAATTCCCTATAACTGTAATTTATCCATTTTCTTCATGATGCATGAATAGCTCAATTTCTTTTACAGCCTCACACTGAAAAAAAATAGTAGCAATGTGCCTCTATTAAAAAAAGCAGCAGGTATTTTTTCTTGACTGTATTAAATGCAAGTAGGGGGCAGATTTAACATAATCAGATTCCACTTTTACAGACTTGGATTTCAGAAGAAACCCTCTTTTTAACTTCGTACTATCTGGTGATGCATATTGGATCTACCAGAAATTGAAGTATTAAATTGTTAATTAACAAAGGTGATGTTAATGACATATAAATATTCTAATGGCTTAGTGATAAAGAAAATGACTTTCAGATCGCTTTTGGATCGTGCTTGACAGTACTACATTGAATAGAGCTACGTTTTTAAATTGTCCTTTCGCTTGCCTAGCTGTCTGATACTAGCTTAATTAGCAGCTTGCATCCCGTAAGAGGAAAAGAAAAAAAAATCTTATCCTCTTCTTACTTAGATTTTTTTGAAACATCACCTTAAAAGTTCCTTTCTGCTTTGGTGTTCGGACTCGGAAAACTGAGAGCTTTGGCCAAAGCACCAAATGGTCAGGACTGAAGATGAATGTGAGTAAAACAAGAAGAAACACAACCAGAAGAAAACCTAGTAGGAAACAAGATATGGTGTATGTTTTCCCTCTTCTTTTTTCCTATTCATAAAAAAAACCCAAAAAACAACAACAACAACAACAAAAAACCAAACCAAACTAAAAAACATTGTGACATAAAAAGAAATCACAACAAAGAGAAGAGTACTCATTACTTCTAAGTAATGAGATTATCTAAAGTTGGGACAAACAGGCAAATGTACTGCATTTCCATTTCATTTCATTGTACTGGAAGAGGACTGTCTAATCACACTCTTTAGGAAGGTCTTCTCTTATATTAAAAAAAAAGAAAAAAAAGAAAAACCACACACTTTGCTAAAGATCATTTCCGTAAGCGGCAGGCAGAAGAAATCAGACTTTAGAGAGAAACCGGTCCAGCAAGTTCACTTTTCCAACTACTACAGTTTCTGCCCAGACTTCACAATCTAAAAGAAAAGTGAGTTTTTTAATATACCATTAATGGCTAGTTTATTTTCAAAAGGAAACGGGGGAAGACTTATCCAAATTATACTACAGGGAGCAATTCGGAACTAAAAGAGGGATGACTAGAAGAGATAAGATAAATATTTAATCTCTAATTTCTTAGGTTCATTGATAAATAACTCTGTGACTTGATCATACTAATTTTAAAAAGACTGCTTTAAAAATGAGAAATAGACTGCTCAGTACCATGATGTAATAGTCAAAAATTCTCTGCCCTAAGATCAAACCCCAGAAATCGTTTTACGCTTAATAGCAATTAGGGAGAACTACTGGATCACACCCTACTTGTTCAAAACTGGTCATTACCACTCTGACCGTTTCAGTGAATAAATATTTAATTCTGTACTGATTCTAGTAGATTACTGGATGAAAAAAAACTGAGTATTTGATCAACTTGTTTTTTTAATTTAATATTCATCTTGCATTTTGTCCAACTCTTCAGCAGCTACTAAATCGCAATTCATACCAGAGTTCTACTGAGCGTGCCTAATTGATGATACCGGTTAATTAAATTTACAACTTCTATGCATATTAATTCTCCATTTTTATTTTGATACTCCAAAATTCCATCAAGCTTCAACTAATAAAGACCACAAACATTAATACACAGCTATCTCTGTTGCTTGGTATACATCTAGAGTTTCAAAGCACAGGATTTGCTACTTCTAATAAAAAAAAGACACCTTTTGAATTGACTTGGAACAGGAAAGACCACCGCAAAAAAGCCTGACTTTTTTTAATCCATAAAGATCAAACCTGAGGTGTACTTAGGAAAGATAGTTATTTGAAATTTCTTAGATCAATATACATATCATCATAAATTAAAAGCCTTACAGATCTGTTTTAATGTACAATATCAGCTTACAGTTTCCTTCCTCTACAGAATTGACAAGAAAATATAATGCTCAGCTTCTACTAGCAGCTACTGATGGATGCTCTTCGGATTGATCTAAATAAAGTCAAAACATTTTCTATGGGATTTTTACTCTAGCTTTGTATACCATGTCATTTGGAAAATTCTCCCAATCTGTGGATTTGTCCTTAAAATGCATACGCGGGTGTTAGAATTATATTTTTCCTTATTGATTTGAAACTTCTCATGCACACAATAATTCAATGAAGAGGGTGATACCTGTACTGCTATAATTGTCACAGTCGCTTTCGTTTTGGAGCCACTTTAATAGCTCTGATTGCATAAATTTGGGTAAAAATAAAGCATTTACTCTTCCAAAAGCCCATGCTTATTTGATATCAGCATCATCTCCCACCATCTTAAAGGAAGGGTTCAGAGCAGCAGCAGGACTTCCACTGGTGCTCTACATAAGTCCAACCACCAGGATATTCCAAATCCGGGATTACATTCCTCACATGAGTGGTTGACATATTTCACAACATTTGAGGAAAAAAAATGAATTGTAGGGTGAGTGGAAGATTGACTGTTCCTTAGAATATTCTGATTTTGGAATTATCTTTATATTTCAAAAGAAAGATATTTTCCGTGCAATGTGAAATAATTTTTTTTTAAAGTATTACAGAAATGTAAAGTGAAGAGATATTTTCAAAACTAATTTAGACCATCTCATTCAACAAACTACTTTATCTGAAGTCAGAGAAAAATAGTTCTGACAACCAATAATAAAACTTGGATGTTTTAGAATGTTGTGTTAATAAGACTTGAATTTGATGGACGAATTTCACTGACCTCACTGCAAACCTTTTCCATTATGGAGACGTCACAAACAGCACTCAGGGACAGTAAATGTGCTTGGTGAAGAAAGGAACTAATGCGGATGCGTTGGCATTTATTAGTGCATAATTGTTTTGTTAGATTACACTTTTATTTTTGAAATCGTAATAGAATTCAGGTCACTGATAATAACCACCATTCATTCCTGAGGATTTTTTACAATGTAACCCCAGTGAACTTATCTTGCTATCTATTATACACTACAGATGTGTGCCACTAAATAAATGAAATTTGCAGCCTTCAGGAGTAATTAGTAAGTGGAAAATTAAAATTAATAAAGTATGTATTTTTCCACATGATAAACTATAGCTAAGCATAGGAAGACTTTCATTATTGCTAAGAATCTCAAAAAAAATATAGCAAAATTCATGATTGTTTGTCACAACAGCTGTCAGCTACTGCTTACTTTATTGGAAGGAGTCAGATCTACCCTTTGTCAGTCCCTGAATTAGACAGTGATAAGAACTTACAATAGCAATCCTTCCAAGGGCTGCTAAAATCCACTCCTTCACAAGTGACACCACCTAAAGATACGGCAAATGGAGGAGGAGAATTCTCACTCAGCCTCGGAGCAAGCTGCTTCCAGCTCCTCTGGGGCCTTTCCTCGACCTCAGGGATGACACCAAAGCAGTGCAAGCCTCAATCTTGCTCATTAAACTCCATCTATCAAGTTGAGCGGCCTCTTGTCTTAACACACAAACTCTGATGGAGGTTGTAGACTCTTCAGCTGTGAAGAACTTTGGATCTCCTCTATGCCTGTTTTGTTATCATCGACTGTATGACTAGGAGCTAATAGAGAAGATCATGGACATAATATTATGGGGGAAAAAGTATGAAACGTTTCAAAGCAGATGAAACAAATTCATAAAACTAGGCAGAAAAAACAGATCCAGATGCAACGTGACTCTGGAAGATGCTAGTCTTCCCAAAACAGAGGGCATGCATACCTTGTCTCTCCATCAGACCTTGGTCTAGATGACCTTTGAAGGTCCCTTCCAACCCTAACGATTCTATGATTTTTCCCAAGCAATGACTCCTGGCCCCTGGCAGAGGCCAGATCCTTGGCCAGATGGACATTTGCAGAGAAGTTCTTTTGGGGTCAGAATTACAAGAAGTTTCTCCCTTTGCCTTATAATCTCCCTTACATTTACCTTTCTCGGTTTCAGTACATAAAGCTATTGAAGTAGCCAATAAAGGCCAAGTATTAAGGCTATTATTTTCTTCACTTCTGAAGGTACACTTGAGAATAGAGGGCCTGGAAGAAGTTCTGCTTGATTCTTAGGGAGAGAAAAGGCTTATTTATTAAAAGTAACAGATGTAGCTTGATGAAAAAAAAAGGCAATCATACTACCAAAAAAAAAAAAGAGAGTAATACTTCATTCAGCAAAAATGGGTACTTGCAATATGTGAACATGGTATTAAAATGCTTCTGAAACTTTCAACTTAAAAGATGATTTTTATTCCTAAATAAATAAATTAATGGGAAAAAAACCCAAGTTCCTAAAATCACTGAATCATTTGTGCAGGATTTTTCAGAGAATCATGACCATGGAAGGCTTCTCTAGAGTTATCAATAAATATATCTTTCTCTTATTCTTCTATTATAATTCTTACATTCATTAAACAAGCTTCAGATGGCCAAATTTATATTTGAAAATGGTTAGTATGCACCAAATAATTTGCACTAGTAGGCCAAGTTAGTGCAAGCAGTTGTCTAACGTGCCCTTACAGTGTTATGTACAAGAAGAATTTAGGCTGAACTCAAACGGTGGAGAAGACAGCAGAACGACACACGAATGACAAATGGTTCCCACTCCTGCTCTGTGCAAACCTATCTGCAACACCGTTCTTTCTGCACAGGGCTACAAACAACCATGGTATTTTACTTATTTCATCTAAAAGGAATTCTCCTAGAGGGCTTACGAAGACCAAGATAACTTACATTTGTGTGACGGAGAAGCAGAGAGAAAGCGCAATATTTTATTGATGATTTGAAAAAGTCCTCAGCAAGCTCCAATTTGTATTCTAACCAGCGTGCTATCCCAAACCGTGTTGCCACCATCCCTCAAAATACCTTACCACCCAGCCAGAATTCTCCTAACTTTTGTTTCTTAAATTCCATCACGGATTCATACTAGATAGAGCTGAATGGGGCTAATCTAATACTCCGGTGAGTAATCCAGACCTAATTCCCAGCCGTACCGCTACAGACTGTGCTGGTGGAAGTTCCCAGTGCTGAGGGTAAAAAGAGAATGAAAATGATTACCACAGGTATGTGTTTTGTATTTGCAAACTGCTTTTTATGTTTATCTCCTTATAGGAAGAATTAAGTATTCTTAAAATGACTGAATAAAAGCCAAAAAGGACATAAATATAAATACATAAGTAGCTGTGTGTTGCAATGGGTAGAAATAGAACAGCTATGCCACTTGGTTCTTAATAAACAAAACCATGTTGCGTAGCAATAGAAGAAAGCAATATGAACTGCAGGACCATAGAACTGTGAAAACAGCCCTCTTCCATTACTTATTCCAGGATGCTCAAGCACAGCAAAGGCTCCCAATGCTGTCTTGAATAAAAGTAAAAATCTATTTTCCTCCATTTAAAACCAACAAGCCTTTCAGTAGTGCTTTTTTTTTTTTTTTGAGTAACGTCACAGAAGTGCATCTAGGATCCTTGAAACTTCACAGAGTAGCAATGTCTCCATAAGTCTCCACTTTCCTGTTCAGTTCTGGTCCTGGGCGAGCACTAACGATAATGCTCCTCAACAGTAAAGAAACAACCAAGACCTTGGTTTAAGCCATTACCACTCTGAGCCTGGCTGATCAGAAGGGTATCAAGGATATTATTAGCACAAGGTTTATGCTTTTGTGTGCAACAATTACTCAGATTTTTAATATTTTTCTTCTGTTTATTCACAATTTAGAATTGGTCTGGGTGTTGGAGGTTGTGTTATTCCAGTACAAACAAAATATAAAGTACAGTATCAACATCTGCACCCGAGGGAATAATACCCTCAGCAGAGAACCCCAGCCCCATCCATTTTCCGTAACAGCTGAATGGGAATGACTACTTAAAGAAATAGGTTTTAAAATATTTTCTGAGATAAAGCAGCAGTACTCCAGCACTTTTTTCTTTTTTCTTTTTCATTGTGATTCTGTTAGGAAACAGGTAGGCAGCAATAACTCAGTATGTAATTCCACTTACACGTAGATCTCGACGTAGACTTGCATCTCCTTTGTATAATTCCAGGGCTCTGGAATTGCCACATTCAGCGTCTCTCGCTAAAGCCTTGCCTTATAGTTTGCAAATGCAGAACAGTTGTTAAGTTTCCTGTCCCTGGGGAAAATGCATGCTCTGCAGATTGAGAGTATTCTGGCTGCAGGGGAGAGCCAGCCAGAAGCTCTGTGCATCAGCTTTTCTCTTGGCCGCTGAAAAGTGACCTTGTTCCCTGTCCTTCTTAGCAGGTTCGAAGGACACGGGAGAAACTGTGTGAGAAGAAAGTAGCAACAGAGGAGAGGAATTGGTTATGTTCTCCTTACGGGCTGTAATGCAAGTACACTCCAAGGGCTGTAAATGTATGCGTGACTCTCTTTCTCTATGCTTTTTTTCACATTTTTTTCACATTCACCTTCTCTCTTCTGCCTTTCCTCTTAGGCAGCTGTTCGTGCCTATCACCGTGCCACGTAGGAGCAAGCAGCACTAAAAAAGGCTGCGGGAGCCACGCAGATAATTATGTGTGGTGCTTCGGAGGAGGAGCAGCAGAACTGGCATCCAGCTCCTCTGTGTCTGTTAGCAGGTGTGGCAAGTATCTGTGAAACTAAACTGCACCGTGGGAATACAGGGGGTGGTTTAAAAATAATCTGTCAATACACAGAAAGGATATGCAGGCTTCAATTTGCTTATCTGCTCCAGTTACACCGTTCAGCTGGGCAGGCTTCTGTGTGGTACTGAACTAATAAATATCTATATACACAGATGCACACACACAGGTGTTTATAGAAATATGCTGTGTGTCATGCATGGATCTCTGACTCAGCTTTGTCTGCATTCATGCGTTCAGGTCAACCTCCTGCCCTGGAGTCCCGCAGAGATGCTCTTGTCCCCTCTAATGATACAGCTATGGGAGCAAATGTTGTGTGTCTCACGATCTCCAAAATCAGAAGGCGTATATGAAAAGATGCGAGAGAAACGCTGGGACTTGACATGACATCTTTCCACAGCAAAGGCATCAGACGTTGGCTTTTGTTCATGTATAATTCAGAGTGGGAATTCAGCCTGAAAGGAACACATTCTAAGTGCTGTTATGCACTCAGAATAATGAAGAATTTAGGAACAGCATTAAAAAAATAAGAACACAGCTACATTTTTTGCAATTTCTCCACTTGAACACTCAGTTTACAATTTTTGAAGCAGTTGGCTTATTTCAACCAAACTGAAGGTTGGAAGCTTTAGAAGTACTCAATTCTGACAAGATTCGTGAAAATCAATAGCTTGGCAGGTGAGAAACTTATTTCCCTGCCTCCGCTAACAGGGAAGCTGTGAAAAAACCCCTCCCTTCCCAGTTTGTCCCAGCGAGCCTGGCAATCACGTCGCATACTCTGCCGATGAAGAGAGGGATGGCAGGGAGGAGCGGAGAGCAGCCAGGGCTGCGCGGCGAGGGGACGCGGGCGGTTGGGGAGCAGTGCGGGAAGGGAGGCGGAGAGCTGGAGAGCAGACGTGGGGCTCTGGTGGGAAGGACAGCGGCAGGGGGAGGTCTGGAAGGAAAGTGTGGGTTAGCACAGGAAGGGGGAAGGTGGACTTGTAGGTTTCACAGCAACCATGCATTTTGGGGGAAAGAATGAAGATGCAAGATACTACTCAATCTTTTTTTCATACAATTTATGCCTATGAAACAACTCTTTTTCTCCTGGTCTTTGGTGAATAAGGACCTTTTCACTTTCTGACTCACGCTGTCTTGGTCTTTGCATTGTTCCCAATAGCTGAACCCTGTGTTTCTCGCTTTCCAGGAGCATGCTGTATTCTTCCCTTGCTTTGAGAACTCAACAGCAGCCGCTTTTCTCGCCAACTCCTGCCTTTAAGCTCTCCAATCCTTCTACAGCACTTTGATTCACATCTTCTATTCCTCTATCTGGTTTTCAGAGTCCTAGCCCCACATCCTCCTACAATACCTGTCCCAGGTGTTTTCCCATCTACTGCAAAGTGGGGGCATCCTATTTTCCTGCCTCTTCCCCTCTGTCTTATGATTTCTGGAACATGAAAGGAAAGAAAGACCAAGGTGATGTCCCCGCTCTCTTCGTCTAACGGCAGTTTATAGCCACCTGTAGGACTTTGCTGGTCATCAGACTTCTTGAATAGCCTGTAGCTTTTACACGTCTTGAAGTGTTAAAGTGAAGACAATTTCCTTCAGCCTGAAGGACTCGGAATCAATTATTTCTCTTCTACACCAAGAGGCAAATGTGTATTTGATGTCTCTGATGGCTGTCTTTGTTCAGGGATCTATGTGTCTCTGCTTGTAGACTGTTGTGGCATGAGAAAAACCTAAGAAGCATTAAAAATATTAGCCGTATTTCAGCCGACAGCACATATATCTCACTATTAACCGTGAGTATATACAGAAAACCAGCTTGTTTTACGAACAGGCTCTGCTGCGATTGTAGCAGTGGACCTGGTGCTATTAAAGAGTGACAGTTTGTTGTGTTTCCATTACGGCTGTCAGGTTCCAGGATTGTACAGACCAGTAGCGTGCCGTGCCTGCGATGAGCATGAGAAGCAGAGCGGAAAGATTAACTGCAAATCAACCCGAAGGAACTACCAGGTGAGGAAAAGTTTGTAGAAGGGCAATGGCTCCGTGCTTCTGAGGAAGACACAGGCTGTGAAGGGAAGAGTCCAGGATGAGATCAGGAAAGTCAGAGATTTTACTGCAAGATCTGCTCACCCAAGCTATTAACTTGCCGATACTCCAGCAGGATGTTGGGAAGCTCAATTAACATTGGTAAAATGTTTGAAAATGAAATGCTAAGAATTAACCTTGCTATCATGAAAATTAGTGGGAATTATGCCAAAATTCTGTTTTTCAGCTATTCCTAATTTCTCTCCTAGATTCCCTTTATTAAAAGAGTTAGAATTGCTTCTTCTCTGTGATAGCCTATTATCCATTTACCAGCTAGCTCCCTTTTAACAAAATCTTCTTACTAAATGCTTCTGGGTTTCCATGTCTAAAACTTTTAATTCTTATCTCTCTCTGTTATGTCATATCACACAAATCCAAACCCGATTAAAAGAAAAAAGATAACTGTGTTGACAGATCACTATCAATATTTTTTCAAGGGAAAAAAAAAAGACTTACAAATGACTACAAAGTACAAATATTGTTTACAATTAAAATGCAAATTCTAGCCCTTTAAGGTGACTCAGTACATGAATTCTGTGTGACATAAGCTGGTAAAAAACGATATTACACTTCGTTTATCACTTCCCATAAGCAGACAAGAAGAAATCTGGTAGTCAAGTCTTTCTCTCTCAGATGTATGAAGTATTCTGCTGAGATCTGACACCCATCAGGACGCCCTACGAAAATGCATTGTACTGCTAAGAATGATTTATAGTGTGCTATGAACATTGTTGTCTCGTATGGTGAGGTCTTGTTAGAATGCTGATGTATTAAGACAAAGTACTGTCACCTCCTAAACTCAGCTGTGATAATATATAAAACCTGTCTTGGTGGCCATCTAGCTTCAGCATCGCCATCCATAAGAAACAGTATTTTTTAATCTCTGAGGAGCTTTTCATAATGCAGCACCTTCTGTCAGAGCTGACAATTTCTGATCACTCCTCAGCATCCAAAACCGCGTTGAGGAAGGACATCTCATAGGTTCATTATGAAACAGAATCATCTTCCCACCCCACCACTTATAACAGAGTGTTTATTGTTAGTCCAGTTCTTGTATAAAGAGTTCTGGGTTTACTGTTGGTGATGTTTCAGGGGCTTAAGCAATGCAGAACACATAGTTTTACTGTTGCAACTCTGCAGTGGTTTGCCACTTGATAATTAATTTTTAATTAAATCACAGAGCCTTAAATGTAGGCAATTCCTCTTATGGCAGCTAAAACTACATAATATAGCATTTTGGCCAATTTGCCTGTTTGAATTGTATTTTCCTGACAGTTTAAACACCATATAATAAGAAGATGTAAAAACAGAGTAACAAACTCTCTATAACAAAACATTACAGTTCTACTAACTGCACTGCCCAGGCAAATTTCCCTTCTCCAATATTTCATAAACAACTGAAAACAAACATAAATCTCTCTCTGTTGCACACAGGACAATTACAGATTCCAGCCTCATTGCATACCAGATATCAGAATGCAGATCAGCAGAAACCTGCTGAACTGAACGCAGAAAGAGTGAATTTTATTCCCAAGAGAGATGCTACATTGATGCTGAACGTAGGCCCAAATCTCTGCCTAAGTGACGTACAGCCTTATGTCTTAGCCATGGAAACCCTGTCTGAAAAAACTTATATAAAAAAGAGAAACTAGGAAGCAGTCAAGGTGCTGCATACGTCCATTAGTATGTTAATCAAAGGATGGGATAATAAGCTTTTTGTTTGGTTTGAATTTGGCAATCAGACTGCCACAGCTTATGCATGAGCATATAGTTAGCAAAATTAGCAAACAAAGTTAGCAATCAAGCAGCGGAAAGAGATCGTCCCATGCATCCAATGAGGGCCGAAGGTTTATACGTGAAGAAGATCAAGACGAGGTCTTTGGGTTTGCCTGCATCGCAGCAGCAAGGCTGCTCGGGGAGAGAAGTGCTGATCACCCAAGTCTGAAGTGGCCAGCTGATCAAAGAAACGGCTAATTGCTAGGGAAGTCATTTAGGTAATTACGATTTGGTTGCTCGGATCTTACACACTCGTAGTTAAATAAATCTCTGCCTTGACAGATGGACAGTAGTCTGGTATCTCTTGAAGCTGAAAGGGTTGGATCTGAACATCTAATTGGAGGTTACAGGAGTGAGGAAATAATGTTCCATCTGTAGCTCTCCGTTACACAATGCAAGCATTAAGTATCTCGTATCTCTGATACAGAGCAGGGTCAAGAATCATTTTTCATATGGATGAACTGTTATTGGATGAACTATCGAGCAGTATTTCCAAAATCCCATAATTTGATGAAAATGAGTTTGACTCTACTGTTAGTACCCTTTAAAGTCGCTGATGAAAATGCCTTACTGCCAAAGAAAAGCAGGAAATAAAGATCTCAATATAGGATTGCTTCTAAGAATGAAGAAAAAGGTTATAGTCAGTGGATCTTGCAGCCACAGGGTAAGATTGGACATAGTGGAATACTTTCAGTGCTAATTTAACAACTGGTATCTTACACAGTGACTATTTAAACTGCACAGTCATCTTGCAAAAAAAAAGAAAAAAAACAAAAACAAACCAACAAAACCCATACTACCACAGTTACATAAAAGTTTTACAAAAAAAGAAAGGAAATTCTGAATAAGAGGGATCCTCCATCCAACATTTATTAGACTGCTAGCAGTTAAAGATGGAAAGACTGGAGGGATATGTTTCTGTTCAATGGCTGATAATGAAGGGATTTATCTTGAATACAGGGAAAAAAAGTAGACTTCTGCTGACTTCACCAGAAGAGAAAGAGCTATGTTCTAACTACTTCCCATTCTTATTTCAGATGACCTAATCCAGATGGCTTTACTCTATCAAAACCCCATTGAAAGGCCTTGGCACCACACCCTTAAAATTCACCAAAGTTCCCTTTGTCCTCTCAGTTGATCTCAGCAGAAGTCACAACTACTGTTGTGCAGGATTTGACCTACCCTGACCTGCAATACCTGGGGAAAATACTGTACATTTCTCCCTAAAAGCTTTTAAAGCCTCAATTTACCATCATTTTTGATGCTACAATAAATAATGTAATAGCAGACAACTTTATGAAAAGATGTCTTATAAAACATGAAGTGCAAAGAAAAAAAAAAAAAAAAAAAAAAGAAAACAAAAAACACCAAAAAAACCCCAACCTACCAACCACCTTACTTGCATTGGGCTTTTAATCCGCTGAATAAGAATCCAGATGTGAATTGAATGTGTTAACAAACTCATAGGTACAATCTGTTTTTCTAGCCAAAACATAGTTAACCTAATTGCACAAAGCAGTAGGAACTGATATCAATTTTTACATTCAACAAATGTGTGAGAAAAAGAGCTTGTTTTCAGAGAAGCTACAGCAGAGAACACAAGATCATTTGTTCTCCCTGTTCTTACCTCCAGTAGACAACTATTTATGTTAAAGAATAAAATTTAGTGACAAGTGCTGCGTACATACATAACCAATTATTTTATTCTCCAATGACTGTTTTTTATGTACTTGGGAAAAGAAATGTGTGAGGCAGACTGTGATCTTTCTCAGAGGCAGCAGATCTGATTGCTGTGTTTCTACAAGGCCATGAGTTAATGCAGCTTTCATTTAAGGCCATAGGAAATTAAATAAATCTTGATATTGTCAGTTAACTATAATATTTTATTTACTTGGATTTGACACTAATTATGGTAGAGCTTTCCTAGTGATAAATATGTTCTAACACATTTATCAAGGACAAAATAACAGATACTATAATAAGACAATGACTTCAGGTCAAATTCTATTAAGTTACATTTATGTAAATCAAGATTAATTATTCAGATTTATACCACAATTAAAAAAAAAAAGTTTATGTTTTACTCGTTGATGCTGTGCCTCATGAGTGAAGTTAATTTAGACTGCATTGTACATGTCAGCCTTCTATGTGTCATTTATATTTTTTTAATATTAAACTAAGCATTTCCACATACATCTCCAAAACAAAACACTTCCATGAAACAATAAGGAAATCAAGGTCCTCATTGTTTGCCGCTCAATGCTTCAAAATGTCTCTTGAAAATGGAATTGTTAAGTACAGCTGTAACAAAAATAGCTTACGCATTTGTGTGCAACGCTCAGAGTTTTAGCTGAATGTGCTCGTAGCAATCTGGCCTTGTTCTACCCTCTGGCAGAGCTCTCCCCATCAGATGTTCACCAGGTGTGCTGAGACAGGCAAGCAGGCAGCATTTCAGACAGAAGCCTTCCACAGGGAGCAATCTGATTTTTGACTGTGTCATAAGAGGTCTATTAATGTCTTACATCTGGTAGCTCCCCTTCCAAATGAAACCTAGACCTCTGGAGTGAGACTGCATGCACCTTTGGAACGTCGTCTCTGAGTGTTCAGACCAGAGAATCTGCACTAGGACATGCTGTTTGCACTAAAACTTGAATCGTCACGTTACAAATGCAGAGATGGTTTTTACTATTATTTCTATCACTAGTTTGAAAATTTGCTTAAGACAGCTACGGCTAGGGAAAGAGGAGGAGACGTGCCTCTGCTTTCAATGTGGCTCAAGGCTCAGAAAGCCACTACTCCCTGTTCCAAACCCAGGCCTTTTAGGTGCTTGGATCTCACAAAGCTTGGAGGTGAGTTTTTGGCAGGGGCAGAAGACAGCTGATAGCAGGGAACAGGCAGCAGATGGACAGGTCGGTGGGAAGGTAACCCCAGGCGACCGGTAGACAGCCAGGGCATGGAGGGCAGCTCCGTGTCAGCAGCAAGGAGATCAACCAGCAGAAAGACCTCACCTCTCCGTTCACAAGCCATTAATCACCCTGTTGGGTTTTGTGAATGCTTTTTTTTTAAGACGTTTAAAGACATGGGCAACCTTTCCTCCTCGCTTCGCTCTGTGGGGTTAAACTGACAGCACAACCCGAATACCGTACATTCCAGCAATGCCTCCTAAGAAATGTAGATCTTACTTTTGTTGAGTTACATCAATATGTTGGTGTAATTGCCATTTGAAATAAAGATGTGTCTATTGTAAAAACTTGAAATAGGAAAGTGTTGCCAAACATGATGTAGTCACTGGGGCTGTGACGACCACTGAAATATGGGCAATGAGAGCTAAAGACAAGGAAAGCAATGAAAGAAGGTAAAGAAAACATACAGGTGACATTCCCCTATAGAATATCACTTGTGAGGCATACAGTGCAAAATATTAATGGCACGAGGCCCTTAAGATTTAGGTTTTGAAAATTCCTTAAACTAGCATGATTTTGTTTCAAAGGACAGCAACCTAAGACAAGCATGCCCCAATATAACACTGAAATCTTATACATCACTTCAGACTATAGCTCCTATCTCATGTTGTATTTTCTTTTTTTTTCTTTTTTTTTCTTTTTTTCCTTACTGATACTTTAGAAAACTGGATAGCACACATCAATGGCACTTTGTTTGGAGAGCAGCCATTAATTCAGATAGTAAGTATCCAATTTGCATTTCTATCAAAATAGAAAAAGACAGGAACATTGCCACCAATTTATCACCTCCTCCTGCTCCCAACCTTCTTTTCCTCTCCCGCTGCCCTTACAGACCTTTCCAGTGCCCGGCTGAAATTAGCCTATCTGCACACACAAGGCTGACAGACACATTCCGAGGTTCTTCTAATTTGATTTTTATCAAGTCAATAGCGAAAATTTGAATCTTCACTGCATCTCATTAGGGACCAACCAATTTCACGTACTTGAACTCCCAGGCAGAGATGGATAAATAATTAACAATTTACTCGATGATTTAAGTTACAATTCTTACTCATAAGGAGATTGCCATATTTTTCCAAATACTTTTATTATTGCCTTTGAAAATACCCTGTGAACTACTTCTGTAAATAATTCTTGGTCTGTAGTTTCTAGTTTTGCAAGGGATCCTCTGGGGCATTCGTTATTCAGCACTTACAGGCTGAAATAATTGTCTGAAACCACGGATCACATATTGTGTTTCTGTCATATATCTGGATGGCTGCAATAACTATAATTATTTCTGAAGGGAATATTAAATTTTTGCATCTAAAGGAGAACTTTCTACAATATTATTTTAAAATCTATGTTTCTATCAGCATTTGTGTCAGTAAAACCACTACATGGTTTGAAGATACCAAAAAGCACGTTAATTTGAGCTGCTAAAATGATGTGCGTACGAGCGGTTTGCACTCCTTCTGCAATGCCATTGGAGAGTAAGATATGAAACAGATACATCATCGTGTTCG
The DNA here is from genome assembly GCA_009806455.1 of Tetrax tetrax. Lineage (NCBI taxonomy): Eukaryota > Metazoa > Chordata > Aves > Otidiformes > Otididae > Tetrax > Tetrax tetrax. The sequence goes on from WHYT01017505.1 coordinate 285,732, forward strand.
CCAAGGGCTGCTTCTGTGCCGGTACTCCTCCAGCCGCAGGGGCAAGAGTCAAACCCCAGTCTCGGATCTGGAGTCCGAATAAAAGTAAAAAAAAAAAAAAGGAAAATTCTCAATACACCAGTAACCAGAGCTGGGATGGGTAGGGAGGAACAAGGAACTATGTTAAGAACAGAGAAAGATACAGAACTGACAAGGAATGAAAGCAAGCATCTTCTGATAACAACGTGTAGAATATTTAATGGTTTAGTTCCAGAACCCAAACACCTCTCTATATGAATAAAACATGCGCGCCTCTGTTTCAGACATTATTTTTCCTGGTTTTAATATTTTTCACAAGTCTTCAGTCTGTTCAGAAACAAAGGAAAATATGAGGGAAATAAAGATATGGATAAGCAGGCATGTATGGGTCTGAAAATATGCACATATATAAACTCAGAGAGCTTTCGACTTGGAAAGCAAGAACCATCAATGAATGGATTTAACCCACACTTAATTGACTCTATATTTAATTATTAAAACATCACAACTATAGCAGTATAGAAAATAGCTGCCTGGAAATTATTTTTCTTTCCAAACTGCATAATTACAAATTCCACAATATTGAACTCATCCCAATACTACTGAAAAAAATATGTATCCACTCATAGAACATGTTATGAATATTGCGAGATAACTGAAATTGCTCAAAACTATTCACTTATCAAAAGAACTGGAAAAATATTCACATACACAACTCCTCTTAAAGAAACGCAGAGGCATACTTTTTTTTTTTTTTTTTTTTCATAGGGGAAAAATACCCAGAAATAAAAAGATATACTAACACATCAAATTAACACCAGTGAAATGCTTCTGGAGAATAAACAATGTTATGAAAGGAAGCCTCAGGAAGAAAGTCCTTTTCTAAAGACAAGGTTGTGTTTTGTTTTGTTTTGTTTTTTCCCTACATTTCTAGAGCCAAAACTAGAGGGGAAAAAAAAAAATCTGTGGTAAATGTATATTAAGAATGAAGGTCAACAATTCTTTTGGCTTCTCACCATTCCAAACTATCTCTTGTTTGAAATCATTCTCTAATTTCTTTGAACAATTCTTTGTCTGCAGCCTATTTATAGTGGAGTTAAATACTCAATAATCCAAAAGTGAGCTGCTTTGATTATAAGCTTGCTATGTTCTGCTCCTTGAGTGGATGATGGGTCTTAGAATTAGCTGGCGGTGTGAATTCATTACAGATACTGGTAAAAAGCCCGTGAGCTTGTGGAAGCAGGTAGCTGAAACAATTTGAGACTTTCCTAAAACTCTGGCAACCGTCACTGTTCAGCTTGATAGGATGTGCACAGGACATTTGGGAACAGGAGTTTCATTCACTGAGTGTTATTTTGTGACCATTTTTCTATTAATGAGAAAGAAGTCGAAAGACCAGTGAAGCAGAGGAAAAAAAAGCTGCAAATAAGCTTGGGTCACAGCCCACAGCCAAAGAGGTTCTGGAAGCTCTGTCCTTATAAAAAAAAAAAGGGCCAAGAAGGAAAGCTCCTGGGCTGAGCATCGGAGAGCCGGAGACATCATCTGTGTCACAAATCCTGGCCAAGGGAGAAGGGCTTTAGATATTCTTTATCAATACATAGGACTGTGTAAAGAAAAAAAAAGAAAAAAAAAAAGAAAAAAGAAAAAAAACACAAAACACTTTACTTAGAGCATCATTTTCTCCTTCCTACCTGAAGCAAAGCCCAAGAGCCTGAATTTCACCAACTGCATAAAGGAAAAGGTGCAATGTAAATGTTACATATGGAATTCAGTTTCCCAGGGAAGTAGCTAGGAATTGGTCCTCCTCACGATCCATGATGGAACAAACAGTGTAGGTACTTTCATAGCTCACTGATGTCTCAGAAAATGAAAAATATGATTTAAAACAAGAGCTGGACACATAAAAATGAATTAAAGCAGTGTCTGAATGGTTTCTAGAAAACAGCTGAGGGATGTCTCGCTTTTGGAGATCAAACATCTGTTAAAGTAACAACCCGACTGTCTAGACAGATTATGAAGTCCATTTGTCTCACAATGGTAAGACAAATCAGGATGAAGTGACTAGTAATGCAATTACTACTGACAAAAATATTTTTCACTGTAAAAGTGTAGAGAAGTTAAAGAAATTTGCAATTTCTTAACAGAAAAGAATCGCAGCAAGAACTGGAGAAAGGAGAGAGAAAGCAGAGACTCTAGCCAAGCTGAGAGAGGACCTGGGGAGACCTGCCTTCTTGGCATAACAGATTAATTGCTCCTAGCATAAACCAAAAATGACCTGTTTTGCAGCTCCTGTGAAATCTGTCATGGAACTTGTAGTGATAAACAGAAGCGTCTCCTAGGGTAGGGAAAGCAAGCTGTCGGCAACAGTCCCCAGTACATCCTGATGTCTGTGGTGTCCATGGAGAGAGGGTTCTCATCTCCTCCGTGACAGTCCAGAACAAATATGATCAGGTTGTAAAATAAGAAAAGGAAAATGTAGTGAAAAAAAAGGAGGAAAGTAGCTCAGAGAGATATATGTAGTACCATATCGGCTCCGTCACAGCATCCATCAGCTCAGTGCCTTCTTTCTGAAAATTGCCAGAAGCAAACTACCAACAAGACATGTGCAGAGTCATCTTCCCTCTGGTTTATCTTCCCAGGCACTGACAGCCAGCGGCCAGCAAATGTCTCAAACTGATGGCTGTACCAGGTACACTAGCTACTGATCAATATTACTGCCAGCAATGTGGCTAATCCCTTTTCTGCACCTACGTTTTTTTTTTCTTTACTTTTTTTTTTTTTAATTAATTGTAGAGATAATTTACTTACGTCCTGAGTAAAGAAGTTGTGAAGAGAATGGCCCCAAAACCCAAAGCTCCACAGCTGTTAAGAAGTCTGGTTATACTGCAGACCGACTACCAAACATAAAAAAAAAAAAAGAAAAAATCAGTTGAAAGTCACTTTCCTGCTGTGAGAAAAGGAGGAAACAACTTGGAGGTACCAGTCTGTAAGAGGCGTTTACCTGTGGAGCTCTGTTTTTCTCTGTTTACTGCAAAGTATTAATAATGTTGGTAATGCAATTATGTAGAGGAAGAGTAGATATTTACTGAAACTGAATAATTGTCACATCAGACACGCTGAGGCAGGCTGGGGGAATGTTAGCTGCTAAAGCTCTTGTGGACCCGGAGGAGAAATGCCACACCTATCACTGGCTGCTGAATGGTTTAACTGGCAGAAAATGGAAAAGAAGGAAACACTGGTGCAAACCTGAAGTAGATGCTGGAGTGAGACAGAAGAAATTACAAGAGGGTGGCACTTCCCTTCAAATGGGCAAGTCCATTCTGAAGACGCTTTCCAGTTTGGAAAAGCACTTGTACTATGCGATAAAGATAAACTTAACTGGCCCAGCCAAAAACTGAAATGGGAAAAAACTGAAAGAAATATTTCTATGAGGCTCCACTTGAGTTCTACTTTACATTTAGTAAAGAATGAAGAAACTTTCCAAGCTGTTTGGTCATTTATCAAAGGAAAAAATGAGTCGTGGGCCATTTTGTAAATTTTCACCCAGTTCCAAAAAAAAACCCCAAACTTCACTCAGGAGGTACTCCAAGGGAGCAGGCATTACATGTTGATCTTCATAATTTTATGTGTCCAGACACTTCTTACCTACACTTCCTGGTGTGTTATGGTGTCTAAAGTTTATTTGGTGTATGAGTGATTAATTTTTATATATGCTAATCAGTATCAGTCCTTCTTGTATTACTAACCTTCATAATTTCTTACCTTTTTTTTTTTTATTTCCTGACCAACAACTTAAATAACCTTTCTGAGTTATTATACAGCAACTTGTTTATATCAGCATTCTCACAGTTTGATCCACTTAGGCAAGGAAACTTCTAATTAACTTTGTCTCTCAAGCATCTAAATTGCTCTGCTGAATTTCTTCAGAGGTAAAAATCTCAATAGAGTCAAAATCATTTTAAAGGATTCTTTTTCAGTAAGATCCTAGGTGCAATAAAAAGTTCAGCTGTTTTTTCCACGCCACATAAAATGAAGGTATTGGCAACTGGAAGTGGACTCGAAGCAGAGGGAGAGATTGCCTGCAGAGCAAGCCAAGGCCTGCTGTAATTTGAAGTCATGGCTTCTGAACCTGGCAATATTTAAAAGGCTAATGGTGGTGACAGTGCGTGACCTGCCTCATCAGTGTGTTTGTTATATTAGGCAATAGATTATCTTCTGTTGCATGCTCAAACCTTTGAAATGTATAAAAGAGCACAGAATCACAGGATGGTTTGGGTTGGAAGGGACCTTTAAAGGCCATCCAGTCCAACCCCCCTGCGAGGAGCAGGGACATCTCCAACGAGTTCGGGTTGCAGGTATCTGGTAATATGCGCTCTTCAACTTAGCCACACAAAACTCTCTAGAATGCCATATACCTGATTCTTGTTTTGTTTGCTGTGAGAAGTTTTGGCTTAAGGATAGTTTCTCTGTCCCAGCACTATGAACATGTCTTTCTGTATTGCTTCTATTGATTATCTACAGACAATGATTTTAACACCAAGGTCAACTATGTGCAGGGTCAGTGATTACCTGCACCTTTTTCTTCTCTTAAGAACCATAAAATTTTGGCCTACTAAGGACCTTTCCACTCTTTATTTCCACCAAATAATCTCAACAAGAGAAAAGAAAAAACCATTCTGGCTGAACTGGTTCTGTCAATTCTTTAAAATATTATATCACTATCTGAAGTGAATTATGTGGCACATGAGATGAATGGGAGCATTTATCAATTGTGTGATCTATGATGCATATGTGTCATGTATTGGGACAAAAATTGATGGAACAATAAAATGTAATAGGTGCAGTCACAATAGACCAGTATTTTTCTTATATGTTTTAAGGAATACCGCAGAGAAAAATATTTCACATATTTTAATATTTACCAAAAAATTGAACATGTGGGAAAAAATTATACAGGAAAACTTAACCTCCTTGATGTTCTGACATATTTTGGCATGGCTTCCTTCATTTTACATGCTTTCCATTTTTCAGAGTGGAGCTAGGACTACTAATACAAGAAATTTCTTTATCTGCCAAAATGAGAAGCCAGCCAAGGCATGTATGTTCAAGTCGTTCAGACAGCTTGTACCAGCACCTGGTATTCAATTTTTTTAGGTTCATTCTTTCTTAGGAAAAAAAACAGCGTGGATATATTTAAATGGGGATGTTTAGTCTTACATAAGTCATGTAACATCACGACTATAAAAGTATTTTGTCAAATAAATGAGCTACACACCCTAATCTGTGGTTGAAGGGACATCAGTATCTCATGGAGGCTACTGACAGATCAACTGGGAGAACAGTCCCTGATCAGCAGAGATGAAGCACTTCAGGTCCTTCCGGTACACAATTCCTGTAATAACAACATATCTCCAGAACAAATTGCAGCCTGTGCACAGGGCGGGCACACCTGACAAAGGATCTGTGGGACACTTATGCCTACGTGGAGTAACAGTCAAGAGTTTTACAGCATGTAAAAACTATCAGACACTTACATTTAGTCCCTGAACCTCTCTCTTAGTGGGGTATGGATTCTCTGGGATCCTATAGGATGTATATACATGAAATTCTGTGCAGTTCTGCATTTCATAAAGTGTTCTAAAACACCACTCTTGCATCACTTTAATGAAGAGGCAACCCCTTATATGCAAACCTACACTATAAAAATAGTAATTATTGTTCCTTTGCAATTAAGATAAAGCAACAGGGACAGCATTTTACTGAAATATGTTTAAATCTGACATCTAAATTTCCATTAAATACAAAATAAATATATCTGACTTAATTTAATAATTATGTAAGGTAAAGATCTTTCCTGATCAAAACCAAAGTAAATAAACGGGAAGAAAACCAACTTAGTACGTGTCTATCAACTCCCTGTGCACTGTAAACTCTGCATTGCTTCCCATTTTTCCTAGTGCTTTAAAAATCCTATTCTAGAATTCCTGCAGTCATCCATACGGATAAGAAACCAGCTAAAAAGAAAAAAAAAATGTCTGTGATCTCAGTTCCTTTCCAGCTCATGCTTTGACACAGAGGTTTCATTTTTATTTAGTTTCCTTAGCAGTGATGACTCAGTTTCTACATCACTGCAATTTCCATCAGGATGGTGGATACCTAAGCTGGAGCTGATACTCAAGCTGAGGTTGATGTACTTCAGCCATAGCTCCAAAGAGCTCAAAGCTCTTGGCTCAAAGGAACATTTTTAGAGCAAACCTCTCACAGCTGCAGCAGCAGTTGCAAGGTCTCAGTCTTTGGCCTCTCTTAGTATTTTAAATATCTGAGAGCGTTAGGTTTCTAAAGGAGAGGGGGGATGAAGAAAGAAGCCAACTAATTATTCAAGCTCACAAATGTGATGCTACAGAATGTAGATATGTTCAAGATTACTTTACACCCTTGCTACAACTTGACTATGGCTTTAGTTCCAGCATTCATTTTCTTTGGTATCTTGATGAGATCTCTGTGTATTCCCTTAATCTCGCTGTGTAATTTGGAACATTATCGTTTCCTTTGAACCGACTTCTCCCAACTGTTTAATGTCATTACCAAACTTTAGCATTTCATTGCATTGTTCTCTTTAGAAATTAAATGCAGAACAGAAAACCACATTGTCTGAAGACACCCCTTCAGTCCCTATCTTGCCTCAGAAGACCCATCTGTTATCAATATCTTCATCCACTGAAGTCCCTCCTGGTTCCACTGTTGATAAATTCACCAATTAGTGTTTTGCTTTATACTTTATCAAAGCTTTGCAAAGCTCAGGTTGGGCAAGTACATTTACATAAATGTCACTGCCTGGAAAGCACACTTTATAATGACCAGCTCGTGTACCTCTTTCAGATGTGCTGTTTTCTAACTTGTTAACAAGAATCCCGTGTAATCCACTCGGTAATTAACGTAGCTACGCGCTCAGCAAAGATGGGCCTCTGCTTGACTGAATGCAAAAGCAAGAATGTATAATTGCTAAAATTATGGTCCCAGCGCTGTAGTTTGGGACAAAATTCACCACAATATCATAATGAGAATATTTAAAGTAACCATGACATTCAGCACTGATTTTGTAAGTAACACTACAATTGCAGGGAATATAGAAAAGAGAAGAGAGTAAGGCATAAATCAACACATAAAACTACTGACGTGTATCACGTTTGATGCATGTCCAAGAGCTTCCCTAATGGGGATCGGAATGAGGAGAGGAGCAGCGAGAGGTGTGCAGGCGCCACGGTGGGACTGGACACACCCACCCAGACACAAACCCACCCCAGCTGGTTCTAAACCACGTTTCCCGAGCACTCACGGCCGTGTCTAAATGAGTCTGTCCCTCAGCCTGGGAACGGTGCGACCCCTGGCAGGTACTCAAGGCCAGGCTGGACGGGGCTCTGAGCAACCTGATCTAGTCAGGGAGGTCCCTGCTTCTTGCAGGGGGGTTGGACTAGATGACCTTTGAAGGTCCCTTCCAACTCTAACCATTCTATGATTCTATGATTCTATGATACTCTGGGATCCTGCCCTTCGCCCTCTCCTTCCCTTCACACGTTTGTGGAGGAACTCAGCAGGCAAAACCAGGTACAGTGTACATTGCTGCTCCTTCCTG
>WHYT01017505.1:294124-322431 GCA_009806455.1 Tetrax tetrax
GTTTTATCTCCAGGTATTTTTAACAGCTGAGATCTTAAATGCCACACATTACATTTATAATGGAAATGCTCACACACATTTAATTGCTGCACTGGTAGTTGTGCCGGTATGATAAAAGCAACTTCATACATCCTGCGATTTTGCCCTGATTGTTTGTGTCAGTCAGCCTTTGTAAAAGCAAGGGAGGGCACAGCGTGCTCTCCTGGTCTCTAAATGGCAACATGAATCGTGGTCATTGGAGCATTCATGCCCTGTGTACAAAACAAGGTATCGGTGTCAGCACAAACCTGAGGATCCTCTGGGACACAGATAATTGCTCCTACTGGTGTCTATCAAACTCTGCCTCTGCTGCATACGTTTGTGAGTTTCAAAGATAGAAAGATCTTCTCACTTTGAGGTCTAGGAATGGTATAGGGTAGAGTATACTCTAGATTTATTGCTAATCCAAGGATAAAATAAGGATGATATGAAAAGAAAAGAAAACCAAAACCAACCAAACAAAAAACCCAAGCAGAAATATAGTACTTGGAATAAGGCCTAGATCTGACCGCTTTTAAAAGGAAATACATATCAAATTATGTATATTTATTGTGATCAATAGCTCTTATTTATTCATAAATATACATCTGCATGTGCAACCAATAAACCTGTAAATAAGTTTAAATGAGGCAACTGTGACTGTATCATGTTAATTCTATTTCCTTCACCAAATCCCTTGAGCAGACTGAAAACCAGGAATTGCCTCGGTCAGCCAAAAATGTATATTTTCAAGTACTGATTTATTTGGTTTTGGTGCCTAATGAACCAAGAACCACCTTTCCCCCAGCTATTTTCTAATTCAGAATTAATAAAGCACTTGGCCAATGGAGGTTCCAGCTCAGGTTCTAACAATGACCATATCTGATGCCCAAGGAAGAGTAGGAACAGGGCATGTATGCAACACTTCCCCCTTAGTAGTCTCTCAGAATCTAAATATATTCAAATCAGTGATTTTTCTAAGGTAGCTATATTTAATACAAACACTCAACAATGCTTGGTGGATTTTTCTTCCATACACTTATCTAGTTTGCCCTTGCACCCATGTAAACTCGTGCATTTACAACATTATTTGGTGGAGAATTTCATAGGCTTCTTATCCAATGCTTTGAAGAAATACCTTCTACTGACTGCTCCGAAAGCTGCCATGCGTTGGTTTTGTTTGATGCCCCATAATTTTTGTTAGAGAAGAGACACAATCCATATCACTCATGCTTTTATAGTCTCCTAAAATATTCCAATAAGGACAACCATTTTCGAGGATGAAGAGTCTTAACTTGCTTCATTATTCCTAAAAAAAAGTTACTGCATCATTCTCGTTCAATAAAATTTGTTGCCCTTCACCAATTTCTCCCCAATTCTACAAAGTATTTCATTTCCATCATGGGTATTTTTAATAAAGCTAACCAATAAAACTTAAGGACAAATTTAGACATTTATTATCAAAATAGATGGGAAGAAGCTGTCCTTTGTTCCCTAATGAATCTCATTGACACTCAGCTTGTGGGAAATTGAAACAGAGATCCTACTTCCCTCACTTGAAATTATATCTTGTCAGGAAATCTTGGTTAGGATGTTCCACTTTAAGAAGTTAAATATATATTTGAACAGAAAGATTAAAATGTAATTACTCTAGAAATCAGCATTCATCCTCAAGAAGTATACATCTAAGCTCCATCTTTTTCCCTAAAGGATATCTCAGTAATTTAATGAGAAATCACTGTCAACAGAGGTTGGGAGCTGCCCACATAAAATACCCTGCAGCCCAATGACCTAGTGAAGTGTGGTCACCGAGGCAGGGAGAAGTTCACGTTGACCCAAGCAGACAGAGTTTGAAACAGTGTCTCTCGCTTCCTGATGAAATGATTTAAGCACAAATATTTTAGAAATGGTCCTTCCCTCAAAACTCTGTACATCTCAGGATGATATGTTCTAAAAAAATGATTGAAATTCACCATCACTTTCATATTATTCAGTAAAACCTGACATTTCAATAAAAAAGTCACCAAAAACATTCATTGAGTCCTCATCTATTGTCAACTTCTGTTTGCCAGAAAAAAAAAGTAACATTTTTATAAACCAAATCAACCAAGGAAATTTATTCCCTACAAATTTTTAGACCCTTACATAAGTCAGTACCATGCAGCATCTCTCTTCACAGGCAGGAACAAAATGTTTTCACGCAATGTGTTTTGCAAGGCAGCAGCCAAGTGCAATATGCAAACAAACACACTCCCACAATCTCTAGACCTGAACACCACAGGAAATCTGAAATTCAGAAAGGGAATAAAATGTCAAAGTTGAGTTTTGAATACCATGTGACGAAGAACCGATGGATGGAGGGAGCAGGATAGGCAATAATTACTTAGTGAGGAGTCAATTGAAAGAAGAAAATGAAGAAATATTATCACTAAGAGATGTGAACAAATGAGTTTGCATTGAGGCAAACGCACGGTGTGATGTCTCCCATCACACAGGTCTGGTTTCCAGTTTTTCACTTCTCCTCTAATTAGGTTAACAGCAAGCTGACAAGAGCAACTTTATGAGGTAGAAGACATGTACATGACTTTTAAGCTGTTTGTAGGTTTTCTATTTCTGTTCATTCACTTGTATCTGTTCTATATGTCAAAGCATGCTGCATGCAAATGAATGCGGAAGGTCTCAGAGCTTAGCAGGTGGTCCGTGTTTGTCCGAGAAAGGTATTCCCACCGTCTCTGCAGGCAATGAACAACTTCCTTATGTCATGTTTAGTAGATGCTTGAGGACAACTCTCTAAACCTCTTAAAATACCTCATTTTTCTTCTTTCCACCTCTGAAGGGGGAGTAACCTTGTTCTGATTTTGTAACCATGAAGGAAGAACAACATTAAATGGCATTTTAAATTATTGCTCTTCCAAAACCATTTTCAAAATCTAAACTCAAATGCAAATATAATTTTAAATTAACAAAAATATATTTCTAACTGCCTGTTTTACTGCTGGTAGTCTCCAGAGATCAATAGTGAGATTCCCACAACTCACGTTTAGAGTCCCTGTCCTGCGATGTTTCAAATTTCAACGCCCAAACCAGGCAAGGATTAAGAATACGCATTACATCTGTCTTGTCACAGGGGGGGGAAATGGCACTGAAATTTTAAGAGGTTTACAATAAACCATAATATTAAAAATATCACTTTGGATGAGAAAAGAAGGGAAAGTGTCACAGCTAAGGTTCCTCACTGCATGTGGGGTCCTCCTCAGTGATTGAGGTGATTTTCTTTAGAGGCTGCCTGCAACCCTACCAGACTGCACAGGAGTCTTTCAGTCAGGGACTGTTTAACTGTGCTGATGTCTGCTTACTCAGCCATACTCCCATGTGTCTTCCTACAGGTAGCTTTAGAACTATCAAATATTACATAGATATTATTTCAATTATGTTATTATTAAGAAGAAAATATGAGGTTACGAATCAGCTTATCTCAGTTTTGGAAGCTGTAGAGTAAAGGAGGATGAACAGAAATAAGTAACGGCTCAGGCTTTGCGTAAGCAGGGTTTGCAGTTGGTAACGTGCAGTGGTTGGTGCAGGACTTTCAGATCCTCTGAAATATTCTGCTGTTGTTATGGCAAAGGTCACCAGATGGCACTGTTAAACATTTAAAGATTTCACTGATAAAGATTTATTTTTTTTTTCAGATGAGCAAGGTTTTAGTCTTTAAAGAAAACGCTATTGTGTTATTTTTTTTCCGACAGAGAATCTTTGAGGAAGATCTCTGACAACAAATTAGGAAATTTCTGTCTGTCTTGATTTCTCTAAATAGAATTAATAATGGAGCAGGAGTGATCTCCTGAGATGTCTGGTTTACGTTCTCCAATGAGAGGCAATTGCCCACGTGGGCAGCTTCTGGGTTCTTTATTTCGAAGACCAACATATATAGTGTAGAATACACTCAGCACACAAAGAGCATCAAGCTCTGGTTCTGTAGCACTCACTTTTTTCGTTTGGAAACAAGCCACAAAATTTGGATATTTGATACCCCTCGTCAAGAAAGGAACTTAGCTTGGCAAGGGAAGGTGGGAAGAGGCCTCCCATTCCTTAATAAAGATTTCGTTCTCTTTTCCTTCATATTTACAAGTTCCCATATTTATTCTGGAGTGTTCAGGGAATCTTTTGTAATAACACGATAACATAGCCTGACAGAAACTTCTTGGCAATGCTTTAGACTAATTGATGCCTTATGCTCTAGAAAAAAAACCATACTGATAATCTCTGAGTATTACTGTATTCTCACGGGAAATTCACAATCTACCCAAAAATTAAGATTTCTTCCAAATATTGGTGGAGTTCCATCAGTTTGTTAACATGAAATCTTTATTTTCAAGTGCTGGAGGAGATATTGATCAGCTCAATATATAAATCAGATATATATATCTATCTCATATTTGTCTACTTAGATCTAATAGTAGCGGAAAGAAATGGGGATGTGCACAAACTTGCACATAAAATGATAAACAGCATAGTCATGGGTGACATGAATTTTATCACCTGGCAAGATGCTGAAGAGATTTATGAAGACAAGTTGTGTAACTGGACCTGAATCGATACACAAAATCTCACTAGCTGGTCACTGAGGCAGGGAATGCTCTGAGGAGTTTTAGTCTATGCTTGTATATTTAGTGAATTTTCCTGTCACTTAACATGTTAGTATAAATAATACAGTATTTTTAAAACTTCATCCTCAAGAGTATAAAACTGTCAGCATGTATAAAGTGTTATAATAATGTATGACAGCATAGTTTGGGCGAGTCAGCAAAACTGTATTTAGAATTAACCCAGTGATTAATTTCATTGGCACCAATTGAAAGAAAGTCAGCAAATCCACAACTTTTACAGCACCATAATAATACAGAGAGGACCTATAACTACAAGTTTTAGGTGCTTTGAAATTTAATTTTATTTCCTGCTGAGGCAACAGACTTCCTAATAAGTCAAATGAACACTTTTGGTTTTCCTCCTTATCTATGAAATGGAAATAACAATATTGTCTGACAGCTTTTTAGTGTCTTTTGAAACTACGGTTTGAGTAGAATCTCACTCTAGCCAATGACAACACCAGTGAGAAGGATTAATCCAGGCATTTGGGTATTTTAGGGTATCTCTATTTTCCTGTGTTTTCTGGGGAGGAAAAACTGAGTCTTGAAACCATTCTCACATAAAGCAGAAACCTTTCTGAAATCTCTAGAAGTACCATCAGAATATTAATGTGACCTTTTGCACTGTCAATGTCTCTAGACTACACAATTAGTAAATAAATAAATAATATTATATTAATACCTAATGTATTCTGGAACTTGTGGTCTCCTTTTATATAAATGCAGATGTGCTTTAGGAAAAAAAAAAAAAGTGTATTTCCTTCATCGTGAACTTAAATTTGCTACAACAATCAGTCTACCTACTTCTGGAAGACTATCAAGAATTTAAAGAAAAATGGAAAACACAATCAATTGAATATAGCACTATTCTTGACTACGGAATAAAACTCCAGAAATCAGTTCAGAAAGAACAACACCCAAGTCTAGTTCTTCCATCTAAAATTCCAGGTGCTCAGAGGCTCTGCTGTCAGTCTCAAACATTTATACATTTATTTTCTGTCTTTCCTACTGTAGCACATGTGGGAAAGGCTGTCCATCAATCTCTCTTTGCATGAATAAGGCCACAAGTTTGTATATTTGGTTGCATTTTACTGGAGAACTCATCCAGGAAAGGTTTGGTTGGTTAGGTGCAGAAGCCAGGTCTGACAACTATGTTTCAAATAATGTCACTGAAATCAATGAACTCCACTGATTCCAAGTTGCCAAGAATTTGAATTTAAATTCTGAGAAAATTTAAGAATCATTAATACCGTTACAGATTTAATTTTTATCCCATGGAGTCTTCCTGTGGATAATTCATTTTAATCAATGCTTGGCTAAACTATAAAACCTAAGGAAAAGAAAGAGGGAAGACATAATGCTATTTTAATCTATTGATTCAAAGGCCATGTCTGTATTATTTTCCTCTGCATCTTTAAGCAGTTAGAAGACATTAAAATAACTAAAATGCACAGACTTTTGGCTGGGGAATACTTGTCAAAAGCGTAACATCTGTTAAAGCTGTGGAAATGAACTACATTGAGTTTATACATCTGTAACTGGCATTTAGGAGGGAAAAAAAAAGACACTGTCCCCCAACCCCTCCCCTCCAACACAAAAACTGAGATGCTAAAATATACAATTTCTATGCAGGATTTTTTTGTTGTTGTTGTTCCTGTTTGGTCAGGTTCCTCACTGCCTGTGTGGTATTTATTTATTACACACTAATGGGAATGAAAATAGAATTTAAATGGAGATTTTGGTAGGTGTCTCAGTCTTCATTCCACAACCAAAGTGCATAAAGTTAATCTGATTTTTAACCTTCACATCTACATTAAACACGTTTGCTGCCTCCCTTAAATGAATTTATTGCTATTGCTGGCTCTTATCAGCTTCCCATGTCAGACATTGATTATCACGGACAAGAAAAACTCTGGAACATGAATCAAAACAAAACTCTAAATATATTACAGGGGGAAGAAAGAACAAAATGGCACTGGGATGTAAGGGTGCAAGGACATAAATCTGCAAGAAAAATCTTTAAAATGCTTTCTCAAATAATGAATTTGCTTTGGAGTAACAGTGGCAAAAGCCTCCCAAGTGGTGGTTGTTAACCAAGGCATCATTACACATACCTCCATACACACGCATACATGACTACTAGCAGAAATAACTTCTATTTTTAAGATTTCGTGCCAAATTTGAAAATGTAAGTCAATCCAAGTGCGAAAGTAAGCACCATGTCTACCCCCCTGCCCCCAGCTCACAAGAGCACAGTTCAGCAATATCTCAGCAATTTTTCTCCAGTGAATTTTTTTCTGTGACACACCAGCTCCTCAGCAGACAGGAGGAGCTGTTTGTTTGTTTGGGGTTTTTTGGTTTGGGTTTTTTGTTTTTTCCAGGTCCATCAGATCAGAACTTCTCTGAGCAGATGTGGAATACGAGAAACTGCAGAAAGCGGGTGCTCTCATAAGGCAGTGGATATCCCACGGACTGTCAGAGTCTTGAGGCTTGGGATCTGAAGAGAATTTTACCCAAGTGAGCACGTACGCGTTTGCGTGCTTCTGTTTCTGTTCATCACAACAAACTAACATGAGATGTTCTCTGGACATGTGTATGACAAGAACAGAAGAAACACACTGTTGTCAGGAACTTCTTGTTCTGTCTATATCCCCCTAACCCACTCAACTCAGAGAAGCCATTTGCAAACAGACCATGGGATGGGAGCTGGAGGAAAGATGGAAAATACGAGAAGATTTTCCGTGTTGTCTTTACACCATCAGTCAGCAAGTCTCATGGCAATCTTAAAAAATGGAGCAGAGAAGACAGTAACTTAGAAATTGCCTTGAACTGAAAGGGCAGTTTACAGGAAGAATTCTGCTGTTTTCCATGGTAGTTCATGAGATGCTACTGGGAATGATCTAAGAAGAAGGAAGATTCCCAGAATGATTAAATAGAGAGAGATGTACATAAATTAACCTTCAGTGGATGACAATATGAAAGTTTCTGAGCTATGAAACGTTATAGCTCATCAGGAAAGAGACAGGACAACTTGAAATGTGGTAAGAGAAGAGAATGATTCACTTAAAATAGGAGAAAGTAAACAGAACAGGTCAGCAGATATTTAAATTGGGACATTCTCTAGAAAACATGACAACTCATGCAATTTCAGTGGTAGCTTGAACACACTGTGAGGGACATCTTTTTATAAGATACATAGCAAAGTGCACCACTGCAGACAGCAAGGAGAGGTGAAGTGCTGGTGATGGGCCAGGTTTCAGAAGAGGAGGTGTCTGAGGAGGTGGTACGCTGGATAACGGACCCAATCTGCACATTTGGGAGAGGTCAAAAGAAGCAGTCAGAGTATTAGGACGCTGCAGTAAGCGCTTAGAAAATAAAGAAGAACTTAGAAACTGGAACTGTCCCAGGAAGTAAAGCAGATATTAATGGCAATGTAGTAACAGGATAGTGACGAGTAGTAAAAAAAGTGACTGTGACCACATACACACAGTGACTATAGCACTAGAGTGTCCTTCGAGTGTCCTGAAGTGCAATGAAGATGATGTTGAGATAACGAGGTCAGGGCAGACAGTTTATCTACGATGCAGTCAGGACTAAATGACAGTATATATAAATGGGCTGTGTTTAGTCAAACCCACTTTGGAGGTCAATGGTTGAAGAGATTGAGGGGAATCTCAGGAGCCTGTTACGTGGACTTGGATTTAAGTGACAAAAATCATGAGTTAAAACTAGCAGGTAAGCAGTCAGCTATTTCAGGGCAGTGTACCTGCCTAAGTGGTGTTGGGTAGTGCTGTGGAAACAACTACAACCTCCACCTTAAACCTGCTCCGTTTCTAGGCTGTTGTATGCACTTCCACACACGCACACACACTGCCTGGTTAAAGCAAGCCACTCTGAACATGAAGGGAAAGCACTGACCAAACGCATGGCGAGGCGAGAGACTGGCATTTGCTTGTGATTTAGGTAGACAACCTGCTTTGTGAACAACTGGAAAACTTAAACCACAAAGTACTACAAGGTATTTTTCATCATGAAGAAACATATTCTTCACCATTCATCTTGGCAGGATGGCCAAGAAATTTCAAATCAGAATTGCTGGACAGTTAGCACTCAGTAGGCACTGCCTGGAAGTGTGAAAGTAACACCTGCCACCACGTCCAGTTTGAGACTAGAGATCACAGACTGGAAAAAACTCTTATTTTTGGAAAACGAAGCCAGCAGATATACTCTAGTACAGAATAGTTCTCTCTTCAAGAAGACAGACATACTCCAATGAGTGCTCTTGATAGTGAACTTTATCTTGTGCCCTTGCTCCCATGAGTTTCCCTTAGCATGAGCAGCAGTTTGCAATTCTTCCCACGTAGGAGGAAAATCAGTACCAAAACAGTTTTCATTTTCCTTCTGGAGTTCCAGCTTTGTGGAAAAAAAACTGCTAGAATTCGTAACAGAAGAGATCCTGTACCTTGTCCCTAAAGAAAGTACATCTGATATGAGTAAGTGTTGGGGCGGACACAAGAAAAATGGAACATCATTAGAATAGATTCTAATTTTGTGCAGTATGGAATATGAGAGCGGCACGTTCCCCATTTGTTCTTGCCTCCGTGCTACAGGGGTCACGCACAAGGTTAAAGCTCCCGCGGAGGACAGACAGCGCCTGCCTCCTGGCTTCTCTGCGCCAGGGCGAACCGCAGAGTCCAGCTGGTCATTCAGAGGCAAAGAGGGGTTAGTCAGTGTGAAGTACTGAATTGTAAATCTCTTCTTGAAAGCAGACTGTAAAGAAGATTGACAAAATCAACATCAAGATCCTCAATTGTTTAACTGCTTTTCTTACGGCCCGTAAGTGTCTCTGGGAGACTGAAATGCTTTCACAGGTTGCCATGTCACCTTAAATTTTGGTGACTCAAGCATCATAAATGACTTCTGTGAAGCACATAAAAAAAACAACAGGAAGAGCAGAAGTAGCTAGCGAATACCTCTGGATATTCAGCACAATTTAGACTCCAAGAAATTGAGATTTTTTCAATACAACTTATCCATGGCAATAATACGCTGATATTTGCAACAATACATTTAATTATTTCTGAGTATCATGTTAAAAAAGGAATTAAATACTGAGGAAATGTGACAGCGGAGTGGATGGTGGCTGCTTTCGATGCCTTGGCTGTTTTCCACTGCTTTCGATACTCAGTGGGGTGCAAGGTCAAGAAAGTCTGCTTCCACCTCTAGGACACGGTGGCACAACTCTAGCAAAGCGCAGTGTTCTTAGGAAAGGACGTGAATTGTCATCACAAGTTACAAACTCCTTTTCCGTGGAATATTGTAATTATTCCAGAAGTCAGTACCAAGGAGGAGGTGGAGAACGCAGAAGAAGGGATGAATGCACAGACGGTGCAGTGATGAATAGCAATTTTGTTTAAAAATTGTCTAAAACCAGCTTGCTTTCATTTATTGTCTTCTTAACATGCACAGTTGGACTTCTCTAATTTTTATGCACTTTTGCCGATACCAACTTATTTCCATTGAAACAGTACATACCTTTGTTGTACTGTGTAATTTATTTTAGTGAGGATAATCTTGTGCATTAGACTAAGCCAGAAAACAAAGAAAACCAACATAATGAAAGTAATTTCTTTTCTATTTTAGTTCCATGCAGAAGATTTAAATGTGCTTTGGGAAACAAGCACGAGGACCAAACTGACATTGTTATTGAGAAGCCGTTGAAGAGAAGATGCAGCAACCTCAGAGACCTGCATGTATCAGCATCCCCCAAAAAAATCAAAAGTATGGGCAGGATATTAAGATTTCATGACTATTTCTTATAACCACTTCATACCACAGCTCTTTGGTGTGGGAGGTTATGCTTTTATTCCTCTATGTAGCCTAGAAGTGCCAAGCACTTGTATTAACACGTAAGAAAAATATTCAGGTCAGTGCCTACCAGTAATAATCTTCCATGCAAAAGGATCATGAAGTAATTGCAAGCTGTCTGAGTCGTCCTCAAACTAAAATGCATCCACGTCTGGGATAGAAGGCAGGGAAATTGTTACAGCAGCTCTAGTGCTTTTAATGGTGATAACTCAGGATAACATAAGATCCAGCAGTTCGGTGCCCTTCCCACCCCTAAGGACATGGATGCAAGTTACACGTAGGCTAAAACCGGAACACGCCAAACACCGGACCCCGTTCAAGCCAAATTGCCCTCTCCTACACAAAACACCTTCTAGGCAGCTTTTGGTAAAGAAAATGTGTGAGACAGAATCTGACTCCAGCTTCCACTGTATGAAGAGATAAACGGTTCCTAGACGGAGTACTTAAGGATTTGCATTGGCTCATCAACATTCATAACTTCTACCATAACATGAAGGAGATAAAGCACAAACAAGCTTTGAGAAGAAGATAACAGAAGAGCTGGTAAAAGCAAACATTCTTCTTTCATTGTGCTGTTAATTTTCTCTAACAGATTGCATTCCCAATCCACCCCAGCAAGGCAATAGTCTCCGCGGCGGGGTGTTTTGCAGATCCCCCAAGAGCAGCACACGTGAAACCCAACCTATACAGGACACAGCGACTTGAAAATTCCAGGCAGCCACCAGATTTGTCTTCATTTGGGAGGATCCCCTCAACGGATGCGCAGATGTGGAATGCAGTTAGCTAGCAATAATAATTATCCCCCATGGCAGGGGTAGAGTTGAATCCAAATGTAAGGTGAGGAGCTGCGGGAGGTTTTAAGGCGTGGAGTCAGTGCCTCGCTCGTTAGTGAGAACACCAGCATGCATGGTACGAACGGCAAAAACTCGCTAATTCAGTTGGGGATGGACTCTGGTTTAAGTCTTTACGCCCAGACAGAGCAATTAGACAGAGCCATTTACTCACATGCCTGCTGCAGTGCAGGACACAAAGAGAAGCCACTCTCTCAAACAGCTATTAACCTTGGTGAACAGGTGAATTCCGCAATCACAAAAATGTGTTATCCTGGAGGCTATCAGAGCAGGAAAGGACAGTCTCTCTTGTCTCCTAATCTCTCATAGGCTTCCAATTTAAATGATACAACATCCCTCAGAAGTGAAAGATTTTGTTATTTCATTTTTCTACACAGACCCATTATCCCAAAGAAAAGTTTATCACGCAAATGTTAGATCCATTATCTTCTTAATTATCATTATCATAACATTAGTTACAGGTAGAAAGACTGATTAGTTTGGTCCGGGTTTAGATACACATGCTAATATACAAATGCTTAAGAAATTTAATTTGCAACCTAAGACATAGTCCTCTGAGGCAGGCTTTCCATTACTTCTGGCTCCACAGTGTGTAAAGTATGAATAGTGGGTGAAAATTATATTAATGCACCAGAGTAACCTTGAACTCTGTGGAAGACTACAATTAAACTTTTCGGAGTGTACAAAATTCTTGCTTTCAAAATGTTACATCAGCTTTTCTCTGCTAGGGCATAAAAATGTTCCCTTCCCTCCATGAATAACAACTGTATTATATATTCTTTTTAGAGGATGGAATACTCTACAATAAAAGTATCCTTTTAACTTTCGATCTATAGCACCAAATTAGAGGAGGAAAGGTGTTGCAGACACTTTGCAGTTAAACAAAAGCCAATTCATTTTGCCATAAATAACTTCTGCAGCAATAATAAAAATATAAAAATAAACATACATATAACATATCTGGCTTATTAATTTCAAAACAATTCAAAATGCAATTTCACCAGTGCCCAAACTGCGGTTTATGTGAATTTATGATGGACCACCAGACATTCTGGAGATGTCCCGCTCGCCATGCTCCCGGCCGGGCTGGGCTGTCTCACTGCGCTTGGTGCTCCGCCAGCCCTCACGGCTGCAACCGCAGCAGAAAATCAGCTGAACCTGGGATTTATGCTCCACGCAGCTTCATTGCAAACCAGAAGTTTGGATTGTTGCTTATTTTATCTCAATGGTTTCAACTACCCTTACATTGCAATTGTGTGAGCAAAGGACAAACAAGGTCAGAGAAAAATGAAATTACAATTCAGCGACAAAAAACCAAGCAATAAATGAACGCACTGGCAAATCAAACCCAACAACAGAACATTAGCCAAACAACAACAAAACGATTAATGGATTTAAATATTCCTGTCTTTGATCAAAATACCTAACTCTTGTACTTAGGAACTTCATCATTTTTCTGCAGCGAGTAACAACAGCCCTGTGGTAATTGCTGCCTTCTTTAAGTCACCAGCGCAGATTTAATGTGCTCAAAGCAAAGCTATCACTGCTCTAAAGCCATGCAAAATGATTGCAACTGGTTTTGGCACTGTTTGGGGGTTTGGGAGATATTAAAAGCTTAAAATCACTTTCTTTCACTTACTGATCTCTCCTTTTTGGAGGTAACTCTACGACTGAAAAGGCAACTGCCACCTCTTGTCACTGCGGAAAGGTGGATGGATTAAAAGGCGCAGATATCCACACAGCATTTGACTGTACCAGGGAACCATACTCTGAAATTTTCATTCCATGAAGAGATTACAGGAACTTAAAAGGCAAATAGCCATTGATTGTTATTACCCAAACTGGTAAAGGAAGGAGAAAAAGCAAACCTTTCAAATATTTCTTTAAAATCTCTTCCTTAACTTGTGATTCTTCTTACTGAAAGGCTAAGCACTGAGCAATTTTTTTTTTTTTTTTTGAGACTGTGACACATTTTCCCCTTCAAACTTTCTTTTCGTTTGCAAATTAATCAAACTTCATAGAAAGGCTTTTGTTTTTTTTTCATTGAGGCTCAGCAGGCAACATTTTCTGTACTCTTGTTAGCGTATTTTTTCATCAGGGGGGCCTGGTGAGTGTTCTGAACAGAGTAGTGACGTTGTTTGTGTTTTATACAATAGTACCCTGTGGGCTCATTGATCCCGACCCCATGTAATAACCAACTGGTTTTCCCTTATACACATACTTATGTGTGTGATAATTGTATCTGGAGTGACTAGTTGTAATTAGGCAATAATTATTACCTTAGTACCCCGGAGTTCAAGCCACAGACCAGATTCCCTCTATCAAGTCAAGAGTTTTCTCTGTGACAGGAAATTTCCAATCCTTGACAAACCAGCTACGCAGGGAAATGATGAATGACCCAAAGTACGACGGTCAGTATGAGAGGCAATTGTCTAATGTGTCAAGGACTCCATTTCATACAGACTAATTAGACCTTTTTGTGTCTTTCCAGAACATTAATATATCTTTTAATTTTCTTAAAGATATCAAGTGCCCACAATTTTTAACATAGATTTTATTTTTAAAGCCATTTTGTCAAAAAATATGAATATTATGAATTTTAATTAATTTCAAAACAGTAATAAAATCTTTATCCTGCAGAGTTTTGGATTATGTATCTCTTTTTTCCCTGAAAATATCCATCTTTAGATGAATCTCTGAAGACCAGAGAGAATTTAGCACTCTATTCTAAAAGTAAATTGCAGTGCAGCTGGTGACACACATCTCTTTGAAAATAGCATATATGGATTGAGGTAAAAAGAATTAGCAAGCCTCATTACAACGGCATGGCTATTTACTCCAGATAACATTAGATGTGCTTTCAAAGGTTCCTACCAGTCATACCCATATATCAGCATCAGTGGTTGTTCCTTGCCCAATGAGCAGTCCATCCAGAGTAAACGAAGAGAGGACAGCCTAGGAAGAATAACGATGCACCGGGAAGAAGATTCCCCATTGGAACTCCGTGATTTCAGGTGGCACGGGGCTCTCCTCCTCCCCTGGGCATTTTCCTGCCTGGACCCACAGGTCTCCTGCGTCTCAGCACCACCTCCCCACCCTCCACAGCCAGGATGTACTTCATCAGCTGTTAGGTTTGCCCAACTTCATCCATTAACCATTCTGAGCAGGTAGCATGGAAGAGAAGAGTTACCACGAGAGGAAAGGTGTCCCTGATCCAAATGCAGGGAATCCGCAAATTCTTAAAATACTTCATGTTTTGTGAGATCTTAATTCGTAGTGATAATTTTAAATCTTTATCACAATGAATAAAATCTGTTTTTCCAAAATTATAGATTCTAATTCTATAATATATTGTTTGACCTTTTCCTAAAGTAAACATCTCTATGTACAGCATTAATTTATTGGAAGTTTCCGCAACTTCCTTCTTAAAATGCATCAGCATGGGAAAACAAACAAACAAACAAACAAGCCTGCATTCTTCATATTTAAAAGGGCAGAGAATCGGTGATTTTTACTAAAAAGCTAATATTAAATTGACTTTTTAATATACAAATATTTAAGTCTTCTGTATACAGCAAAATTTAAACCCATTTAGATTAGCTATTTATCAAAACCTCCCCAAGTTGTTGGCTAATGTGTATTAAGAACAAAATCAATTATCTCGTTATGTTTTATCACACACATTTTTTCCCCAAAAAGTAATTTCTAACATTCGAATGCAAGTACCTTCCTCCATAAAGTTAGTTATAATACGCTGCAAATGAAAAAATGTCCATATTTGCTACGCTCAAGGAAACCACTAATGGTGCCAAAACCACTAATTGAGCAAGAGTCTTGCTCACTGGTAGCACACCTGAGAAAAATCTAAGTAAAAGCTGAGTAAGTACTCAGGCTGTGCCTCAGACTAACAACTGAATCCTAGTCATCAACTCCACCAGAATCTAAGTGCACTAAGTCCATAAGTGATAAGGTTTTTAGAAATACATATAGTATAAGTGCAGTACAAGCTATAAAATCCTAATTATCAGCTTACCACTACGGCTAAAGTTTGTTCTGATTATAGTTTCCCAATTACTGGAATTACGAAGATGCAAGCTTTAGTTTTGGTCACACTTTCAGGTATTTCACTACCCTGAGTGACAGGCAAAGATTAGCAATTTTTTAAAATACACCTAAAGCATGAAATATGTTCTTGATGTATATTTAGCACTACAACCAACGTTTCCACGCTACTTGCCAGCAGAACTCACGGAGTTGAACATCAGCATTGCCAGCTCCTTGGAAATCTCCGACATATTTTACGTAGCCAAACAGACTGCTCGTCTGCATTAATCACCCTCTCACACAGGGAGACAAGCTCCTGAACAGAAATTCAGGACAGAACATGTATTACAGCTAAAGGAGATGGCAGCACAGTAACTTTTCTGCACATAATTGGCATGGGATGGATGAGTAGAGCCCAGCCCTCCATTAGGGAAACAACAGCACCAAGAATGAGACCTGGGAACCCCAAACAATCAGAACCAAAGAAATTTGCAGTAATTTCTATTTGAACAAAGATGTTTTCAGATTTTATGGAGTCTGTGACTTGTTCATCCAGACCTCAAAATCAAATTGAAACTCCATATGCATTCTGGAAGACACAAAGATTTACTGAACTGTTACTCCTACCACCAAAAATGCCCACAACATGAAGCAGTAATAAGCCTTGCCAAGACCAAGTTGCTACTAAAACAACTCTTTTTGAAGCCAGATAAATTATTTTGGAAGTCTAGAACTCCTTGTCAATCCCTACATTCACAGCTGTGCCTTCATTAGGGAACAAAGGAAGATGTGAGAAGCAGTTTCACGGCTGAAGTCAGATGCAAAGGCCTGCAGACGGATCCGTTAACAAGAGCTGTATTTCATTCCCATTGTTTTTTACTGGGAAGATGATTGTAATTCGTGCTAACGGGAGCCAACAGCAATTTCTACTTTCATTTACAGTTCATATATTGAGGAGATGTTCCCGGATCCTTTGCTGAACACCAATAGTGGCTTTATTAAGACCAACAGACTGTACCTGCGTTATGGAAGTACTGGAGCGCTAAACACTTTGCAAGCACTATGGTTCCTTTTATAAGGATGGCAGAATGATTTTTTATTAAATGTAATGCATGGGCTTTTTAAGTTATGTAAACCATGAGATTGCAAATTGCTGCATTTAAGGGGAAATGTTTGTTCATTCTTACACCCTGCAAATTTAATAGTTTTAGCGGTGCGATGATTCACGTCTTTACAACAGTTTCAAGACAATATCAAGAAACCCGGCACATAGTGGTGGACTTCAAAACAAAAAGTTTTCAAATAGTACAAAGCCTGATTTTCTGTAGGGATCATGTAAGGGTTTTTTGGTTTTTTTTTTCTGTTTGTTTTTTTTTTTGTTTGTTTTTTTTGTCTTTCATCTACTTCTTTGTAAAGCCCAACAGGACACATATGTAGAAAACAGTAACATTTTCAGTAGAAGAGGAAGCATCCATGATCCTCATTTTACTTTACCGGAACACCAATCCACATCACATCACTGAAAATGTTTTTCCTAAATGTTTTTCTGCTTCGTAATTGTGAACTATGTCTGTATCACTTTCTACAAAATAATGCCGTGATTCCAGATGGAACTGTTCTACCATAAATATTTTAAAATACAACACAAAATGTGACTTCACATTGTGTTGTTTTGTTTTGTTTTTTGTTCAAGAATTTAGTTTAGCAAGTAAATCAAGATCTGAATACTTACTAAATGAAGATGGTTGTTGTTAATAAATAAATTAGAAGAGTCATTAACAAAGAATGCAACTAAACAAATGAGGATGAAAATGATGTCACAACCAGTCCAGGGCAGAGGCAATTATTCTGGGATGGCTGCTGAAATTGTCTCAGAATAACACTGAGGCAGATAACTCATTATTATGTTTAAAATTAATAAACAGGTTGAGATAGTTCCTTCAAGTACCAGAGCTTTACCCTAAAAACAGAAAAACAAAACAAAACAAACAAAAAAAAAAACAAAAAGAAACAAACCCACCAAACGTTCAAGGAATGGTTTCTAAATAAGCAGTGTGTGTTCCAGATTCCCCAAAAAAAAAAGGAGGCAGAGCAAGTAACAGCTCATGTCCTTCAGCAGAAGACATTTCCTCTCTTACATCCCCCTCTGAGAAAAGGACACAGGTCATAGCTTCAGCATCCCTACTCCAAAATAATCCTCTGGGAGCAAGCGGGCTTGAGCTGGGATGCCAGCGCCTTTAGAGTCGCGTTCCAAGCGTAAGGAACAGATAGAAACAGCTGCCTTTCCCTTGCGTAGCTGGATTCACTTCAGCTGAAATTCTAGGAGATGCACATCACTAAATGAGGGAAAAAGTCAATTAAACAAGTGGCATGTCCTACATGTGATGCATAATTTTGAGAGAGGCTATCAAATATGCAAGACCATTAGAAAATAAAAAGTACCTTCGACAGCAACAAATTGTGCTGAATCGCCTGCTGGTAATTAAAAAGTGCATTTGTTTAAAAGACCATATACACTTCTTAATGAGTGAGGATTCTGACCTTCTAAAGCAGGGCAGAGAGATGTGTTTGGGGCTTAAATCACTGTAAATGAGTCTTTTATTTTAAAACACAGACATTTTCTCTCTGGCTGATCTGGCTCTGGGAATGCGATATCAGCTGTTAGGGAGTCTCATGAGTGTGGAAACCAAGCTGCATCACGAAGGGGTCAGCAATGTGTCACTGTGCATCAGATCAATCTATTTCTGGAACCATAATCTGGTCTGCTGCTAATTCCTCCTCTTTTTTAATCTTAGTGGTCACCACTTCCTTGGGGAAAATGGGAAGGCTGACAATGCTCCATTAATCCATCCCACGCATAAGGTAATTTATCTTCCAAACAGCGTTTTTAGTTCATTGCTACATGTGAACGGATTTTAAGAATGACTAGATAGACAAAAAATATTTTAGAAAGATGCAGAATGAAGCCTCAGAAAGTTCTCTTTCATAGAATCTGTTCTACCACATGTTATGCCACAATTCAAATGAGACGCTCAGAGAGCAGCCAGTACCACCACAGCAGCCGCACGCCAGCAAACATCACTGTTCTGCACAGAGTGGATCATGGTCACATCCTCAACTTTAAATATGGCTCATCCTTCTCCAGACATAGCATTTTCCTAGCTTTTCTTAACAAAACAAAACAAAACATCACACCACCAAATCCTTTTGCACATATAAATGCTTAAACAGCACCTGAACACAAGTGATTAAAAAAATTAAACACATTTTTTGGTTTGGATATGCCCAGTCTCAAAGCCTAAAATAATGAGAATGATGCCATTAATTCCAGTAGGATTCAAGTCTCATTCTAACTTTTTTTTTTTTTTAGTTATTATTCCTGCACAGTTCTTTTTTTTTTTTAAACAAGTTTCTTCACACTTGACAGAGTTGTTAATGAACTTGAGAGAACATTATCCGCACAGAGAAAAGTAAATTAGATCTATAATTCCTTGGCATAACGTGTTGGGTTTAAAAAACAATATTAGTAGGAATTATTAATCTGTCTATTCCGCTATATGCCAACAGTATAGATTATGTGATTCACATGCATTACAATTCTATTCCATTTATTTAGAAAATAGTAGTGAAGCATATGTCAGTATAATTTTATATGAATTTCAGGTGAATTTTCTCTCTCTTTCCAAATTTCAGGGAATAGAAGTTTGTAGTATATAGTATGGAAGCATGCGGTTTCTTCAATTCAAAGTCTGCAAGAACACAATGACAAATCGTAACTCCTGACCATTTAAAACGTATGTTGTGTACGATCTCGCACACCGGTGAGATGAGCGGCATGTGGAGCAACTGTGGTAAAACCAGTGATGTTCTGAAGGACCAGTACCAACCATCAGAGACATAATGGGCTGCAGGAGTAACAACCACAAGGAAAAAACGCTGAGCCATACAGATTGTCACTACTGGATGCGCAGCAACAGTGCTTTCAACATACCTGTTCTCAGAGCAGAGACAACATTCTTACATCACGGAGTCTCCTGGCAAACTCTTCTTTTCTGATCTGAGTCAGTGCAGTGGGAACGCACTCCTGCTCCTTGAAGCACACAGTTCCAAACAACACTGTCTGAAAATGAGTCTGTTTTACTAGCCCTCACATAAAGGATAATACTGAATCTTTTTATTGACTGCTCTCTGTATTTTCTCAGGTTTTGTTCTTACTTGATTGCTTCTAGTGAATCTTTGTATTTGCCATTTACTGGTGGTACTTTCCCATGGTACCACTTCTTCTCTTCTTTCTCTCACAATATTTTAACCCTTTCCATTTCATCTAACAATATTTTCATCTATACATTTCACAGACAATTTGAAGTAGAGGCATTACTCCTGTGAGTTACAGACTAAGTTACACTTTCTTGTCACAGGTATTTGTGGAGAAAAGACGACTGAAATTTTCCAGAGAGGAAATAACGAATTCTAGAGATCAGATTTTGTATGCTCTGTGCATGTTCTTGCTTCTGAGTGAAAGTCCAAGAGTTATTTCTCAAAGTGAAATATTCTTCACACGACTGAATATTATCAATCTCACTTAAGACTGCTGGTGACACCTTGACTTGTTTATCACAGTCTAAGAAATTATGATAACTTTTAATTTTTAAACTAGAGTACATGATTTGAAAATGACTTTGATTTTTTATTAGTTCCATGAGCTTGAAATTGCAAAATGCAAAAATTTGGATGTGATAAGAAATTAAAGTCCTTGTCTAAAAACAAATAGCTATTTTTTCAGCTATAAATTGCATTGTGTGAAAAGGCAGAATACCTTGGAGGTGGATGCCGTATATACATGGCCAGGCAGGCGGATGCTGTGCAGAGGCGTGTGCATTCCAGGTGAGGCTACACCTACCCCAGCTCCCAGAATTTACTCACTTGAGTTAACAAAACACCAGTAATTGTTGAGATGGGAACAAGTGAGAGGCCAGAACTGACTTTTTCCCATGAGAATTCACATGAATGCTCCTGGAGCTTCAAGTATTTGCTCTAATAAATGTTTAACTGTTTATTCCACAGAGAAGAGGGCCAGAAGGAGCAAAAGCATCCCCCATTCAGAAGGTGTTGTATTTGCTCCTTTGTTTATTCACCTTGGAAGGATAAGGAGCTGGGAAGACAAATCCCCTCATGCAGGGACTGAAAGAACTTGAAAGCGAGCCTCATAATTTAGCTTGGCTGAAGACTCCTGAGGCAGAAAACTGACAACTGCACTTCTGACAAATTATGTGATGCTGGCCCCGAATTTGCTCTTTTCCTTCTTCTTTTCAGTCTTCAACTTGATACCATTCTGTAAATTTAGGTTGGCTTTATGAATAGCTTTAGGAGAACCAAACCTATGTTTTGCAGTACACGTGCCTTGCACTTCAATTTTCTTCCTCACGTCAAACGACAGGTTGCCCAATTATTTTAAAACTCTATTGATATGAGCAGTGAATATGCAAATAACGTCACTGGAATAGGAGGCCATGGAAATTTAATAACCACGCAGTTTACTGATGGGCACGTGCATCAGATGCATTTTTCTTCATCAGATATAATTTTGCTAATAGTGAACGTAAGAAATATTAAGTAATTTTTTTTAGACCAATAGGTCTAATTTTAAAAGTTCCTGTATACTCTGAAAAAGAAAAAAATGCTCAAAAGAAAGCTAAAAAAGCATTATTCCTTCTAACTAAGATTTCAGTAAATTTAATCTATCCCCAGCACCCCAATATTGGTGAAAACAGCTGAAGACAAACCTTGTGCTATCCTTTTCCCTACACATCAAGGTTACGAGTGTTTCAGAAGCGTTTGGGGTCAGGCCCTCGTTTCTCCTCACTGAAAAGCTGTCTCTGATGCCTGTATATCGAAAACGCAGTTGAGACATACTCCGTGACGGGAAAAATGGGAGCCAGGCAGCAGCTACAACCTCTGCTTACCGGGCGCAATTATGAGTGTCAGGTTTTTTGCCACATGAATGTAACTGAAACTCCTGCTGCCGGGATTATGCCTAGAATATTCATCTTCATAACAGTACTTTGAAATTCATTTGTACAAAAATACCTTACATTTCTTACATAAGATAATTACTTCAAGAGTTTTATTAGCTGGAACAGGGAAGAATAATGAGGTAACTACACACGCTAATTAACAGAAAGATTAAAAAAAAAATGTTGAATAAAACTGAGAATAGGATGCTCATAGTAAGTCCTCAAGTGTTTGTTTTCTTTTCTCAACAGAGCACAGCCTCAAAACAGCACCAATAAATATCATTCCACCTAAATCCCTGGAAAGTAGAACAGAGCTTTCTCACCTCATTCCATCGCGTCCCCTGTGACCCTGACTGTAGCTGCTTTCAGGTTTGTGTAGCCCTGAGATGAGCCAGTTGACTACCATCATGACTAACTGGCCCTTTTAACTACCATTATCTTGCTCAAAATACGATGTTAACATGTCTACCAAACTTTGTGCATTTTACTAGACAACAGGTTCATAGAAAAACTGAAATAATGGACTCTATCTTTACTGCTCTCATAAGGGAGATTAAAAAGAACCCCAAGGTGCAAACAGTCAACACTGCATTTCCTATTATAAACATGGCTTCCATGACCTTGAAGAAAATATGTGTGCTAGTAGGAAAACTCATCCATATTTGTATTCAGGGAGACTATAATTGACCAACACTTGATTTTGCCAGTAGAGAATATTATCCAACATTTTCTCTTAGGAAAATGAATTCTTCAACTTGAAATGGAAATATTGATTGGGAGCAGACAAGACATACCTCGCTACTCCAATGGACAAGATCACAACACTCAATACAAACTATGTACTCCATCACAATCTGTTATCATATACTATCATCATCTGTGGACAAACATTTAAATTTTGCACTTAATTTGCCACACAGGCAATGCTGATTCCTTCACAATGGTGTTCATTTGTGCACTGTGCTCTAAAAAAAAAAATCTCTTCAGCAACAGCCCATAAAAGGTGGGATGAAATCACACCACTCACACGTCTTCCGCTGCTCTATCCCCCTGTCAGCCTCCTTTAATTTGATTTGCTGCAGTAGGATTTTGTGATAGAAAGTTATTAAATCACCAAGCCCGTGACTTCTTTGTCTTGACAGCAGAACAGACTAAATGACCTTGGCTAATTTCAATGAGCCACATCATGCTCTATTAAGGTAAAAAAGATGGGAAAGAGAGTAATATACAAGAAATTGGATATTTGGATGGTGAAATGAGGAGGAGATACAATAAAACAAAAAAAAAAATGTAAAATAAGCCTTCACCTAGGCAAAGGTAGCTATTTACTAGCAGCTCTGTTCCAAAGTAAAAATACCCATGATTGTCTTTGGTGTCTACACTTTTTCCTCTTTTTGTCTTATAACCACAAGTAAAAAGCTTGCTGCAGAATGCAGAGCGGTTGCGGAGGGAATCGTTCTGAATGCTACCTGATGGCTCCAGCAGCCCCACCGGTACGTCAGGTGCGCCGTGAGAGCTCCTGGGGGTTCAACCATTCAGTAACCTGATGTGACACTTGGTACACCAGAGCCTTAAAGGATGACTGATTTAAAGCTTGTCAGAATAAACCAAATCAGTTTACAGAGATTTCATGTGCAGGTATGCACTGCTTCAAGAAACAGTTTCATGAGAAAATGGTGGGAACATTTATAATTCTAGACTAATTTCAATTTTCTTTGTTAGCTTGCTACACAACTTCAAGAGAAAGAGAAAAATCTAAATGTAGCTCCATAACTTTTAGTTATAGAATCTTGCCTCATTCTTGAAAGGCCTGAAGTTTCCATAAAAATCTGAAATTTGTATTTTCCCCTCTGGTAAACACTACTTAAAATTTGCCAGTGTTCCATCTGTAGAAGTGCCAGAACAAAAACATGATTCAGTAATAGCAGCATTTATCATCATGTTATGATAACAATTCATTCAAAAAGCCTAAACAGGAAAATAATACTTTGATTATAGGCTGCTACAAACATAACAATTATTTGGCCACATCTTCTGTATGTGTGTTTCGCAGTTTTTTAATACTAAATGATCCAGAGTTTGCTTTATTGACTACAGATTATAGCTCAGATCATGGATAACAAAAATCTACATAATCCAAAGATTTGGCAGCTTTCTATGAGATCTGTTAAGTTCAGTAGGACTTTCAGTTTTAATTTAAAAAGAAAGTATTTCAAGTAACCTCTGTAGAATCATAGAATCACATAATGGCTTGGGTTGGAAGGGACCTTCAAAGGTCATCCAGTCCAACCCCCCTGTAAGGAGCAGGGACATCCCTGACTAGATCAGGTTCCTTAGAGCCTCATGATCTCTCCTAGATGGTCTTAGTCTTAATTAACCTAAAAATATGTTGGGTTACATCTAGTTAATATATCAAACAGACATTAACCACTGGGAGCTAATCAATAGTAGAAACTGGACCAAGAGAAAGCATCCTCAAGAACCTGCCCAGTCCTGTGCACTTCAGGGTTTTAGTACAAGCAACCTTCCTGGGAATACCTACAGCATTCCTGCTTTCCCCTTCCCACAGCGTTGGCTTGTCTGTCCTCAAACCAAGGAAGTACAGAGCATAATCCAGGTCAAGTCTGCGACAGAAGACTATTTAGCGAGATCCCAGTGTACTTCAGTGCTAACATTGGAGAAGTGTCCGTGCAGATTACTACGGCAGTTATTAGCAGTCCTGTCAGCAAGGAGGGATAAACTTGCTGCAGAATTCCCTCTGCATCATACAGCCCAGTCTGCAGAAATGCATTGGATACTGCAGTACCATGCAAAATGCACTCCAACTTTAACATCACAGCATCAGCGTGTAATTAGTGCTTTCGCTGGGCTCTTTACCTGGGGCCTCTTTTAATTCCGTGCCTGTTTTGCTTCTCAGTAATTGTTCCAAAAATGTTCAATTTTATGATAAATTGGCATAACCCAAAGATAGGCAGAGTATTTGTGCTAGCATTTTTTTTTCAGTATTCTTTTAGTATTTTCTGGCTGGAATAGTCAGAATTTTAGCATAACTATTCCTGCAGCTATTCATAATAACTTAAACCTTAGGTTAGTTAAGTGAAAAAGGACATTTTATGTTCTGTAAAAGTTCTAGTTTTCTGTAGCTCAAACTCAGAGACAGAACAAAAACTAATTTTGGCATATCATCTTCAATGTCCTGCAATATATATATATACACATATATATAAAATACTGATCTATTAAAACTGTGCAGATCACCTCTGTAGCTCTATAAAAAAAACCTTTTCTAAGAATGTGATTGTAATTCTCCAGAAATTATCTTAAGGATAAAAAAAATGGTATTTTAACCTTCAAAAGAGAACAAAATCAGCAGCTGGAGCAAGCTGTAGCCACA
Organism: Tetrax tetrax; assembly: GCA_009806455.1. NCBI lineage: Eukaryota > Metazoa > Chordata > Aves > Otidiformes > Otididae > Tetrax > Tetrax tetrax. The sequence continues at coordinate 318,960 of WHYT01017505.1, forward strand.
TGACACCTGCTTCGACTGACCACAGCCAGTCCCAGTCTGTACTGGTGATGCCCGCAGCGAGCATATGGAGGGATGGCCAACATGGAACTAGGATGAACCATGGGAAGAAAACACCTAGAGCTAAATACTTCAGCTTCCAATAATTCAATGACTCCCCTGTGGCAGAAGACTTCTCAGCTCATCACATGGCAGAGCTTTAGAAGTGGCTAAAAATGCAACTGACATAAAGATCTGGGTCTCAAAAGAAACCTGAAGAACCATGTTAAAGAAAGAAGCCTAATTGTCCGGAGCAGCTCCCGATCAGTCTTTTACCAAAGCTGGGTCTGGCTTTGGCACTGGTGAATTTTATCTGAGCCTCATCCAGCCTCCAAATGAGCTGATGGGTACTAACTCCCCCATTCAGCAGGACTGGGGTGAAATGAGGAAATTATCTGATGAATCTCAAAAAGCTGAACAACCCCAGCCTATGATTTACAGGAGGTGTTAGTATATACTTGGATCCCTTGCTTACTTAGCTTCTCTAAAGGATTCTTTAATCAAAAAATAGCAAAGAATCCAAAATTACCAAATGTAGATGTCTTATCACCATTATACGCTGGGTTTCAGTGGAACTATGCACCCCTTCTCCTCTGAAGGACACTGAAACTCACAATGTGAAACAACCGTACATAATAAAACATTTTTTATTTCATATTGCCACAACCCCTTCTGAATTTATGCATTACATTCAGCAGCAAAAATGCGTATGTGCCTGAAATAAAAGATGATGAGACAGGAATGGCATTGTATTTACTACTATTTCCTTGAAATTCCACATACGTTAACATTTCACGCTGCAGATACGATCATATTTTTACTTCCCAGGGAAAGGTGCAGGCCTGAATATATCTCTCAAAGATCGTAATGCACTGAATTAACATAAGAATGTTAAATATAGAGGAAGAAATTAGAATAGTTCCAGTTACTTAATGCTTACACCCCATTAGTTCTTAAGCATTATTAGAAGCTTTCACCCCTCTGGAGCTGTGACCTGCACGCTGCAATGGTCTTTGCCATGGCCACACCCCCCACACTTCGTATCACAACTTATTTTCCTGGCGCGTAAACCGTGAGTTATTTACACCGCACTGTCGGTGCTGCTGGCGATAGGTTATCTTAACAGGGTCAGCTCCGTGACCAACTGAATTGTTTGCAATCAAGTATTTAAAACTGCTACTATCTTCTTGACCAATCAATCAAATATTTCACAGGAACAACGCTAATTAGAGAGGAACGTATTTAGAATACCATTTTTGTTACTAATATCAAGAAAAAGCTAACTATTTGGATAGGTTTCTGAAGTAACTCTGCAGCTTTTGGCCACAGAGATGATCTAAATGTGTAACTTGTGTATTCAGAACACAGAACGTGCAACAGAATGACTCACGGTTACCCATGCATTGCTCTGATGTATAGATAGAGAGGGAATAATTACAACTACGCCGCCTTCATACCAAATACCTAATGCATAGGGATACATCATGACATATTAGTGGCAATTGTTATTATCAAACTACATGATCATAATGTAAAATCATTGTTTTCTCTGGTCTTTGGCTTGTTGATAGAAATGTGTCCACTAATAATTTCAAGAACTGCCTCTAATTAGCAATTCAAAATACATCATTGCTCAAAAAATCAATATTAATGAGTTGTTAACCATTTTCTAGATGAGGTACTGGGAGACAACTTTAAATTCTTAATAAAATATAATAGAAAAGAACTTCACTATGTGTTCTGTGTGGTTTAGAGCAAATGATTGTTTAGTATATTTTACTAAATTCTATGGCAATTTATTAGAGCAGACATTAATTTTACCATTGGGAAGTTTTCATATTCATGTATGATAATAAAGAAAGGAGTGGGAATCAACATGAACCTTACAAGGTGGATTTGAGCATAAATTAAAAGGGCATGAATAAAGATTAGGTGTTTTACACTCTCTCACATTCCAAAGTGTAGGCTACATATACAAAATACTACATAGGAAAATCAAACATATTTAATTTACCCTGACATAGGATCTTATTTTTACTCCATTTATTTTTTGTGATTCCATTCATCACCTAATTTAAAGAGTTAAATGACAATAAAAATACAATAGAGTTCGAATAATTTCTCAGCACTGAAAGTTTTTAATCCTCTGCCATTTAATCTAGAGTAATTGATACAAATATATGAATTATTGAGGAATATACATTTAAACAGTGCTTAATGGACCAATACTGTTCTCCTAACAAAACTCATCTGCAACTTCAGAAAGCTGCAGTATGGGCCAAATACTCCTTTGGCCAGTTTAACTTTTGGGGTTTTTGGATGCTGGGACCAGTGCTAAAATCAATATGCTGACACAAATTTTGATGTTGTGTAATGCTCATTGAACAAGGACTGTACAAAAGTAGAACCTTCAAGAAAAGAAATTATTCCTATCACTGTGAATAAGAATAGTCATACATTTTATGACAGCCTGTGTCCTCACCTGGTTATATAAAAATAACTATTTGTAGTTTTGTGAAGTCAGCAGTATTACTCTGATTAATTCCAGATGGCATTTTTTTTTATTATTTTTTTTTACTATTATTTTTTGAGCTTATTTTTGGTGCAGGCTTAGATTTTACTATGACAGTTATGGAAATCTCTCCACATGAACTTTTAAATTCTAATTTAACTTTCTAACTACATCATTAATTGTGTCTTTTACTCTACATTGTCATATCGGATTGTAATAAAAGTCCCAGGACCTGTCCCTGAGTTTCTGGTTTGTAACATAAGATCTGTTGAGGACAATCACTTACCTAGCAGTAAAGTCTACAGATTGAAAATAACTGACGTGTTTATGACTCATGGTATCCAAGATTTGGGCTTAATACGGCAGCCTTATAAATATCCAAGGCAGACTTTAATAAGTCTTCCGAGTAGTAGAGCTGAGATATTAAAAAAGTTGACCTCCACCAGTTTCTACTTAAGATTTTTCATTGCCAGAATTCAGTAACTATACTCTTAAACTGTAGATTACTAGAATAAAAGAGACCCCTGAAAGCAAATCCTCAACACAACATAATGCTCATAGTGAATGTGATGCATTTTTCAGTATTTTTCTTTGGCTTTTCTGTTCAAACAAAAGTTACAAGGAAAAAAAAATATTTGCTAGATGGTGTGCTGTGCAGCCTTTGTTCCCTAAGAAAGGGTCTCCTCATCCTTCTTTTGGTATAACCATTGCCATCATACAAGGTTAGCAATCATTAAAGAAAAACTCTGAAAGCCTGTATGCGCTTTTTACTTGCATTAAACATAAATTAAAATACGCTTTATCAATCCTCTTTTGATATATATATAATCTCTAGAATAAGAAAGGTCTTGTTTTTCTCTGAACTCAAAAAAAAAAAAAAAAAAAAAAAAAAAAAAAAAAAAAAAAAAAAAAAAAAAAAAAAAA
>WHYT01017505.1:335416-365446 GCA_009806455.1 Tetrax tetrax
GTATCATAAGTAACCTCTTATTCACTGCTACTTTTATCCATATGCTTTACTCAACCACGTAGCCTGAGAATGAATAGGAGTTTGAAGTCACCTTCAAGTAAATAAAGTATTCAGCTGGCCATGAAAGGAGGAGAATAATAAACACTTACGGTAGGACGGGGACACCTGAACACAAGATGGAAGCAGGTAAAGCATTGTGCTGTTTGCAGTAGAATAGCTGCAATCTCTGACCTCACGTTCACAGCATATTGTCTCCAAAACAATATTTCACAAGAAAGAATAAAACTAGTGGCAGCGGGCAGGTTTGTGAGTGTGCAAATGAAGAAATTTAAATATACTATGCCCTTAGAAATTATTACCACAAGTAAGAGATAAGCAAAGGACTGTAGAAAGCAGCCCTGAAACACACAGGAAAAAAAGAGAAAGTTAAGAACTTTAGAAATCAGAAGATGGTTTTGAGTCATCACAGTTTGAAAATCAGGCATCTGTGCTGATTCACAGCCCTTACGCGTCTAGTGCCACGTGTCTCAGCTCTCCTCTCTTTATAAACAGAAGAGTGTGGACAGGATCAGCCCCCTGGTACCTATCTCACTTTTCAGGAACAGGCTTTGGCTCATTGCATTTTAACAGGGAGAACGGTGGAATCATCATCCCTAGAGGTGTTTAAAAAAAACAAAAAAAAACAAAAAAAAAACAAAAAAAAACCAAAAAACCCACGTAGATGTGGCACTTCAGGACACGATTTAGTGGTGGACTTGGCACTGATAGGTTTAGGGTTCGACTTTATGATCCTGGAAGTCTTTGCAAACCTAAATGATTAGGATATATAATTTAGTAAGTCAAAACCTCATAATAATAATAAAAACACACATTGAAATTCACTTCTGAAGGACGGTTTCCAATTTTGTGTGTTACTATAGACAAAATAGTTCAAAGGGTGATCTCTCTGTAAAGCTGAACAAGCCTTAGTGGCACACCAAACTCCAATTTCTCCACTCCAGTGAGAGGCTTTTTGCATCGACACCGATGAACTCACAGGTGCCAAACACAGCATATGGATACTGGGTTTATGATCCTCTACAGTTTCTTGCCTTTTCCTCTTTGTCTGTGTGGTTTTGAAAGTACCAGAGAAAAGCAAACAGCAGACAGTCTAAATCTAATAACTTTAATTGTTTAATCTTTTTGTTTAAAACCACGAACGTTGTTTGCATACTGCCATTACAACGACCCAGTCAGGAGCTCTGTTTGAGATGGCTCTCCAGCAAACACTTTTCCTTTGGCTTTCTCCTGATCACTGCTTTCCACGTGACAGACACTTGCTTTCAGACACTTGCTCATCTTCGCTGCACAGATGTAAATAATTAACGGGGCCACAGGAATCATCTTTCCTACTGTAATGTAGCCAATAGCCACTGGAGAGAAGAAGAACTATGTTGAAGGTTGCACAAAGGCTGAGGAAAAGGAAAACACAGGCAGTAGAAATCTTTATAAAATGGCTCAGCTTTGGATCATTATCCAAAATTCCCTCTGGGCACACATGGGCTGGGACGGGGGTGGAGTCAGGACACAGCTCTCTGGGTGACCAGGCCGAGACCAGCCACCAGAATCAGGACTGGAACTAAAAGTGGGTTTTGCCTAACGCAAAGCTACCTACTAAAGCTGTCAAAGCCACAGAGGTAACTGGACTGATAACAGTAAAATCAGCTAATTACAGCAAAATCCATCCAGAGTCCTAGATGCAGTTGGACATTTTGCGTACAAACATTACCTCAAATAGAAAATTCACCTGCCTGAAGGGTCCTTGGATAAAACCCAGTTAATTTAACAGTTCTACAAGATGAAAGTAGCTTTTCACTGAAGAGCTCTAAATTTAACCATTGCTGGATTGAATAGCATGACCTGTGATTTTATTATTTTTTTTTAATACATTTAAGAGTGCTTTGAGAAATCAACAGCCACAAAGGGAACACCAAACTTTACCTGCCCACCAACTTTTCTCCAGCCTCTCTAGTGATAGAAAAAAAGCAAAGAAAAAAATAACGGCAGTGGCAAAGAGAGAGACAGAGGAAATGAGACTGGAGTCACCTGGAGTGTTCCAATATTCTTTCCAAAGAGTTCATACACTGTGTCAGTAGATTAATGTAATAAATCAATTAATAAATATGTAGTGCTTAAAGACTGCCACACTGTATCAGAATAGAAATTAGTTTAGGGGAGAGGGTAATGCAGTTACATAACTGTACTTTATAGAGGAACTGACAAGGACCTAGAGTCCAAAAGAGAGATATGTTTTAACGTGACTTTCTTCTTAGCGCTTGCATTTCTTCGGATGTCAGTGCAAATGTCTCTATTGATATCACCAGCAGGGCTGCATCTCTGTGCAATAAGGCAAGAGTGTACTCGCATATCACACATTTCTAAGATATGTTCATCCCTATAGAACAGATCATAAAATTCCAGTTTTTACTGAAGTTAAGGTAAATACCTTAACTTTTGCCTATTGCTGAAATCAAAACCTTCTGTTCCCTCAACTGCTTCATTAGATGCTGGCAATCTCATCTTTTCTGTACACATTATCTGACTTTCATTGTCCAAGACTTAACAACTATATTTGTTTTATGGACTCTATAAATACACGCATAGGTACTTACATACAGTGCCCTCAAAAAAGCATATATGACCCTCTACCAAGTTAATAAGGTCAACCACACTCTGCCATTCTCCATTTATAATACCCTTTATAATACCTTGCAAAATTACGTAGTATGGAAGAAAATGCATTATCTCAAACAAAAAAAAATATCAAAAAAACCCCAATTTGCAGTCTGAAAATATTAATTAAAATGTCTTACTGTACAGAAAACAGGTTGGTGTTTGGAAGCAAGAAGAATGAAGAATCCACAAGAGGACACAAATAGCATGAAATTTTCTTTAAAATCAAGACTGTATCTTGTCTTGCAAAACTCAGTGTGCCAGTGGTGTTTGATTAAAAATAACAATAATTTCCAACTGTTATAACCTTCCATCACAACTGCCCAGCATAATATAGTTACGCATCAACGAATTTCACTCTTTTTATATACTTGCTCAACGACTGCAGCTTCAACTTGTGCAGTAAAACTCACCACATAGACAACAAGAGGGAGAAAATTTACGTTCATTGCTACAGGCTCTAAAAATTAAGATGCTAAACCACAGTTTTACTAAGCTCTTGGATGTAGGATGTATCAGAATATAAAGGGAGGTCCTTGCATGTACCTATACATAAGCACAATCATTGCAAATTTATATGCCCTGGTTATTTTTGGAGAAGGGGTTTGCAAACATTTGTCAATGAACACTATACAAAGAGGAGGAAAAAAAAAAAACCTCTATTTTCAGGAAGCAAAAATAATTAATATTCTTTGTACTTGCAGAGACAGAAAAGCTTTGTTAATGGGTTTTTTTGGTGATTTACTACAACACACTAAAGCAATACTTTATGATCAATGAAGTAAAAAATGAATATTGTCTTACGTAGATGGTCATTCCTCATTAGTTATAAGGAACCCAGTTTTAATTTGGAGGTTTTTACTTAATTAGTGTCACACATCTCATAGCTGTCTTGTGTCAGCTGTTGTAATGACTTGATGTCTATGTGCAACACAGAACGGGCTGCTAATAGAGTCTCAGTTTCAGAAAAATTATAATGAGGTGAACAAAAGAAGTGTTAATTACTTACACAATTGAAGCACCTAATACCAGCAATATTGTAGCACATCGACGCTTATGTTACAGACATTTACATATCCATATTGTACAAAGGGCAGTGGAAAAATGCAGGTAGATGTCCGTCAGAGCACAGTGGTGGAGTAGAAGGGCTGGATACGACACGGAGTATGAGATCTGAATCTGTTGTTAAACACTATAAAAACGTGTTTGATTATATTTACACACATCATCCATCTAGAACTATTCCATTCTATCGTGTTCCAGCTCGGCTCTTCGTTAGAATGCAGAAATTCTATTAAAATAGGGCAATAGGAGTTCTTTCTTGGATCGTTATCTGTAACAAGCTCTGGAAATTTGGATGGAAATGCTGCAGCCCGCATCCTAGGAACATTTCTGCACCCACGTACAACCTCAGAAATGACTGTGGATTGAGACAGATCTTACCAAGTTCATGTTTGCATCAGTAGAACTGGAATGCAAACCCAGAAGTAGTTCTCAAGACCCAAATAACAGGAAATTTCATGGGATTTGATGGGACTTGTAACATAAGACACAAGTGTTTTAAAAACAAGAAAAGATTAGGACATACACCAATAAACGAGCTTCTTAAACAGCAAAAAAACCCCGAAGTTTCCATCTCATTGCAATACATGACTACTTTTTAGTAGATGATGTTGGTATCAAAGTGCATGTTTTATTTATGATTTTGGGGTAGAAATCTACTATTAAAATGTATAACTATGTTTCATATGGTAATCCACATGAAAATTTAGCTTAAAGGGTAAATGTTTTCTAAGTATTTGAGTTTGGGTTTTTTGGTTTTTTTGGTTTTTTTGGTTTTTTGGTTTTTTTTAGAAATGTTATTAAATCTGAATTACTTATTAATTTTAAAGTGTATCTTATATGTTTAACTCAGCTTTACTGCAGTAACTTAGAAATACATCTCACACATTTTTAAGCTGAGCTAGGTAGTTTGCAATCATAAAGTTATTCATTTTTATTTTGTACACAAACACATAAATGCAAATTACATCTAATTAAAATAAATTGTGACATGTTTCTTCTTATGCAGTCACGCACTGAAATGATGAGAACCAATTTTAATTGTCCTAAGTATAAAATTTAACACTATAAAATATTTAAATGAGTTTGTTGGAGTATACACTGTGTCAAAAAGGTGAAAATTACAGGGCTTCATACTGTATAGAGACTGAGGGGACTGTTTGATTCGGTGTTGGCCTACAGCTATAAACTGACCTGGAATGCTTTTAATTTCAAACAAAAAGTAACATGTTGGAGTGGATATCAAAGTAATGTTTCCACCTCTAACAACATATCCACCTCCTTAATTCCTTAGGAACAAAGGTGAACCAAAACTCATAGGGACAAAAAATTAGTAGCTTTCAGAAACTTCTAAAAGGCTTTGCAGTGTGACAGGTACTACAGTTCCGAGAGAAAATTAGTTTCATATATTTACGAGCTACAAAATACATTTTTTGTACTCCTAGATTAATTCTAAAGAGGCGTTATTTAACTTGATTCGGCCTTGGCTCGCTCTCTTTCACCATACAACACCCAAAGTGCCTTCAGGTAGCAGAAGGGTGGCAGCAGACAAAGAACCCATGTTAGACACCAGCTCAGTAAATCTTAGTGAACAAGCCAACAGTCTCCAGCCCTTTCAAGCCAGATCTTCCCCCTCTATTGGAGGGAAGAATTTCCCATGAAATCCATGGGAAACTCCCAGCTCCATTCCCTTTGAAATAAGATTTTGCTGAACTCAAAGCTAGGCAATCAAACACAAACACCTCGAGCCGTGATCCTGATCCACCCACTCAGCAACTCCCGGAGGCTTCTGCTGGCACATGGGCAAGAGTGCAAAGAGCTGGAGCACTCACGGTTTATCCAAAGTAATGCTTTCAAATGTCAGTTTCAGTGTAATTCTGTGCAATAATGTTGTTTGAAACAAAAATTGGTAGTTCACTGCTAAAATAACAGTGCAGTGCATTGGAATTTGCAGGAGCCCATATCTGGCTTCTGACAGAATCCTCACCAAGAGAAGGGCACAAGGGCATTAAAGTCTGGTCAGTCAGACACAAGAACAATTTCATGTGAAATACAGAGGAAAAACAGTGAAAAAAAAAATTATTTGCCTGCTGAGTTCTGGTCTCCAAGGAAAGCTACAGAGACTTTTTCTCCCTCATCAGCTAATAACACAGTTTTCCAGAGTGGAACATTGAGACGTGTCATTGCTTATAATGTATTTTAACCTTTCCACCATGACTTAGGAGAGCTGAACGCTTCAGAGGACTCAAGAGGAAAGGAAGTCAGAACCATAGTGACTTTGGTAGGGGCAAAGGGAAGTGAATGTTAATATCTGAATGCTGAAAGGATCGTAGAATCTTTAAGTTTGGAAGAGTCCTCCAAGATCATCAAGTTCAACCGTCAGCCTAACACCGCCATGCCTCCTAAACCATGTCCTGAAGTGCCATGTCTACATGTCCCTTGAACACCTCCAGGGATGGTGACTCCACCACTTTCCTGGGCAGCCTGTTCCAGTGCTTGACCAGTTTTCAAGTAAAGAAATTTTTCCTAATATCCAATCTAAACCTCTCCTGCAGCAACTTGAGGCCATTTCCTCTTGTCTTATCACTTTTTACTTGGGAGAAGAGACCAACACCCACCTCTCTACACCCTCCTTTCAGGCAGTTATAGAGAGCAATGAGGTCTCCCCTCAGCCTCCTCTTCTCCAGACTAAACAACCCCAGTTTCCTCAGCTGCTCCTCATCAGACTTTTGCTCAAGATCCCTCACCAGCTTTGTTGCCCTTCTTTAGACGCAGGTCAGCAACTCAACACCCTTCTTGTAGTGAGGGGCCCAAAACAGCACACAGGATTTGAGGTGCGGCCTCACCAGTGCCAAGTACACAATCACTTCCCTACTCCTGCTGGCCACACTGTTCCTGATACAAGCCAGGATGCTGTTGGCCTACTTGGCGACCTGGGCACACCGCTGGCTCACGTGCAGCTGGCTGAATACCTACTGAACACAGGAAGACAATAACCCAAAACAAGTACAGCTTTTCATCTTTTACCGTATCTGGCAGCGTTATTTCTAAGAGCAGAAATGTCATAAACTGGAGGAGGTGATACAGTTGCTACCTGAGAAGTCTGACCAAACCCTGCTACTCCTGAATGTGAATGATCGCTGCAATGTGAGAGAGAGCAATTTGTGAGAGCCTGAGGTGCCTCAAGGCTTTCCCACCTGGCAAGGCATGCTGTGGGGAGGTATTGCAGGCAGAGGAGAAAGCCACCTTCTCCCAAGAAGGAGCTTAAATGAGGAAAGAGAAGCAGTTGTGTTTTGTATTTCATCTTCTCACTCTTCTTTCTCTTCTCTCTTCAGTAAAGCAGTGTTGTCAAACCACGGGATTCAACGTTTGTGGGGAAATCACTTCCATCAAGGGGAGCTTGGGACAGTGCTTACCAAACAATGCAACCTTTATCCGTGCTGGTCAAGGTCTAGCAGAGAGGCGTTGTGGAAAATCTTTTAAAACTCTACTCCAAAATGAGATTTTTTTTTTGTTTTGTTTTATATAACAATATATTTCAATGGATCCAAGCTGTTTTTAAATCCTAGGTTTATAATCTATTCAGAATGAAAAAAAAAAAAACCCTCAAACTAACTTGTTATGAAATTATAAAATAAAATCAAACCTGTTTAATGAAAATTTAGATGCAATGGTAAAAAATTGCAAAGTAACACTGTCACAGAACAGGATTTACCTTAACATCTGTGCATACTGTTTTTAGAAAGGTTTTGTGTATCTGTGCGAGAAGTTTATGTTGATAAACCAATTAGGTAAAAGCAGGGTGCTGAAGAGAGAAATTAAGAGACACTTCATGTTTTAATAGTCACAAGAATAGTTTACTGAAGTTATTCACTCTCTTTCACGAGAAAGCACTAGTAGTGAAGAGATTGCCAGTCAATCACAACAGAGAGTATGGAGCTGGACTGAGGATGGCTGTTAAGATCATTTGCCCCAACATTGGGCTTTAATTGTCAAGAATTAATATTTAAAAATGCATTCAGGTGAACAGTTATAATGTTTTCAAACAACAAACCCAAGAAAGTGTCAAAAGGGTTTTAAAACAAGATGGATATTATTCCGGTTTTATATAGAATATTCTAAACTTTAGAACATACTACTCTCTAAAAATAAAAGTAGAGTTTCTGTCGAGAACTTTTTTACAGTCTTGTCCTAATGCATCATGAATCAACAGTTACAGGAAAATTCAATATAGAAAACACATGATCTAACACTGGATCTATATTTAGCAAACAATCTAAAGTTGTTATACAGATCTATAAACAAATCTTTTCAGATTTAGAGAGGAAAACCAGACAATTGTCCCTATAATTTCACAATAATTAAAAAAATAGAAAATCCTTTACTAAGAAAACACTTTACTAAGTGTTCAGTAGAAAAAATATTATCATTCCCATTGATTTACCTGTGGCAATACAGGCCTCAACTATTTTGGTATGCATGATTTTTTTTGGTGTGAGCTTGATATTTCCAACTCCACTTCTATATTGAGCTTTACACACATGGACACAGAATCCTGCCCTTCAAAAACCGTGGTGACACTAATGACATTAAACTGATTATTTCCCCATTATTAAAAAACAAAACAAACAAAAACCAAACAACACAACAAAAGCTTCCTAAATACTACTAGTGAATCAGTGCTCTTGCTGCGAATCTTGCTGAGAATGGATAGGGCTTACTGCAGCTCTGAATAACTGCTGCAATTTAGGTATCTTTTATATAGGGACATTTATTGTTCACTTCAAATAAAAAAAGGGAAAATTTCCAGAAAAGTGACAGTACTTAACAGATACTGTTGGGGTACCCAGTGTTTTTTTTAAAAAAAAAAAATAGTCTACAATGGTTGACTAAATAATAGCAGAAAGTATATATCTGATAACTACAAAAAACGCATGGGTGAGTTTGAATGCTGTCAGAATTGTGTACATTCTTTACAGTTAGATTATAGGAGAAGTAATTCACTTGCTTGAATATAATTTCAAGAAATCCCTTTTGTCATTACTGAACGTATCTGCTTTGCTCTGGCATTTGATGAAGCACAAAAGTCCCTTTATCCTGATGAAAGCAGCTCAGAAAGAGAAGATTGTAATATTCATATTTCACCTGAATACATTCCTACGGATTTTTAGACATATATATTTAAAGGATTCAATGCACAGGCTGCTGTATTGACAATGGTACCCTGTCAATCTCAACAGTTTGTCTTTGCGCTGTATGTTTCTGGGTTAGGACCTAAAAAGTAACATAATTGTGTTCCTGTTCCTGCATAGCCTTCGTCCATGTTCAACTCCTATTAACCTTAGGCAGCTTCCACAGGAGTAGGATATGATTCCAGTTATCACGTGTTCATATATTTTTAATGTTTGGTTTCGTACACCTCAGTGTCTCTTATTTCCTTCCAAAGGGAAGCAATCAATGGTATCCACAGATACCGTGCTTTGAAAACATTCAGGGCTTCTACAAGCATTTAATTTTCTGCCTGTTCACTACCTCCCACACCTTCCAAAGTTCTGGTTCTAGATCACGTAGAGCAGATGGAGTGAAATTAGGCGAAATTTGGACAACTAAATGCAAAACTAAGGTTGGAAAAGTCTGCTAAGCTCGGTAAGTGGCATCCATTTTCACTTCCCAGCAGCGCTACGTAGAAACAACTGAGGTGGCTCAATGCAGAGGTGTTTGCATAGCACAATGAAGCATCATGAGATGCTACCTCAGCTGCCACAAACAAACTTTAAATTAATTTACCTTGATCATTAACTCCCGTTGGGCTCAGTCTGGGTTTTCAGTGCCGCAACTGTACAAAGGCTGGTTCTTACAGCCCTACGGCAAAGAGGAAACTGAATATTGTTTCTTACTTCCAAGCCAAAGAACTGAATTGCAGGTTATGGAGGATGAGAGTTCTTAATAGATGGAAGAATTTGTATTGTCTTCTTTGTGTTTTAGTGCATTTGTTCTCTGACTAAAAACAAAGACAAAACTGAAAGTGTTTGCTTTACTGTCAATTTGTAGCAGTTGATTTGCCCATTTCACGTGAGAACTTTTTGATGGCCTTCTAAATCCAAGATTTAGGATCTGATCCAAGATCAGTTAAGAAGATCGGTAGCTGGGATGACTTTTATCCCCATTTTACCATTTCAAAAATGATGTTTCATTTTTGTGCTATTGAAATTTGTTGCCGTTTTAAAAGACTGTAGGAAATTTCTTTTTTCCCAATCTTTGACCTACACCTCTCAATTATAAAAAGTATAAGTAAACAACAGAGTTGAAGGGAAGTATTTTAAATGTAACTTTTATTTTTGCTCTTTCTCACAGAACCTTTTGGCTTTCTCCCATGCTAGTGAAGATTAAAACAGACCAGCCCACACCTCGAAGAATGGTCTCAGCCTCTGGGTCTCTTAACTACAGCAAATACTTGAAGAGTGATGTTTCCCTTTCTCTCTGCTATTGTGTTGTGGATGCTTTTATGGAAAAAAAAAAAAAAAAAAAAAAAAAAAAAAAGCACTATGCTGTTTGAGGGACCTTTCTCCCAACTTTTGTTCTCTCTGCCTCCTGGTGGTCTTTGTTTTTCAAGCTTTTATTTAGAAAAAATACTGCTTTTAAGTGCTTCTTTAGTCCTGACTCATTTTCCACTGTTCACACTCCTTTCTCTGACAGTCACTGGTTGTACACTGGTGCATTGACTCCACATATTTAAAAAAAGGTATTGAAACAGAGATCACAATGTAAAAATACTGCCCCATTTTTCCTTGCAAATACAGCGTCTAATTTTCAGATCTGTTCTTTGGAATCTTATTCCTCAACTTTGCCTGTATCAGGTTTGCTTCAAGGTAATTCTCTTTTATCAGAAAAACAATAACAAGAAAACCTCCTGGCCTATGAACCAGTATCCAAATAAATTTCAAGGACTTTATTTTACAGTTAAACAGAAGTGCTTTTCTCATTTACTTTCATAAAACAACAGTTGTGAGGCTCCTTTTTCAAGTCAATGGTTCATATGAATATTGGTTTACAAAGATTCTCTCCTTCACACTGCCTACAGAGTCGCTACAGAATCCATCAGATACTAAAGATCAAATAATAAAAAATACATTATATTAGTGCAAACATATCTGGATAATCAAAGTAACATTGAAAGAATAACCCAAGGTCTTCTTAAAGACCTACAGTATTTTCTGAAAGGCTTTGACTGATGAGTAAGAAAAAAGCTTCTTCCATAATTTGAATGAGTTTAAAAAATAAGGTCTTATATTTTAGATCTCTTTATATATCCAATAATATTTATATGTCTACAAATAGCTGGACAGATACTTTATTCACACCCACGGAGGCACCTTTATGGGTTCAAAGATAGACAAGGGGAAGATTTGTAGGACTCTGTAAAAGATCCAAAACCGCGTCAGTACTCGCATTGTTTCCCTGGTATATTTACTAGTGTGCAGGCACAAACAACTGTCACCAGAAATATTTTCAATCAGAGGTCTAAGTTAACTTCTTTAGTTAAGCTCTTCAAGAAATTGTCACGGTTTCTGAGCAAAGACAGACCTAGGTGACCGAAAGCACAAACCTATTTTTTGGATACTTAAAGTCTGATGTTTTGAGTTTCCAAAATTAATTTGTTCTCAATTAATTATTCAAAGTTTAAATTTTACATCCACAAAATCACTTTATCAGACTATTGAAATTCTGTACATCCACTGCCAGGATTCCAACTGGTTTCACAAGTGGAATTTGAGACAGGCACAGCATTTTGTTCATCATTCAGCTTCTTGTTCAGAGGCTTTCCATTATTTGATGACTAATTGCTGTACTGCACGTCCTCTTTCCAGTTAGCCAGTTTGACTTTGACACGGGTTTTTGGGCAGTGTGCAGCGAGCCGTGCTGTCAGAGCGACCGCGCCATGGGGTGGTGGAATTCACGCTCGGCCTATTGTGCAGAACTGCCAATTTTGCACCTGCACGGCTGCTTCGTAGCATGACTTTTAGTTCACAGCAAATCTCTTCCTTTTCTGAACATGAACTGCAAATTATACAATTAGTGTCCTTTTATACCCGAAGAAAGAAATCTAAATGTTAACTAAATACATTTTTTCCTCTTGATGTGTATTCACAATGGCATCTCAGTCTCCTTAGTCCACCAACCACACACTAGTAATCATCATTTTTTTTTTTTTTCCTTCAGACTTCCTATTTCATCTCACTTCCAAAACTCTATTTACCACCAAGATTTCATTTTTCTGAATACTTTTGCATCTTTTTCATCAGCTTCAGTCGGTCCCTGTGCCATAGCAATTCCATGGAGACTGTACATTTTACCACCTTCCTCTCATCTTCTGGAGAAGTAGATTTCCCAACAGATCTCAGTAAAAGCAAAGACGTGGTAAAACCACCAACGTGCAGGCAGACTTTTGAATAACCCCTATCATCAGTTATAGAGTTTTATGCATTTTTTGATTTATCTTTTTTTTTTATTGAGAATTTTCTTAGGTTTTCTATTGCTAATCTTCATTAGCTATTTTACTAGAGTGTACTTTTTTCCTTCCTAAATAGAAATGGAATAGGAAGAAGAAGAAAATTGGTTTTATTTTGTGAAAATGGTCCCCAGAGTGTTGCAACCTAATTGAGATTTCTTAACTAGAGCAGAAGAAACAAGTGAAGTTGAGTTTTCCACATCTTTGATGAATACTCTAGCCACTGGATTATTCTGGGTTCTCTGATATCATAACTTTCTCAATAACATCTAATTAAAACTAATACTGTCGACGCAGTGTGTCTATTTCCACATTCAGCATCTTCTATTCGCCACCAAAGTCCATATATTCCAACACAGCCACAAAATTCTTAACATAACAGCGTAACTCTGTCTTGCACCTGTTCATATTTTTAAGACCATGCCCTGTCTGCATTGTCCATCACTGTAGCTCTTACACAACATCAGTAAGATCAGCAAATAAAATAATTTTGTCTTGCTTTCTTTTTAATGGGCAAGCTGAGACTTCTTCAGTCTATAGCTGAAGTTTTTCAGCATTTCAGATACCATCTGGTTTGTGCTGCTGGACACGTCATAGACAGAAAAATACTTACAGAAAGAGATTTGGCTGTTTTGCAACATTCATCCTTTGACTCTGCTTTTTTACACTGCAAGTCTTTCCCGGTTGATAAGTATATTTACCTTAATTTCCAAGGAATCATCCTCTTTTAACAGAATACTTTACAGTGTATTTTGAATACAGCACACATGTGAATGGAAGAAAACAAATAATCAATTTTTTATAAGGTCTTGGAACCTTTGGCTACCTCCCAGCACTTCTCCTACGAACTGCAGGCAGTGCCATCAGGTAGCCAACTTTCAAACCAAGAGCAAGTGATGTACCAAGAGTTATTTCCACTTTGACAGGCAACTCCACCCCCCGCCCATCAAGCACACGTTACGATTCAGTGACATAAAAGCAGTTTTCAATGAGGAGAAATTGATTTTTTGCCTGCACTGAACTTGGCAAAACTGACTCATAAAGAAAGGGTTGGGGTTTTTTTTGTTGTTTTTGTTTTTTGTTTTTTTAACTTTCTTCCAAGTTTTGAAAAGGACTTAAAACAAAAATTATTTTTCTGCTATCTCCCTCCAGGTTTTGTGGAAGGACAGTTCTCCCTATCAAAGACTGTTTGAAAGTCAGAGGCACAGTCATACAAATGCACTCACAGAGCTGGCAACTGAACTTCTTAATTCTCATTTTGCCTTCGTAGAGCTTCCCAGTAGAAAGCTGTGTATCATTAACCCCTTCTCCCTCCCATAGGCAGACCTGCAAGCACCATGGTTACTGTTCTGTGTTATTTTACAGGAACTTGATGGCTCCAAAATCCAGCAGTGTGGTGATACTGGGAAGTCAGCACAATCTCAGACATCCCTTGAGCACGGCAAAGTTTGATCCTGTTCATCCTGGAACTCAACAGCGCACTGCATGTCACGGAAAGGGATTATCACTCCTGATACTAGTAAGTGCTTCCCATTCAGTCAGGCATGCGATCCTTCAAACCCACTTTTTATTTTTTTTTCTATGACAACGCTGTAACCACTAATTCAGTCCCTCAGATGAAAGTTTCTAAAGCCAGACTGCTTATTTGAAGGCTGCATTGTCACAAGCAGCTGCATTAATTAAAGCAGAAAATCCAAATGTTTTCAGTTACTGATGCTTTGAAGGAACTGAAGCTTCTACAAGCTGCTTTTCCAGCTGTTAGCTCACTTTTTCACCTAGCTCTCCCTGCGCTTTCTCACAAGTGGTTTTGTTTTTTTTTTTTCCCTTGACCTAAACTCATTTACAACTTATCTACGTTCAACAATTGTGAAGACTGCTTGACTGACTTGACTTTTGTTTCCAGGCACCTAGAAACAGCTGTCACTCTTGATACGAGGACAGTTGTTGACATGCACAGAGATCCAAATGATTGTCAGATTCGACTTAATTGGTCTCATGTAGAGCTTCGGTGACCTGCGGAACAGAGATACGACTCAGGAGAACAAGTCCCTCAGCGCACATGAGCTCACTGACATTTATTCTTCAGGCCAGCATAGAATCAGGCTTTGACTCTGTTTTGGTGCTTAACACAAAAACAACCTTAAAAGAAAAGGTAAAGGGAATAAAAGATGCCTCTTCAATCTACATCCTCACCAACAACCAATCAACCAAGAGAAATAAAAGAACAATTAAAAAACCCTACCAATGAACTCTATACATAAGCTGCATTTTACTAAACTTTTTGCGAAGTCAAAATTCTCCCAAATTCTCCCAGAACTATAAGATCTGATTCTGATTGGGTTCGTTATTGAGTAAGCCAAATGTCAATCCTTGCAAACTACTGAGTGTAGGTGAAGGCCGGGAGGTCGCACTGGTCTTCAGGACGCGGAGTGGATCTTGTCCGTTCTGTTATGTCAGCAGAGAAAGAGGTGGGCAGATGGGTAGGCGGGTAGGTAGTAGATGGGATATGTTGCTTATTTGTTACATTATCTGAATTTATGTCAGAAGAATTGACATTATGAAAGGAAGAGAGAGCACAGAGTGAAGAGAGAAGCGTACCTGTCATTGATTTCTCTCTTTCTGCATTAGATGAGGCATACAAAACGCATGCAAAACCACAATTTTACAGAGACTTCGAAAATAAAAAGGCAAATGTCAGTAAAAAGATACAAAATAATACATTTGAAGTCATTTTAAGAAAATAATGAACAACAAAACAGGAAGGATGAAGAACAGTAATTAGATTTATAACAGAAAAAGGCTTTGAGAGCATTAGGTTTGATACATGTCTCTGGATACGTCTTCAAGAGCAACAGCTGCTTTTACATTGCTGACCCTTTAATGAAGTGCTACCAACTCTTAGTCAGAGAAATCTTTTCTGAAAGCTGTTACTGAGTCACGCCGCAGAAGCCACTCCTCATGTATTTGTAACTGATTTTTTTTCATCCTTTTCCACAGACACAGCTGATCTGGGTATGTGGCAGTCCGCAAAATCTTTAATCTGAGCAAGCAGATAATGTAATCAAATGACAAGAGTCACTAGCTGGGAAAAACAACACTAAAAATAAAAACCAGATGAAACATCAAAAAAAGCCATAGTGGTAGCAAGTAGAAGACAAAATACTGAAAAAAAAATCTGCACAAAAATCTCACGCAGGCCTGACACAAGTACCTGAGGTTTCACAAAGCAGATGATGATGTGCTTCTCAATAACACTGGTTCCCAGACAGGTAATTATTCCACTAAAATGCAAAAGCATGAAGCTTCACGCACAGTTCTCTGGAATACCACTCCAGGAAGAGCAGCACACGGCACGTATTAGGTGTGACACTGGTTATTCACACCGAGCACCCCCCTTCACACGCGAGCTCAGGCGTAATACGGGGAGACAGCCCGGATGGCTGTCAGAAAGGGAAGTCCAGGCTGGGAATCCTGCACGCACCACCTGTGAGATGCTCCCACTAATTATTCTGTTTATCCAGAACTACTTAGAAACATTTTAAAATGACAGATTCCCAGTTACAAGCAACAGATATAATTACAGGACAAAGCATTCACACAGACATGGGGAACATGCAGACAACAACTGAACACCAGCAGAAACACAGCTCAGTTGTCTTTAAATTAAATATTGCTACTAATTATATGGTATGTAAGTGTCACCAACAGTTACTCTGCCACAATCTTTTTGTAACATAACCCCTCTATACTAACCTCACACATGAACTAAGAACTATTTGTGTGGCTTAATACAATTATGGTCTTCACAGTCACCATTTGCTGCAAACAAAAAAAGTTTACTATACTAGAAGACCCTGTAATTCCCCAGAAACACGTATATTTATATAAATCACCAATAAATATTAAAGGAAAAGTGTCAACGTTTGTTTTAAATTAAAAAAAAAAAAACCCCTCACAACAATCTTCAGACAAGGTTCAGATCAAGGTTTCAAAGTTATTTTCATTCCAGTCCCTGAATTCCTGGAAGAGACGTCAATATTGATATGTCTTTCTCATTTTTTCTGAAATATATATTTAGCTCCACTTAACATAACCAATGAGGCTTTAATTTGAAAAACATCAGATCAGGGTCTCAAGGGTATGTTGACGGAGAGACAGTGTGTAAATTATTAAATTAAAGTAACTGCATACACAGGAAAAGCAAAAAATGCATGCAAGATCATGCATAATTGACTACATACTAAGTGCATGCACAATAAATTTCTGAGCAAATTGTTTATTATACCCACAATTGAATTTTTTCTTCTACTTGGAGCTACTAATATTCTCAAACCTGCTTTAATCTAGACTTTCAAGTGTGATGCTAAGAAGCTAATACAGCCAACATCTATAGAATTACATGGAGATTCTGTGGCTCTATTAGTTAATATTTTTTTCTTTATTTATTTATAACAACATAAATCAAGAGTAAATTCACAGAAATCAAAGCAATTACAGGGCAATAAAATAGATGCAGATACAGATGAAGTGTTCATCGGGGCTGCTTGGAGAGTTGATTATTGTAACGGGTTGATGATGGGGAGACTATTTCCCATGAACAAAGTATCCAAGAGATACAGAACCCTTTACCTGAGGGGAACGAGCATATTTAGTCACTATGCAATGTCAAAGGAATCATTTATGCAACACACTTGCCAGCATAAGTTTCTTACTAGCCATTTTACTATTTATGTATCTCGTGATGCTACGCAATTGGTTTCTGAACTCCAGAAACCTGGAATTTCCCTGCTTTGATCTCTCTTCAACCAAGCCAGCTATGAGCAGAATTTCACAGATGTATATGTAGAGTTTCCTTTGTACAATTTTGTGAATAGAAGTTTTTATTAATGTGGCAAGGAGAAAATAAAAGGCCCCAGGAATAAATAAGTAAATAAATAATTGTGGATTTTCTTGTGACTTGGACTGGCAAATAATTCCTTGCAATATTTACTTTGGTCTAATTGCTGATATACGATGACATTTTTACTTAAACTTCAGATCAAATCGAGGTTACCTGCCGTTCTAATTAAAGCTGCAGCCCCTGAGCACCAGCTGGGTGAAAGCAAGGTCCTACTGCTGGAAGAACTGGCTTTCAAACATCTCTGTGCTGTATGTTGTTATCCTCTTTGCATCCCTGCTTCCATTCCTTCCTCCTACATTTTGTAAAAACTGTAACATATGATAATCACAAAGTAGCATTAACTTGAGGAACTAAGAAAATCAGCACTATTTCCACACGGTCTGTCTTTAAACACATGTACATGAGAAGGATACAAATTTGCCAGAATAGACAGAACTAGTCTGGAAAAATGGCAAATGTTTAATCAATGAGGTTTGTTCAGAGGAATAGTGGGTCTCCTTTATTCACTTAAGAAGTGCATGTTGATTTTAAATCTATACTTTCTCATATATTTATTTTTTAACCACTTTTAGTTTAAATAAAGTTCATACTACTGAAATCTAAGGAACTTCTCTGCAGACAATCCAGAAAGTAACAGGTAACTCACTTCTATGTCCGTGTACACACTGACACAAGATTCAAAGTCTTACTTCTTGCTGATTTTCCTTAACCAAAATTACAGACACGAAGACAGAAAGCTTTTTCTGACATTGGTAGCTGTCAAAAAACTAACCTAAAATAAGAACCTAGGAGAGAGTGCTGCATTTTAATTTCCATCCGATTTCAAAATAAGATATTTTTCTGTCCTACGGGCAAATTACTTCAGAACATGATGGTGCCACTGTTTCAGCCTGATAAATGCTGGGCTTTCAGTTACTTTCTCCACTCTTGCACTTAAAATACTTTCACTTTACTCTTCAGCTCCTGCCCACTACTTTATTTATTTTTCAGATTTTCCTGGTTTGGTCATCTACTCTTAGATTTGATGGGCTTTTTTCCACCTACATTTATCAGTTATCTGCTTTCTTCTTTAATATATAAACAAGTAGATTTTCTCCCCATAGTTCCTCTTAGCTCCCAATAGCATTTTTCATACAATCACAGAATGGTTTGGGTTGGAAGGGACCTTCAAAGGCCATCCGGTCCAACCCCCCTGCAAGGAGCAGGGACATCTCCAACCAGATCAGGTTGCTCAGAGCCCCGGCCAACCTGGCCTGGAATGTTTCCAGGGATGGGGCATCCACCACCTCTCTGGGCCACCTGGGAGAGTTTTCCTTCTGAAGGATTCCTATCCGTGCCTACCCCCACAGGCTGTGGAATAGATGCAATTTTATTTCAGTCTTAGTTTCCAATTAAAAGACAAGTAATCTGCAGCCAATGTTTCCCTGTGCCTCTTTGCTCCATGTGCGCGTGTTCAGAAGATCCTTTGGGAGTGGTGTTTCCAGGGATGGGGCATCCACCGCCTCTCTGGACAACCTGCTCCAGTGTTCTACCACCCTCATTGTAAAAAATTGTTATAGAATCACAGAATAGTTTGTGTTGGAAGAGACCTTTAAAGGTCACCTAGTCCAACTCCTCTGCAATGAGCAGGGACATGTTCATATCCAAGTCATTGCAGTAGCTCGCCCACTCAGCTTAAATGTAAGCAAGGAAAATATTTCAAGTATGAGACTATTGCTATCCAATTACAAGGTCCCTTTAAAGATGTTCCATCTCAAAAAAAACCCCCTCCATTGCTGGTTTATTCTGAGTTGACAAAGCAGTGAGTTGGTGACATGCTCCATAGCTTGAACACAGACTGTTCATCTAATACTGATAAAAGTTGCTTGATTATTTGTTACACAGGTGCAGAAGAAATATGCCAGATGTAGTTTCTATCTGATGTATCATTTAATTGAATAATATCTTAAAGTAGCTTGGACATTGCAAGAGTTAAATGGAAAATTCTTCACAGAAAAGGGTAGTCCCTTATAAGTTGGTCTTGACTTTTAAAGATGATGTTTTACTATATGAATCTGGGTGAATAAACCAAAGAAGGATTCAAAAACTCTATCTAAAAGAAACTTTATAAATTTGACATGTCAGTATTTACCTCTCATTTTACTGGTATTTTCCCTTGAACATCAATCTGAATAGCGTTTGGTTTCCCTAAGTGTTTGCAAAAAGGAAAACTTCTGCATCTTTTCCGTGTTTTCAAAGGAAATTATTTGTTCAACAGCTTTAAGATGTTCATTATCTTCCCTCCATTTGTAAAAATGTAGGATTTCACAGAAATTAAAAAACTATTCACAGTTCATTTCTCTGCAAACTAACAGCTTTAATTGGTCAAATAATTATTTGCTAAGAAAATTTAAGGCAATTATCTTGAAGTATGCTGTTGGTGGAGAGGGAG
Organism: Tetrax tetrax; assembly: GCA_009806455.1. Taxonomy (NCBI): domain Eukaryota; kingdom Metazoa; phylum Chordata; class Aves; order Otidiformes; family Otididae; genus Tetrax; species Tetrax tetrax. The sequence continues at coordinate 355,031 of WHYT01017505.1, forward strand.
GATTATTTCTCAAGAGGATGCAGCTGCAGAACGCATTCCATGATATCATAAGACAATGTGACTGTGTCTGGACAGGGTGAAGAATGTTTTTTTTAATTATTATGCATTTTTGTTAAATGGATATGGAAGAATCCCTATGCCAGCTCTCCCTTTTATCCAAAAACCTCAATAACTTCTAATCTTTCAAAAAAAGTGATACACTAAAAAGTGCCCCATGTGGGAATCTACCCCTTTCCAGAAGAAAGCATCAGAAATTCCATGAGGGCAGTTGCAGCTCTATGTGAAAGGCAGCTGCAGTCAGGGCAGAAAAGGCAAGAGCAGACATCAGATCTGCGTGTCCTGCCGCGCTCACCAGCACGAATTACTCCGCAGCTCAGCTACCTGCATGCAAGACCACAACAAAATTCTCTGCAGTCTTTTACAACCAAAATTTAATTTCTGTAGAATACGATCTGTCTATACCTGAGAACACAACCTTATCTCTGCAGCTTTGTTTATTTCTCCCATTGATTCAGATCTAGAAGACAGGACTTATTTCAGCGACAAGCTTCTGAACAATAGCAATGCAGTATTTATCCTCTCTTGCGTGATCTTTTTAAAAACCCATAAAGCTTTTTATTACAATCACATCTTCAAACTATTACTTATTTCCTGAGATGTGCCCCACACAGTGAATGTGTCTCACTTCATGAGACACGCAGAATAGGAAAGTTTAGTTTTTGAAGAAAAATAAGCAAGTTTTCAACTTTGAAAGTATTAAGATCTTGTCAAACAGTAATAGAGGAAAACCAATCAGAACAGTATACAATAATTTAGAAAGAAAATTTGCCAATCATTTGCCTTCCTCTCAGCTTCTGTGGAGAAGTTCTCCTAAATGACAACAATTTGACTGGCAAATTGTAAAGCTGCACAAGCTCATCTTTGGCATCTCCATTAAAAGGCTTTCAGCTATTCCTTAGCTTGCTGAATGTAGTTTTATTTTGTTTACTTGTTTGGATGTAATTGCAAGCAATTTGTAATTGTGCTTTCCCCTATAATTACATATGCCACTTTTTGTAGGGAAAAAATGATGCAGCAACCACCAAAGCATAGCAGTATAAAGATATATGTGGTGAAAACGGATAGATTTTCATGACTACCTATGTTGTTAATGTGTATACGTATCACGGAAAAGAAGGAAGACCTACTAATTTCTGTTGTGCTCCCATTTCAAAGCTGCACTAATTTTTCAATGGAAACCTAAACAGCCATTAAAATTCTTTTCATCTTATCGATCACACTGCAATAAATAATTTGCTAAACTACAATTCATTCATTGTTTTATATTTTTTTCAAATAACTATGTAGACTGACAACACTATAATTGACCGAAATAGCGATATTTCACAAACTTCCGTATGCTGTTCAGTGATCCCCGAGTGTTATATAGTGCAGCATTTCACATCTTGTCTTTCATTATTTGCTAGAAATAAGTCTAAAATACAGAAGTCTGTCAGTCACCAAATGGATGTTTTCTTCAGATATTAATTGAAGAACACATTGCTTATACAGCAATTGAAATAAAGCATACAGCAGAACTGTACAGTAATGGAAACTGATGTCGATGCAGTTCACTGAAATTAAAGTCTAACCCAGAGTTTAAGAAGTCCAAACCTAAACAATTCAGAATCCAATCCTGAACTGAGTAAGAATATTGCAACTGTGGATATGAAATGATGAGAAGCTAGAGAGGAAATTCTCGTTGTACCTCTCCCTGCGGATCACGAGATGAGGAGCAGACGATACCCTGAAAGCCAGCTCACGCGGGCGGTCACTGTCATTACAGCACTTAGCTCTTATGCTTAACCACTGCTCCAGTTTTGTTTTCCCTCAGTTTCCTTTTCCTTCTAACAAATCTCAGATCTAACAGCAGCATAGAATCCTCAAACAGGACTTAAGCACTTCAGTGTCTCGATCAGACAAAATGTGCCACGTCCAAAGGATCTTCTGAACACGCGCACATGGAGCAAAGAGGCACAGGGAAACACTGGCTGCAGATTAGTTTTGTCTTTTAATTGGAAACTAAGACTGAAATAAAATTGCATTCTCCAATCCACAGCCTGTGGGGGAGGCATGGATAGGAATCCTTCAGAAGGAAAACTGTCCCAGGTGACCCAGAGATGGATGTCCCATCCCTGGAAACATTCAAGGCCAGGTTGGACGGGGCTCTGAGCAACCTGATCTGGTTGGAGATGTCCCTGCTCCTTGCAGGGGGTTGGACTAGATGACCCGTGAGGGTCCCTTCCAACCCTAACCATTCTGTGATTCTGTGATTCTAAAAGGGAACAGAAAGAGTGCTCTGACCACTAGCCATTACAGCTGAGCAGGGTGGCAGGAACACCACCAGTTCTTGTACCTCAAGCAGTAAGTTAACAAAAGCCTCCCTGAAGTTCTAATTATCACCATGTCTTATTTATGGGCTAGATCTTCTGAGCTGAGCTGAGAGTTTACCCCTTGTTGTGGTTTTGTTTAGTGAGGGGGGTCTAAGGTCGGTTTTGGATGCACAAAAAAAGCAAAGACTGTATACTTTCCAATCAAAAAGAGAGCTCTTCAGAAAGACTCAAGAGCCCCCACCTTCAGTTAGCTGCTGAACCAGAGCACGCGGGGGAGTAAGCTGCTGGTGGAATGATGAACTTCTCTTTAGTCTGGAAAAAGGCAACAGCTCTCTTTGTGCTTTAAATACATGCCACCCAAAATTCTATCCCACAGATATAAATTTACTGTATGGAAAAGTACACTGCAGCAGCTCACCAAAATATTTTTGCAGTATTGACAGAATGCTAGCAAAATATTTGGATTCCTTTAGGTTCACCATTAACAAAAGCAGACTGAAGGAGCAAAACAAGCAACCGGCCACAGTGAAACCATTTTGGTCAGTGAGAGAAATGGCTGCAATTCCAACAACAGCACTACTAACATCTCAAAAGCATGTGCATAAAACCTGCCAACTAGCAACGGCGTCTGCGTACTCTAGCTTAAACATTCTCCTCTGGCACAGGAACCTCCACATATGGTGTGTGTCTGTATGTTTAGAAAACATGAATTGCAAAGCTGATGAGGAGCGATGCAGTTCTGCATTACGAATCACTGGTCACGTTCACGTGGTGACAGTTAAATTACAGTGTGTATCTCAAGTCACAGTCATCAACTCTGCGTGTGTATGTAAAACACACGCCACTTCCCAAGTACAGCATACATGGGTTAAGCTATCAGATTTTACTTGGAAACAAGGCGGAATATTCATACATACTTTGTGCTCATTTGAGAAGCAATAACTTCCCAAACTATTGCAACGTGTCTGTGCGACCGTATTCGGAGCAGTCCACCCAACAGACATCCCATCATACCCACCGTACAGATAAAGTACCTGAGACACTGCAGTGAAACAGCAACGTGGTGATGACAGATAAACTTCCCATTCCTTGTTTCTAACCTGCCCTTGCTGTTTCCACACTGTCTTCAAGATATAGACAGTCTACAATAGTCTTCCATATTTTTTCAAGTTAGCTTTAACGATTTTTAAGTATTGCAATATATGTATGTACAGATCTTTTGTAGGAAATAAAATTATTAACAAACTTTACTAAAATAAAGCATGTCAAGTACTAGAGAAGCATCACTGACATGACTTTGTCTTGTTTTCCAGCTTTATTCATACACTTTACCCCTCCCAACCCCAATTCTTTTTCAGGACAGATTTTTGTAATGCTATGCTCAACCTTTTACAATCTCCATCAGGAGCTGAAAAAACACAGAATGGGTAAATATAAAACTACAAATGAATTTGTAGCTGGTGGAAGTCCAGCAGCCTCTCTCCAATTCCCATTGTCCAGTTGTTTCTGGCGAGCAGGGCGGGGGTGTAGGGAAGAGAGGAATTGAAAAGGAAAGACGCATTCAAATGCCTTAGAACATTTCCTCCAAAACACAATCTCAATCTATTTCTCCATCAGCATTCTGACTGACCATCTAGGAACAAATCTATTTCTTATTCCCCTTTCATAAAATTTGAATGAAAAGGAGAACAAAACCAATAGACACCAAGGACAATGGCCATTTCTCAGGCAGGCAGGAGAGGAGAACGGATGTTTGCTGATCACCTGCTCGGCTCCGTCCCCACTGCCTACCCTGCCCCTTTCCAACGCAACACCTGTTTGTGAGCTGGGCACACTTACAACTGCAATATTTATGCTCTGTAATGCAGGCAGTCATTTACTGATGAGCTGCTTGAAGCATGAAGTTGTTGCAGAGAGGATGCTGCGAGGCTTCTGCAATGAAGCAGGCAGCGATGCCAGCCGTGAATTTTCGCTACACTTTCCCCCAGTTTCACCCACTTTTCACTGCAAAAAACTCCTGAACAGTAGATAACTCCTGCTGATGCTGTCAGTGCCAGTGCAGAGTGCGCAATCAGCCACAGCCACGGCGTTGTGATCAGTGACTATGCTTTTGTGCTGGGTAACACTTACCAGATATTTAAATGACTGCCATCTGCTTCGTTACGTGCAAAGTTTTGTTTTCCACTAATGCAAAAGAGAAGGCAGAAAATAAGAGGTAGGAAGCACTGCGAAAGGAGAGGAGCGGGGCGATTCTCACCCCAGCAGCAGGCTGTTTCCCGGGAGAACCTATCACAGGTTTGCACCGGGGTGATGGCACGATGGCACAGAGTGAGGACAGAAGGACGCATCGCTACCCCAGGGACCTGGAAAACACCGCTGCAGCAGCTACGCATGAGGTTACACAGCCAGAAGCAAAAGACAGGCTGGAGAACTGCAAATGCAAGGTGTGTAGCTACACAACAGCGAAGGTTCCTATGGGACCACAAAAAATCCTTTAACCGTGCACGCTGATACTGCTGTCTGTGTTACTGCCAGAATACGCTGAACTCCGTAAGAGACCTGTTCACCAGGGTACCTGCACAACAGAAACACTCCCCTCCTTCTCAGTTTGTGTTATCTTAGCTTAAATATTTGTAAGTCACAGTTGCCTTTATTCTTCATTCTGTACTTCTTCCTCCAACTGACTAATCAGTCACCTACATTCTAAAAACTGACATTATAACAAAAAAAAAAAAAAACCCCAAACATATATGTAACCACTGTTTCAATATATGCAGTTTTCATCCCATGTACTAGCAGATAATCTAATGAACCTATTATCAAAAGAAACCTTTAAAGCTTTGAAGAATTAACCTCATTGCCATATGGTACCCTGACTTTGAGATCAGTATAGAGAAGCTCAAGTTATAGTCACAATAATGTAATCTAATCACAGAAAAATCAGCATCGAATCACGGGTATTTGGCATCCTAACTTCATCTGCAGCAACTGTGGTGTCTTTGTCAAACCATTCTTGGGTAGATTGTGGATTCTGTAGCCAAGACAAAGCCTCTGCGTCACTCCTCTTACGCACCAGCAAACCCATTCCGGGATGAATTAGCTCCTCTCCAAGATGTTTAATAAATTATGGAAATCTGCAGCAGTAAAAGATGCCTATTAAAAAAATAAGAAGTTTGCAGCAGCAGTAGCTCATGGTTTAATCCATGAGAGCGTCCTCTGTGAACAGATACACGCAACAATAGTTGCCAGCATAACAGTGGAAAACAGGGTTGCAAGTATTGCAAGTATTTTTCATTTAAACTCAGTAATTTTTTAGAAGGTTTATTATGTCAAAAAAAAAAAAAGGTTTTGGTATCATTTATATCCTTCTGAGAAATATATTACCTTATATATCAAGAAAACTAATTAGAGCCAAGAACATTGTTTTCTTCCTCTTTCTAAATTGTACACAACCTTTTTATTGGCACAGTGAATTGTCCCTGGTTGAAAGTGATGATTCCTTCAGAGCTAAACACTTAAATCTTTATTTAACAGTGGAGCAAACCCTGAAGAAACAATATTCCCATGTGTCAAAGTAGTGTATTTCTGAAAATACAGCCTTCTGCAGAAACAGATTTCAATTACAGTTCTTAATGCTTAAAATGCAGTGACCTCATTGACTTATTTTCCCATCTAGTTTATACCTATGGAACATATAACAGTTTCAACACAAATGCAGCTGTCCATAACCAACAAAACCCATCTCTACTTGAGAAGTTAAATGCTACATTGTAAATCGTTGCATAAATTGACTTTCTACACTCAGGAATGTCACTAGCTCCAACCACGCCACAGCAGCTACAAGTTACTATGGAAACTAATGTATAAATTATGTTTTAGAATAATTAAAGTGTGCATTTACTCCAGCTTTGCAGTATTTATTAAAGCCATGTAGACAACAGAAAGTCATCCACCACCCCAGAATTGACTCCTGAACCCCACGGAACTGGGAAAGAATGCATCTTTCTGCCAATGAAATGCTTGACAGTTTATCTAACAACACTTGCCCTCTTGGAGAGGAACCATTGTCCACGTTTTGCATCTCCATCAAGCACTGGACTAACCATAGAAATCAGAAGCTGTGTACTCAGCCGGTATTTCTCAGGGAGACAAGGGCAAAGCAGACTCAACGGAAGAAGAGACAATCATTTTGTACACTCTAAATATTAGCAATGGAAACTATTTCTGAAGTGGATGTAGATCTATATACACCTTCCTGACCTTCTACATCTTCACAGAATGCAGTAAGGAATCATTTTCCCTTGCATGTTAACATAGTGACAAGCAAACGAAAAAAAAAAAAAAAAAAAAAAAAAAAAACCCAAACCCAGCATCTTAGTCCCAAAAGATCAAATCCTTTGTTCTGCAGAGCACATCAGTGTATCTCTAGAGGGATCTGTGAAAGGGATGGAGTTAATTGCTTTGTGAGTCCAATGCACTGTTAATAGAAATTTCTTCTGAATAAATAATGTGGAAATAGGAGTATTAAATAGTTCATGATTTTCTAATTTACCTTAATTTGCACTCATTTTGAAGTGCCAGAGTTGAATGTGTTCTGCTCCTCAGCAAACTAAAGAGTGCAGAAACCCTTCCCTCACCCTGGAGACGCATGGGAGGAGAGGGCCAGAACACCGAGCTCCCGAACTCCAGCGGTAAATACACCGCGATGCCACTGCGCACGTGTGCGTGCGCATGTCGTGTTCCTCGGTTTCCCACGGGCAGGGATGCACTTGAGATGAAGCATTCCTGAAGATGTGACCAAGGGATTCCCATAGCTCAGAGGTGTAAAACTCCTACTGTGATGGTTTCCCAGATCCCTCTCACAGGACAGTGCCCACACTTCTCACCTCACAGCTTGTTCTGGGTGGGGAGGCGGGGGGAACGGTAAAAAGCAACGTTTTGTGGCACTGACTCTCATAAAAACATCTTCAGTGGGATTTGGTTCTCCACTATTTTGGCCAGTGACAGATCTCTTCTTCCAAGTGACAAATGTCTTCCATGACTGCCTCTTCTTCTGTGCACTTCTTGTAACAAAAAAAAATGTGCACACTGAAATCAAAAGTTTCTAAATCTACTAAAAGATAAGAAGTAATTAAAAATATTTTATAATTCAGATTTATTTTTGCTTTTGAGAAGCAGCATCCGTGCTGTGAACTGTAAATTGGTATGTTTTCTGTTTAGACTGATTAAAGTCCTATTCATTAATAAAGCCCTGAGGAAACAAAAGAATAATTTTTTAAAAAAGCTAGCTGACTGCAAATGCAGCAGGGAAACCTGTGCCAAACAGAGACCTGTTCATGTGCTGGAGCAGCAAAGTTGCAGGAAGTTCTCAGTCTCCTCAAGAGCCACCTTTTTCCACTGGAGTGGTAACCTCAACTCTTGTTGACACGTCAATGTGCTCTGCTGCTTCATCCCGTTGTGTCCATCCCACGTCCCTCAACTCAGTGCCACTGAAGTGACATTCTGATCAAAAAATCTGCCTCCTCCAAAGTTTTACTCACATTTACTCACTGCTCCCCTACATTTAGGTTATTGAATTTAACAGAATAGCAATTTGAGACCAGAAATACCTATTTATCTGTTTTTAATAAGGTGTGGATTGGTTTGTTTTTAATAAAGCATTTTTGTCCGGTGATTAAGAGAGAGTCTGAAACTCAGGATGGCTGGATTCTGTCCCCATCTCTGTCTTCCTGTCTCACAATATGAATTCGGGACAAAACCCTGGTTTTACTGAATTTCCTTTTCCTTAATATTACTTATATGCTTATAATAGTAATCTTCTAGAACATAATTAATTATGTGTACATAACATTTGAACTCCCCCACTGAAAGGTGCTATATAAGTGTTATTTAACCTTGAGTTCATTACCACTATTAAGTAGTATAATAAGAACTGAATAATCTTGTACAAAGTCATCATCTAAATATTAATCATTCAGGAAGTCAGAAACATCATTAATACCAAACCTCATTTTTTGGCTTTACTGCAGAACTTACACAGGGAAAAAATGATGTGGGGGGAAAAAAGAGAAAGAGTACATCTTTTCAAGAGCAGCGTAGGTTATCAATTCCCCCACCTCCCATCTGCCCACGAACAACTCACGAATACGCACTTGGAGACACTACACAGTACCATTCCAGACAGCTTTGTGTCGTGAGAGCTCTTGTTTTAAAACATATTTCAGTGACAGAGCATCACCATTTGACACTAATCTGTAATTTCTCACAGCTGGGAACTTATTTGAGAAAGACAATGTATCAAAATTCCTTTTTTTAGCCTAAACTGGGTAAGTTTTCTAGCAGAAATAAAAGAAAACATCAAATTTTGGTGTTCAAGACAGTTCTACTCCACTGGTGAAAGTGTAGTAGAAAATTAGCATCTAGACAACAATGGAAAATGTTTTTTTAAAGGAAAGCTTAGCAGGGCTTTCCTCTTCCTAGTGTCTTGGGGTCTGCATAGTGTCACATTTTAACTGTTAAATCTTCAATTTCCTTAGTTCTCCCCCCCTCCCTCCCATATAAGTTGATTATGGAAACTTCATTAAGAGATGGATTGAGATTTTCTAAATGAGTTAAAATTCTGTTTCACTGTATTGCTAAATTTAATTATGAAGGCTAAATTTATATAGAGCAATTCTTCAGAGGCAAGTCATTTTCATAATGTGAGCTTAGTAAAAATCCAGATTAAAAAAATTGCTAAGGGAACCTTTCCCTCCCTCCTCCCTTCATGTAAATAAATAACCACAATCATCAAAACATCCAAGTTTGTACAGTTCAGATATTCCCATTCTAGACTACTATTAATCTATCCTTAATTGTCTTTTAATATGCCTCTGTGCCCATATTCCACAATCTCTGGTGGCCTCCATTTGCAGCATTTTGTATCATCAACAATGGGATTGAGTCTAACCCAGATCAGAAATTGTGAGGTGGGTCTTCAAAGTAGCATCTCCGTGTCCCTTTCAGCGTAACGAAACATTGTTAATCATGAAAGTATATTACTTTTGTTGACCTTGGCTCTCTCCAGCAGAAATATAGCTCTGTGCCTAGGTACATGTAAATATAAACTCCTCTATTCCTCTTCAGAAATTGCATCCCTAAAGCAAAATCAATACACTACAAGAAAATACAGTATTTTACTCCATTTCTTTTCCTTTGCAGCACTAATGAACAACCTACATAGTCCTACATGTGATCATAGTCACACCCCTTGAAGTATTACTAGTAGGAAGTATTACTAATAAGAAGATAATTAATAGGATACATAGAGAAATAGTTAAAATAGCGTTTAAATACCTCTCAAGTCTATGCAAGCCCACTGAAAAGGCAAGAAACATCTGGAAAAAAAAAAAACAATTACTATAACTTATGTCTATATGATAATCTTTTTTGCTAGAGTCTCTTACCAAATATCTTCAGACAGCTGTATCGTCATGAGATAAGAGAGAGGGTCATCTTGTGAATTAAAAATGCCCTACAGCTAAAAAGGATATGGTAGAATTACTTTCTTTTTTTTTCCCAAAACATAATAGGCCATGTAGGTTATTTCAAGGATCAGTGCTCAGATCTGTGGCATTCAGCATTTAAGTAAATCATGTGGCATGTTTGAACATTCGTACCCAAGTTTGACTGAAAAGGTACAGACGATACAGAATGGGTGGTGATAAAATGGCAGATACAGCTCAGTGGCAATGAGGTGCACACAAGTAAAAATATCCCTACCCCGTGCAAAAATAGGCCCTAGATAATGCATTGCCTCGCATACAAGACATCTGGTGTCACGTCAGACAGTTCTCTAGAAGTATCAGCTTAATGCTCAGTAGCACTCCAAAAGGCAAACAGAAAACTATTACCAAATATCTCAAAAACATCATTACGCCATTGTGTAAATTCATGATGTACCAAGTCTGGAATTTTCCGTGCAATAGTAGACATCTTGCCTCAAGACAGATTTAGAGCATAACTATGGAAAAGAACAAAAAAAAAAAAAAAAAAAAAAAAAAAA
>WHYT01017505.1:391212-403523 GCA_009806455.1 Tetrax tetrax
TTTTTTTTTTAAATTGGGGGTGGGGGAGTACTGTGTGTCCAACGCTAAGCTCCTCATTTCTTATCTACAATTCAAAATTTTATTATTTTACTACAAGCTTATTATACTGTTAGAAAATGGATTAGTTCAACAGAACAGGCTGGAATTGTACTTATTTTCCCCATATTAAAAGATCACTGAATGATGAACGTGAAATAGCTTTGATACCATGGGTTAGGGGTTCATTACCTACATTTGCATAAAACAGACTTAATAGTCACTGTTCTTTCATTTTGTAGCCAAAGATATATCACCAATAAAAAAAAAAAAAGTCCTTAAAAACCTCACAGACTAAATGCTATAAATAACACTTGCTTACCTCATGTATTTCTATATATGGGTTCCAAAGAGTTGGCAGAGCTATAAAGAATCAAAACCTTGGAGGCAGAAGAGTCCCTGCTGGTACTGCATATGCCCAATGGCATTTCGGAGAGAGATGCCACAACTAAAATCCCAGTTCTTAAGACAGACATGTGAATCAAGGCACAAATCTTGGGAGGGTTATTAATCTTCCTCATAAAAATCAGAAATTAAATTAACATATTAGAATGTATTAATTGTTTCATATTATTATTTTTGCACTTATGCCATAGTATGATGTATCAGCTTAAGAGTTCTAAAAGTACCTGCCCGTTTTACTGAATTTTCCATTGTGGGTATCAGAAGCATTTCAGGAATAGACTGGTAATAATTTTTCAAGCTGCTCTCAAGGTGTGAATGAACTTCAGCAACTTCCAAAACCATGAGAATTAAAAAATCAGAGAAAAGTGCCATTTTCAGGCACCTGAAGAGCTATCAAAACTAGAAAGCAAAGCCTAAAATAATTTGCCTTTTAAAATGTAAAACCACACACAAGTATAGAAACCTGTATGTCAGAGTTTGGAGGAACTTGTCACAGTATTTTGAGGAATATACAAGTCTTATAACAATTTACCAGTACATCTTTGGGGTTTTTTAATATGCATTTTATCTTAAGTAAGTGCTGCTGGTTTGAAAACTTGCTTTGTTTTGCTTTGATCTGGGCTCCAGGCCTTCCATTCACATGCACTCTTTTGGCCCTGACGTGGGACTCCTGCTGCCTTGGATCCACCAGAAATGTTAACGCTGTCAGAGGTTTTTTTCCTTCCTCCCATCCTGAAGGTTTTCCTTCCCAATTTCTTTATCAGTAAACCATATGCAGCACTTATCATGAAGCTGTGTTATCACCTCTGGTCCTTCAATGACAGTTCTAAGAGAAATCAGCTTTAAATCAATTGCAGCATCAATCAACCTCCATGCACTTCAAATTCAACAGGATCTTGCATTTGAAAATATCCACTGGAAAGAGGGTCTGAAAATATCCAGATGACTATCTTCCTTCTCTCAGTTGCAATGTCTTTTTATCATAATGATAAGCAACGACACTTAAAACAAACGTGTTTGAAATCTGAATCTCACAGCCTGAAAAATGTTAGTGTCTCAGGACACTGAAAAAAAAAAGAAAAAAAAATCAAATCAAAACCTAATGCTGCCTGTTTTTTTAATCTTCTGTGCTTCTTCCTGTCAAGTGAAATAAAAGTGCAAATCTATACAACACACAAGGAGTATAAAACGCTCTTTCTTTCCCTGTGCACCCCTTGCTGTCCTGCACCGAAGGTAATTGCTCTTCAGGCAGGAATTGCTGAAAAATAAGAGAAGAAGCTGCAATAGGTAACTGCAATTTTAGGCATAAGGGTCCAGCCTCTGCGTGTGCTCTATTGCAAGCCAGTGTGCTCTCATTTGTCCTTTCAAATCTAGCTAGAAAAAGGGTTGATTTTCTGTTAGAAACCATTTCCAGATCCAGTATATAAATAAAGCTTGCCTATATTGACACGTGTATTTATTACCTGTTTCTGCTCAAGTTCATATTGAACATACTGGAATTCCAGTTCATATTGAACATACTGAAATTACAGTTCTTCATTTTTTTCACTAGTAAAACGTACCAACAACCAATTTTGACTTGCATACCCCAAAGTGTCCCACCACACTGTCACACAATGAGACTATTAATTGCATGACCATAGGAATCCTCCAGTCATCCTTTGCAAACTGGTTTTATGACATCCTTCTTTGAGATTGTCGTGTATGGAGTCCAAAACATAACACAGAAAGCACATTTGAAAACTACTGTAGTATCAAAAAAGTATTGCCAAATATCCTGATAGACATACGGAGGACTATGTTAAGCTACTTTGCTTAAGGTGGATTTGTATGTGCTTAATGAAAATGGGTGAAGTTTTTAAATCAAAATAAATCAAGAAAGATTATGCTTCTTCCTCTCTTTATTTTCTCCAGAGGAAGTAATCAAGTTCTATTTTGAAAACTAAAGGATATTATATCAAAATTATTTTACTAGGTGTAATTAGAAAATAATATGGTTTCCAGTTCTCAGTAAATTTAATGTTCTTCCTAAAGCATTAATCACAGGTAAATTAATTGTTACTTAGACTTAAAAAAAAAAAAAAAAATTCTCAGTACACCAGTAAGTTACATTACTTTATGACAAAAGAGTGCAGGTCATCTGCCCATGTATATAATCATAAAAGGCCTTGACACTCAGCAAAAGCACATACAGAGATACCGTAGGAAAAGAAAGGAGACTAAAACGGAGGTCCAAATCTTGCCTTCAGTCTTACAATGAAAGTATTTAAGAGCGTTTGCTTTGATGAGAATAGGCTGACTTGAAATATGTGCAAGTGTTAGAAATAAAAGTCTTGTTAAATAACTTAAGCAAGCTAAGACTGGTAACAGCCTGCCATACCTACTGCTCCTCAGGGATGAGACACCAGGCCCTGCCTTTGCGCACCACGGTTGGAACTCTGGTTCAGGTCCAAACCAAAATGGCAGGTTCTATACAAACAGTACAGACATTTTGATTAATTTTTCTTCTGCATGCACAGGTTAGTGCAATTTATTCATACATTTTTACCTATATTTATATGTATGTATGCATTTATTCTGACAGCAGGAGAAACAAGCAGAGGTAGAGATAATGAAGTTTTCAGAAGCAAAAGGATGATTTAAATCCAGTCTTCTGTTTTTCCTTTCTTTACAAAAGGAGGTCAACACTGAGCTAAAATATTAATACATTTAGCTGTAAAATCATTCTATAACAAAAAGAACGGCATTGCAAAGTAACTGCAAAACAAAGCCAGTTCTTCTATTTTAACAGCGACTCTGAGGGAACAATGGGAGATCCCACTCTGGAGAGAAGTACTAAGATCAGTTGTGAACTCCTTTTACTAAGAAATGAGAATGTAAATAAAGTGAGATGTGATCTTAGGGTTAGGATGCACAGCTCACCTGTCCTGCTGTCCAGGTGCAAGGCTCATACCAGTGCTCCCAGTCTCCACGGTTCCTCCTAGCCAGAGGGCATTAGTGCAGAACGCACCAGAGAGCAACCTCTCCTCCACTCGTGTTCTTTAAAGGGTCAAGAAGTAGCAAGTCAGGACTGTGAAGCTCAGGAGAGCTGGCAGAGCAGTTTAATAGACAGTTTGGTCTCAGCTGATTTAAATCCTTTGGAATTTTGTTCCTAAGAAAAGCCATAGTTAGCAGACTTTGTACAATGGGATAGAAAAGGACTAACCAAGGCGCTTCACTCCGAAGGCATAGGCAGAAGTGGGAGAATCCAGAAACCATTAAGACCAAGATATTTCTGGATTTCTGCTAAATCATGAAGAAGCTGTGGGAAGAGAAAAGAGAGCATCTCTGCATCTCACGGTGCCAGGAGGCATGGAGGACAGGGTACGAGAGCACAAGCTTTGCTCATAGCAGCCTGATAATGCCGACTGCCTGTCTCAACCAGACATGGAAAAGTTCTAGAACACTTGAAGTAGTGATTTAACTCCAAGTAGTTCTGATGCAGCTATTCAAGACTTCAAGGGAAATCTCTGCCATGTGGTTGGTCTCTGCTATGGATGCCAAGTTTTATCATCAGCTTAAGAAGCTGATTAAAATTGTTCTACCTTAGAATTAGTTTTGTTTCATTTTTACCTTTGTTTCTATCAAAGGTAGTTAAAAAACTTTACTTCTACAACGGTTAGAAAACTCCTTTTTAGAAATGAAAATATAATAGTATGAAAAGAGAATTTGATGTACGGCTTTGACCAAATCCAACTGCTAACCCAAACTGAAGGTTTTGTAAATATTTTTCAGCATTTTATTATAATTATTTCATAGAATCACAGGATCATAGAACGGTTTGAGTTGGAAGGGACCTTTAAAGGCTATCTAGTCCAACCTCCCTACAACGAGCAGGGACATCTCCAACCAGATCAGGTTGCTCAGAGCCTCATCCAGCCTGGCTTTGAATGTTTTCAGGGATGGGGCATCCATCACCTCTCTGGGCAACCTGTGCCAGTGTTCCACCACTCTCAGTGTAAAAAAATTTTTGCTTGTCCTATCACAACAGGGCCTACTAAACAGTCTCTCCCCATCTTTCCTGTAGCCCCCTTGAGGTACTGCAAGGTCACTATCAGCTCTCCCCGGAGCCTTCTCCTCTCCAGGCTGAACAGCCCCAACTCTCTCAGCCTGTCCTCACAGGAGAGGTGCCCCGGCCCTCTATCATCCTTGTGGCCTCATCTGGACTCAATCTTCTTATAAACTGACAGTTACATGAGACTTTTCTAGCAATTAATATTTCATTTGAAATAAGAAATCATACTTTGTGACACAGAATTTTGTGAGTTTATACATTCCTCTATACAGACTGCAAACTTTAGCAGTCTTTTTTTTGTTCATTTAATCTACAGTATTTCTTGGCAGGACTCCCTCATTTTACCTCTGTGTAACTCTACTGCATGGCACACATTCCATTCCAGCCAGCGGCAAAGGTAAATGTAGTGTAATAAGCAAAAAACTACATATCTTTACACAGATGCATTAAAAGATCTTATAAAGAACATTATACCTCTGGGAAAGGCACCATCTATGGTTCATTATCCTAGCAATCTTTCCTTAGTCATAAGTAATATTTAGCAATGTAGCATATTTTGGGCAAATGAGCAAAGCACGTAACTGTGTGTTAACATTTAAAGACGTGTCCAAGACCATCGCTACTCAGCACAGGCCACTGACCCCCATTCAGCAGAGCACTTACCGATTCCTGCAAAAACTTCAAACCACACAGACATTTAAGAAACTGTAACATGTATTACCATCAGTTTTGCTTAAAAGCAAGGAAATTGCATACAAAATACTTAAATCATTCCCATGATTGTAAAATATTCTTCTTCCTGTTCAATGCTATAAACGCTTCTTTCAGGAGTTAATAGTTTTGTTATATTGAAAGTTATTAAAATAAATTATACAGATAGGGAAGTGCACAGAAAAAAAATGTTCTGTACCGACAGTGCATGTTGCAATTTTCTTCTACTTTTACAGTCCATTCCACAGCACAATCCTCATTGGAATGTGATTAAACATTTAATGGTTAAATACGTTTGCTCCTCACTCTGTTGGTTCTGCAAAACCTGAAGTGAAATAGATAGGCAACTTCTAAGATACACTCTACTTCACGTGCTTGTGTGTGTGTTAGAGGGATGATTAGATGGGATTAGAAGAAAAAATTTGCTGCCCTCTACCAAAGACACTGACATTGATGTGCTGTTATCCTATTAGTCTTAATTCTCCCAATAAGTACTAATGCTTAAGAGAAAATACACAGAAGAGAGGAAAACAAGCATGAGATCCACCTCATGGTTTTGAATGGTAACCCATGAACATCAGAACAACCGTTTTGACCTTTTGGAACCCGTTAAAGGACAGAGAAGTCTGTATTTTGGTTTGGGATTTTTAATATAATTTTCTAAAAAGAAAAGAATCAGAAACAGATTGTATATACACAAGTTAGATTATGCTTGGCTTAAAGCTCTCAAGTTTGGAAGTGTTACTGTAATTCAAAGTATGTTTACCAGACTTGCCCTTCCATCCCCCACCCAGATTTTAATATGTTGGACCATCTAGGGTTTGTTGGATTTTTTTTTCTTTTTTTCTTTTTTTCTTTTTTTTTCCTGAAGTTGCTTCTTGGTAAATCAATAGATCTTAAAAATGAAAAAGGTCTAAGAAATTTGCTTTGAAGAATTATATCAGTAAGTTAAAAAACACGAATAAAACCAACTTCAAGCACAGAACCTCCCAAAGCCAGTTCTGGGAAGACAAAACCGTACTTAGTTTCTGAGGTTACTGTATAGAAAGCCCTGGAGAATTATGCATTTGCAAGTCAGAGAGCATTTGCAGGCCATTTTATGAAGCTGGGTTCTGAGAGAGAGATGTCACCTCGAGGCTCTCTGATATTAACAGCAAATCACTCCTGATAGCGTGTTTTGAATCAGAAGCAAGAACATGGTTAGAACATTTTGATCTTATGCTAAATATTCATGTAATGGCCACAGGGGTGAATAGTAACTATTCTCCAATGAAATTATTTTTTGTATATAGGTGTCAATGTCACAGGAGATGAAGATTAATCTTGTCCTTTGGTGCCTACGGAAGCGCATGGATAGGACAGATGAGTTCTTGAAACTGCCAGCCTTGACTCCCAGGTCTTGCCTAATTGTTTGTATTGTCCTGTCGTGAACCAGAAATAAGATCTCACCTTTACTAGATGTTTAAATGCTGGATTGTTATCCCACTTTTGTTTATGTGTTTCAGCAACTATAGTGACCTAATGCCATCTACCTTTTATTTATTTATTTATTTTATATTGAACTTACATCATGTTAGGTAGAAAGCAGAGATTTGAGGAACCTATGTCAAATGATTCCACCGTAAAATATTTTTTATTTTCCCCTTCCTCTTGCTTCATACTATGTTCAAACCAAAGAAATCCGGCCTTTGCCAAACAACCACTAGAACCAAAAGTCTTCACCCTGTTTATCTCATATAGCTGTCTTGATGAGTTAAAGCCTGCTACCACGGAAAACATTCTACTAAATTTATTTTAATCTTGGTCATAGATATCTTAGATATGAGATTATTACAAAACACAATGATCTGAGATGTAACTAAACCCAATATTTAAAGTGTTGTGCAGTAATATCTGACTAATGATGACTGTACCAGCACAGAGAGAAAGCAGACTGTAACCTTAAGTTCTTTATCTCTGTAATTGGAATATATCCTTTCCCGTGATGCCCTGGCAGAGGAGCATCCACTGTACATCCACACTGTGGTTTCAGTCAACACCCTGGACGAAGGCTGGAGAGAAAGGGGCTGATCTACAGAGCCCATATCACTATTCTCTTTCTGTTTACTTTCCTTGATGAGCATTTTGACCACAACTGATATCACCGCAACGTGTTAAACACCTAGAGCTGAGAAAAGAGAAACAGTGAATGACAACTGGCCAGTTTATGGATTAAACTGACTTTTATCCCAACTCTTCTGGCAGGCCCCATCACCACGCTGCGGCGAGCGCAGTTCAGATACCAACAGGCAAAACCATACGGCAGGGCTGGAGATGCCCAGCATACGGGGAGGAGAAGGGGCATCACCAGGACGGCTGATCTTTGAACTGGCAGCTAACACCTTCTGAAGAGAACAACAGCCAAGGTCCCTAACACACCTGAGCAAGACTAAAAGGAATCTTTAAATATCTTCTAAGGTGATGTTAAAGAGAATTAAATAAAAGGCTCTGCTCTTGGAACAGCTCATACCCCAAAGCTAGCTCACTTCTATTTCATGCCAAATAAAAACTGTATGAATCACATAATAAAATGTTATGGCTGCTGGAACAACTAATTAGATATGGAGGAGAGCACAACTTCCACCTCAAACAGAAGTGTCATATTAGAAGAAGAAAAGCTGTTAAAATATTGTGATCATTTCTAACAGAAATTAAGAGATGCTAAGAAAATATTAATTTCCAGGAATTAAGGAGAGTATGTAGCACTATAGCATTCCCACTACATGGTAATGTTTGTAAAACACCTTCTGGAGATCAAATTGTGATGATGGTGGACCAGCACTTCAGATGGCAGACTGCTTAATTTCTCTACTGCTACTTATGGCAACAAGAAAATGAGAAACGTAGCAGTATCTTCATGGGCCAACTAAGTCCAAATCAGAAGTCCACCTTCATACTCATGTCTTAATCTTTCTTCTACACTTCAGATAATTATACTCCTTCAAGCATCTCAGGAACAAAAATGAATTCAAGAATTAGTCAGGATTGCTCAAGATTGATTACCCATTTGAAGAATTACTCAAGATTGCTACTGCAATGTAAGCCCCATTATGTATTTTATTTGTGGCTGGCTTCATGAAGCACCATTTTTTTAGTAATCTGAGCATATGAAGTCCATACACTACCTGCCATGCTGATCTGCACAGCACTAAAAGCCAGGAAATACCTTAACAATGCCATGAAGCAACAGTTTTGAAGCAATGAGAAGAAATATAACATTTTTCAAAGAATATTTCTATTTTGAGCACAGGTAATACCATACATGTCTATTAAGTACTTCTACAATCCCATTTGAACTGACAGTTAGTGGTGCTACTGCTTAACCCAAATGAAAAACTTGTAGTTCACTTCTCTGAAGTCACATTGATGGTTAGTTTAGGAGAAATGTAAGAATAATAGTACTCGAAGAGTCATCAAAAAAAAAAAAAAAGTTAACAATGGTCAAAGCATAGCTTCCCTTCACCAAATACCACTGTGGCCAGTCACTGCTCTCAAGACAGACATGGATGTAGGACCCAAGTTCTGGCAAAAAAAGATGACAAACAATTCACGTCCCATTAATTTTAAACAAAATGAACAGTCAACCTAAGTAGTACTTCATTGTGTGACTCAATAGGTGACAGCCAAGATGTCAGTTGTGACCATTGATGTCTGATTATGTCAATTAGCGCAAATCCTGTTTTAGAAATACTTACACGCACAGTGCAATTCAGCAGAGTTTGAAGACCCATTTTTGATAAAAGCAGACAATGATTACCCAGGGGTTCATTTATAATATCCCTGCACGTGTCAGTTCTAACTTTTAAAAATGTCCATGTAATTACTAAACATGTCTTCAAAGTTTGTTTCATTTTGGTCTTTTTAAGTTTTCTCTAAAGACAGAGTTGCTGTTCCCTACAGAATCCAGAAAACTTTCTGCAAACCGAGCAGTTAGTAAATAAGACTTTTCTCAGTCTTATGTTTTGACGTGATGGTTGGAATGGTTTGTTAGGCAAGAGTTACGCTGGCCTGACTCAAGGCAAATTGTCGCACTGCCCGGATATACAGCGGCACACTTCTGCCTCCACCAAACCTTATTAACAGCCATGATTGACAAGAAGCTCTGCATCCTAGAAAAAAAAAGGCTTAACTAGGTTTTCTTCTGTGATGTTTACCCACAGGGAATGCAGAAAAATATGTATTCCTAGTTAGAATTCTTCCTCCTCGCATGTAAGTTTCCCCTAGGTATACATCCTTCTATGTTTATGAACAGATGTAGGAAGGAAGCATAGTTTATGGTATACTAGTTTTAAATTGACTCATTTGTGATTTCATTAAAATGCAGAATAAATTTGATATCCCCAGGCAGCATTTCCACTGAATTCTTTAGGTTAAGATTTTCTATTTCTCTAAAAAAAAAAAAAAGATCCTTTCTAAAGGCTTGCTGATTTTATATATCATTAAAATAGCTGTTGAAAGAGGAAAGGAGGAAAGAAGAAATTCTGTTCCTCAATATTCTTCATTACTTCTTAAAACAGCCTATATTTCATGAACCTGAGAAATCTAATCAGAAAGTTAAAGAGCCTCCACTTGCTGAGCACCTATGCAAAATCCACATCAAGTAAATGCTTCTGCATATGTTACACTTTTGACTTCTCTGCCTTTTTCTTCCTTTTCTATTAAATGTATTTATTCTGGATTAGATTCACCTGATTTTTATGCAGTAAAAACAGAAAGACAAAGCTGTTGGTATGAAGTTATATAGAGCAGGAAACTACAAGATTGTTCCCTTCACCTCAGGAGTCTCTAAGATATGAATATGAAAATAAGCAAAAGTCCTTGAAAAGGAAATTTCATTAAGATGATGGAAATGCTGGTAGCGGTGATCATCATGAAACTATCTCTACTATCCCTTTATTTTTAAAATATTGAGAAGGAATGCATCTTCATTATCATTACCTTTAACTAGGCAAATACTTGCATTCTGAATAGCGGCAGAAACTTGTAGGGAACTGCTCCTTTGAACTGATCACCGTTTTCACACCTGAGAAGGTCCTACAGGGTGGTTTGCTGGGGACAGAAGCAGAGTCTCACCTACCAACAGCAGCACCTTCTTTCCAGAGGAAGCAGCTTCTGGTGAAATCAAAATCAAATCACACCTTATTTTTTTTTGTGACCTTAAAATACAGAATGCTAGGCTGAGGGTATATATCAATGACATTTAGGTAAGGGAATATGGAAATGAAGCAGAGTATTTGGTGTGCGAGATCATAGCTCCTTTTTCCTCAAACTGAAAACCTACAGATTCAAGTTGAAAGTGACAGTAAATAAAAATAAAGCTCAGTAAATTTCCCACAGAGGTACCTGTGAATATTTCCTGAATTCTATGACAGACTGCAGAAGAAAAAAAAAAAAAAAAAAAAAAAAAAAAAAAGCCTCTATAGCTCAGAATACTACATTCTATGTAAAATTTAATCTTACAAGCTACTTCGGTGATGAACAAGAAACTTGGATGAGCAATATAAAGCATTAATGTTCTTCTGGTTAAATGTTCATTAGGCCTAGATATTTTTTTATCTTTTATGACATTTCTAATAACGCCATTCAGGTATATTAGCAACCCTATAAGCTGTCTTCTAACTATTTCTGAACTGATGCTTGAAAATTTGGCACGCACTGTCTGCATCTGAAATGTCAAGATGAAAAATCATTTCAAAATTTGGTCGTGGGAGATTTAGTCACAACCAACTATACTGAGGTTTTACACAGGCAGGAAAAGATAACCCCAGACCTGTACTGCAGGTGATCAAGGGATATTATTATTTGTGAAATAGCTGCTTTTTCAGTTGCAAGTGTGGTAATTAGCCAAAATAGTGACAGGCATATACTCTTGATAGAGTAACCAGGTCTCACAGCAGAGAGTATGGTTTCCTTCAGCTGCAAGATTGCGTTGGACTCCTGTTATGAGCTATTTCTGGCTTACTCTTCCTGACAGCAGTATTCCTTACAACTGCAACGTACCAAACTGTCGAATACATGGATTTTAGTGTGAACTAAAGTGTGAACTCCGAAATTTTAATGTCTTATTAACAGCTGGACTATTAGTTCAGTATTGGGAGTTGCTTACCAAATGTAAGAATTGCCACTTAGGCAGGACTAATTACGTCTAGCTCATCTGAAGATGTTTTATGGGCTGTAAAGCCACAGAGTAAACAACACAAGACAGTATTTATTCTATTGTATTTATGGTGAAAATATAATATAAATAAAGGGAGAAAAAATGAGCTATTTTTCCATAATATTCCCACCTTACAGAGCCATCACTACAGCTATTATTCTGTGAATAAACAATGAAATCTAGTTTTGAAAGTTTAATTAAAGTTTTTGCCTTTGTGTCAGAACCAGTTCAGATCTCTGTACTTCAAATAATCTCACTGGTCCCTCAGTAGTTCTCATGTTCCAGTAACAGCAGCCACATCACAAGTGATGCAAGACTTCCACTAAAACTAATTCAGAGAGAGATTAGAAATTTAAACATCAATGCCATTTTTCTTGGTCTAACTTATTACTAGAAAAAGTGAAATTATCTTTGTGTAGCACTTCTTGGTAGCGTAGGGTACTTAATTATAAATGAGCTATTTCAAATTTCTGACATTTGCATTGCTGCAAAATATTTATTCAGTGAGGACAAAAGGAACAAAGATGAAGGCAGAAGGAAGGTCAAGAAACTGATTCAGAGTTCAGTCCCCAATTAATTTGATCTGCTGGGAGTTCGGAACTTTTCTAAAAATTGGAATTCAGGTGGAAACATGCAGCATGACCTAAGTACCTGTGACTGGCCTGATTCAGACCGCAAGAGCTATGGGGACAACCAAATACTTTTCTTTCCTGCATGATACAGGAAAGAAATAATGTAAAAGAAGGCAGCATTTCCCAAGTGGCCACCAGAAGGGAAGTGTTGCAACAGAGGTTCTTATTAATGCTGTCTTAACTGCTTATCTTCTGAAAAGCCATTTCTCTTTGAAAGAGATGAACAGGCCACTGCAAAGGTAGCTAGCGAGGTAAGGGTACGGACCCGCTGGGAACC
>WHYT01017505.1:409377-425735 GCA_009806455.1 Tetrax tetrax
ATAGAATCACACAATGGTTTGGGTGGGAAGGGACCGTCAAAGCCCATCCAGTCCAACCCCCCTGCAAGGAGCAGGGACATCTCCAACCAGATCAGGTTGCTCAGAGCCCCGGCCAACCTGGCCTGGAATGTTTCCAGGGATGGGGCTTCCACCGCCTCTCTGGACAACCTAGGTCAGTGTTCCATCACCCTCAGTGAAAAAAAAAATTTTCCTTATGTCCAGTCTGAATCTACCTCCCTCTCTTTTAAAACTATTACCCCTCGTCCTATCACAACAGGCTCTGCTAAAGAGTTTCTCTCCATCCTTCCTGTAGGCCCCCTGAGGGACGCCACTCGTCGCCAGCCTCCACCTGGACATCAAGCCATTGACCACCACTCTCTGAGTGCGGCCATCCAGCCAACTCCTTATCCACTGAGTGGTCCACCCTTCAAATCCATGTCTCTCCAGTTTAGAGACAAGGATGTTGTGTGGGACAGTGTCAAATGCTTTGCAGAAGTCCAGATAGATGACATCAGTGGCTTTTCCGTTATCCACTGATGCTGTCACCCCGTCATAGACGGCCACCAAATTGGTCAGGCACGATCTGCCCTTGGTGAAGCCATGTTGGCTGTCACCAACCACCTCCTTGCTCTCCGTGTGGCTTAGCACGGTTTCCAGGAGAATCTGCTCCGTGACTTTGCCAGGTACAGAGGTGAGAATGACTAGTCTGTAGTTCCTCGGGTCTTCTTTGTTCCCCTTTTTAAAAATGGGGGTTATGTTACCCCTCTTCCAGTTGGCGAGAACCTCACCAGGTTGTCACCTTAAATCAGATAATTGCAAACTAAAGATAGGACAGTAAAAGAGAGAGGCAATAGTATTTGAGGGAAGGAGAAATCTATCCTATTATGATATATCTCATTTGGACTGATATTTGAGAAATTATTCCAGGCATTCTCAAAATGGGGATTTTGACTGGACTTCTTTCCTGGAAGATTTCTCATTCCTGAACAGAATTGCATTTGTGAACAGAAGATAAAAATTCTTCAAAAACAGTAAAATTGCTACACAGCACTGATGCTCCTAAACATTTAACGCTAGCATAAAACGGGCACAACCACACTTATCCATTTTAAGACCTACAACAAAATTTCACCGTGCAAGCGTAGCCTCTCCTCAATGCAAAGCCTAATTGAAACATAAATTTTAAATGAACCACCCATACGGTGCAATAAATAATAAAATAATTATAAAGTTGTTTAAAGCAATTTTGATCTGTGTGTTCGTTTGGAATGGTCAGCTGTATAAGCAACACATGTCAATGCTTGCCAATAAAGCAGTCGGAATATAAAGTGCAATACCCGTGAATGCTTTCAGTCTTGACGTATGAATTTCCCTGAGACTAAAGTACATAACTGATTTATATTTTCATTCCTTTTGTTTTCCACAATAAATCCTCAAAAATGTCTTAAGGACAAAAGTTCAAGGTCCAGCTGCTCTCGCAATCGACTTTACCTTCCAAAACAGTTGAAACAAATTAGGATAAAATGATTATCTTGAATTTTACTCTGGTTGAGGAACACGCTGTTCCAAGCATTCCGATTAATTATGGCCTTTGAATTTTCCTAGGCCATGCTGTGGTACAAGTAACCCACATGTTCTAACTAAGGGTGTTTTTATAAGGAGAAATATGCTAAGCTGGGGGAAAAAAAAATTACACCTGGAAGGGTGAAAGCAAATGGAAAATAGGCTTAAATAACCACAGAGCTCCTGTGACTGTGAATCATGTTACCTGTTCGGCTTCGCATCCTTCAGTGACCACAGACAGGAACATTTACGTTCCTGTTCTGATCTTTAAGAGAAGGAGTAGCAAGACTTTGGAGCTGCAGTTTTTATTTTCATCTAGATTCTCCCTTCCTGGTTAAAAACAGTGAGATCACATGGATTCACATTTCCTGACAGAACTTTTCAAGTAAATTAAACTAATTCAGATGAGCTTACTTGATTAAACAAAATCCTCAAGCCTCAAAATATTTCATTTTGATGGACAGAAAAGATAATGCAAGCTGTGTAAGAGAAGAAATTTGAGCATTTTACTGAGCTGACAAGAAGGTTTCCATTCCCTCTCTATCGATAAATGTGCTCAGGATGTAACCTCTGTTTGCCTGAACACGAATTAATTCATACTGCCCCTCCCTAATTCAATGGCATGCAATAGTGATAATGCACTTGCCCCAAGAGTTGTTATTAATTAATTTTTCAATGGTCTACCTTTAGTTACATAGTAAAATCTAAGGATTTTTTATAAACTCTGAACATTCACCCAGCTGAGCTCAATAAGAAAATTTATTAGTGACTTCAGCGGAAAGAGCAGTAAGCCAGCCCCTAAAATCCCATATACATGAAGGTATGGCATGTGGCAGCTCCCTATACAGATAGTGAGTAAAAACATAAGTTATCTTAACGATAACATTTTCAAATCAATTTTGAAGGACTATTTTAAGCGATTACCTAATCTGAAACACTAAAAATGAGAGCTGAATAATGTTACACACTAACATGTAGCATATTTCAAGATTTTTCCATCTGTTTAGCATGCACGTTCATAGATCACTGATATTCATATCTAATTTATGAAACATTCCTGCACATTATCAGATTAAAGAACGTGTATCTGCTTTTGGTTTTAAAACACTATAATAAGAAACATTGAAGGACCTGAAAATTGCAAAGGCGAAATCACAGACCAGCAATTGCTACAGCAACCAAATCCTACCCGCAAAATCCATTTGACTGAGCAGAGTATTTGTTCTTTTGCTGCTCGCTTGACAAGATAAACCATACGGTAATAGACCAGGACTCCAGAAACCTCATCACTTGTCAGCTCTGGCCAAAGATCAAAGCTTCAAAGCAACATGAAGTTGAGAAAAGTGTTTCAGGGGCTACCTAAGGTGTGCACAGCAATGCCCATAGGAGCACCAGAATGATTTAGGAGCCTACACCTTTGCAAGCAGTTAAGTCTTCAAAGTGTCTTCAAGGTACTTTGGAACACCTTCTCCCTAATGGTGTGCACTCAGTTCTTGCAGTAGTGCTAGAGTCATCGTGTTTAAAGAAATGCACCAAAAAAAGGGAAGATGGATGTGTGGCCCCTCTTTTTGCCACAGCACCTCTAAGCATTGGCTGTCAACCTGCAGGAAAGACGGGCTGCACACCCCTCGGGAACGATAAACAGCCCTCAGAGGGGGTACAAGACTTCGTAGAACAATTTTTCATATATGCCTGTTGAATTATGGACATTTTGGGACAAGTATTTCTTTTGCCTTCATGTTTGCCTTCAAAGTACCTACCTGACCTTATAGCTGTAAGAAACACCTGCACACAAACCTCGCCAATCGACACTCACACGCTGCTGTTATTTCTGTTTTGAATTTTACACAGTAAATTACTAATGTACAACGTAAGCTGTTTTTGCAGTAATGTGATTTTAACCTGTCTTTCAATTTTATTTTTTCCTTGATTAATGGTAAGTTACTGTGAATATTCAATGTCTTTTAGTAGTCTACTTCTACATATTAACAACAAGATAATTATAGGTAATTCATTTTAACAAAATTAAAAGCTTTCACATGTGCAACTTTCAGCCCAACGATGATTTGCATTTATTCCAATAAGACTACAAATCATGGAAATATGCCAGTACTTTTCTGATTGCCAGCTTGCTCCCAGAGTTTTACAGGGATTTTATTTATTTATTTATTTATTTTAATTTTGAAGTCCTTTTATTAGACTTCCACACTCGAGCAACATCTCAAGCTTTTGAAATGAAGCCCAACATCATCAAAATCAACGCAGGTAATTTCTGGTTTAACGAGGCGCTCTGTATCTGGCATTCAGCAAATACCCTTGGTAGACTCTGAAGGGGGTGGAGGGGCTCATAAGTCGCTGGTACTTGCCATGCTGATTTGCAAACGAGCTGGCACCGGCTGCCTGAGTGACTACTTCACCTTCCTGCGAGATCTTCTGTAACCAGATGTGCACTGGGACAAAGCCACACTCTAGTTTTCTTTTTGCTGATGGCAAACCACAGCGCCAACTGCTGAGCCAGTGCCGCTCCGGCCAAGGACAGGAAAGCCTCTGCGTACACCCCAGCGTCACCCACATTTCCCACATTTTCATTGACTTGCAAAAAAAATCTTCACCACCCTATCTTCCTCTCTGTGAAAGAAATAAATCAATCCGTCATATAAATAATGTGGTGAATAAAAGTTGCTTCTGACAAAAGACTAGGCAGAAAATAATTCTTTAAGGCCCCCAGCTAATATTTTTATCACGTCATTAAGACTCACATATTTCTGTCCTGGATTACCTAGACAGAAACACATACACATCTACATATGTCATATTTAGTGTATCTTATTTGTTTGGGCTTTGTCGGAGCACAAGAGCTGACCTGTGGACCTGCTGTGGTTCAAGCACAGACCTGGGTTTTTCCAGTTTAATCAAAGCACTGGCTATGACAACACTACAGGATAGCTGGTCTCAAGTTTTCCAGTTCAGCCAGAAAAGATATTCATCAGTAAACAAACATAGTCAAGGAAATACAGACATGCAGTATTCCTACTTCTGCCAAACCAGAGCACAGGGGGGAAAAAACCCTGCTTTCAAACATATTTCTGCTGAGTAATGTCAAATTGTACTAGATGATTCTCAAGAAGAAAACCAAATAATCAAACCCAAAACCAAGAATCAGAAACAACTGAAGAGTATAAAACACAATGGATTCAAACTGATCAATGAAAAAAATGTAAATATGAAATAATAAATATAATCAAGACAGGTTGCTTTAAAATATAATTGAGACAGGTTGCTCCATAAAACACAGTATAAGTTTAGACATGTGTATAAATCCCCAAAAGATTTCAAAGCTGTACCACTAAGGGTGGTAAATTTGACAGAACAATATAAAAACTATAATCAGTAAATAGCTTCAGTTATTTGTGCAAATCGGTAGAAGCAAAATAGCTGAGATTTCATTACTGACATTGCAATGTTCTTCAACTAGCAATTAGAAAACTATTTACTTTATCAATAAACAGTTGTCAAGAGACCACTCTTTCTTACAGTCTCCAGTTCCAATGGACTGAATTCTGGGCCAGTTACTGGCTGCTTCACACATTTTCTGTGTAATGTGTATTTTACTTGTCTCCAGATACAGCAATTGCTTTTAATTCTCATGCTCCACCAAGGCAGCGTAACGAGTCAATACTGTACGCTCAAGCCATGACCTTCTCTGGTTACGCGTCTTTCCGGTGCAACACCAACTTGGACCTCACTAATCAATTCTAATTGATTCATTTGGAAAGAAAAGACACACGCTTCCAAGCCTTGCTAAATAGATCATTTGTGAAAGAACCTCCTAAGGAAAAACGAAGTGGAAACCCATTGTTTGGGAGCCTTAAAACACAATGTGACAAAATCCATTGTGAATCTATCACCTGGAACATTATTGCCTTGGGGGGAAGATTAAGTTCTCTGTCTTCTCTCCACGGAGACCAAGCCTATTTGCTATGTATTGAGCTCTGCATCATGTGTTATTCAAAGCAACTTTGAGGCAAATCACTTATCACTAATTGCTATCTGCTCACTGTAGTACGGATAAGCACACATCAGTTTTTAGAGCGCTTTTTCCTTACTTCATTTGTAATTTAAATTGACTCTCAAGTGAATAGGAAACATCTCTCTCTAGTTCAGTGACATGCTCTTAATTATTTTTGCAGTTACAAGAGCTATAAAAATCAATATTATTATTAAGACAAATACATTTTATGTATGTCACAGAAAATACTATTACAGGCTATACCCTTTTTAAATGTGTGTTTTACTTACTTGGTATTAAAAAAGCCCTCATATTAAAAGCACAATTCAGTTCATTCATAAATTGCAAGCTACCTAGAAAGTTTTCTAAATGAATTAACTAGACTCTGGGAAAACCCACAAATTCAGGCAACTGAAAATTCAATTTTTCTAGTGCAGGAAAGTCACGCTTTTTACTAAAGCAGAATTATCTGCACAAGTTTGACTAACATACAAGTTATTTAAGAATCAAGAGAAGATCGATACCCACAAAGGAAACTTCTGAGATCAGATCCCTACCTTACTCATCGAGTTAACTGTCTAAGCAGAACTTAACTCAAAAGAAAAACCCCAGTTCCACTAATATTTCTGAATATTTGTGCCATCTCACAATGATGGGCTGCAGAAAAGTCATCATCACTCCATTCACTATTAGGAGTTGACTTAATCCACCGAGCAAGAGAGAGAGATTGTGTGAAGGCCATCTTTGAAAAAGTAGAAGCGAGAAAGGATAAAAAAGGTAACACCATGGATTTAAAAAAAAAAAAAAAAAAAAAAAAGTTGTGAAAATTAATCTTCCTTTTCCCTTAAAATTTGTTCCATGAAAGTCTGTTCAAAACACCAGGTGAGGCAGTGTTACCAAAGGTATCACAATAACAGCCAATCAGTAGGATTAATTTTTAATAAAATGTAAATAACTGCTTAGAGAAGAAAAATGAATTATAATTTAGAACAAGAAAACAATTGAATGCATGGTCTTAAGACTTCCTTAATCGGTACGTTTGGCCCGTACACAAGTTACAATCCCCTAAAGCCAAGTTTATTTCCCAATATGAAACGCCCGTGATCACATGCTGCACTGCACCGTGTGGGATGACCAAGACCTGCAGCATTCCTCTTGCAAACCAGTTCTGTTTGTACGTTCTTTCCCATCTAAGGGATGGCAGATAAACTGATTTTTTCACCCACATAAATGTTGTTGATGAGACTATTATTAAAATAAATTTGGTGTTCTGAATTCTTTCCCTCCAGCCCAGCACGTCACGCTTTCAAGAAATACTCGGTAAAAAAACAGACTTCTGCAGCCATGTCCTACACGTTGGGTTGAGTTTCTAGCTCACTTTTGTTTAAGCTGGATTTAGGTGTTTCAGAGCTCACACAGCTCTGAGCAATATCTTCTCATTTGTATGTGTCTGATCTCATTTGATTCCATTTTTTTTCCTAAACCTCAGAGGTAAGATATAAATGTCAATACAAATTAAACTCCGGCCAATGTAAATCTCTTTAGTCTTTTATTTCTTTTAAAAAGCAAACAAAAAGGAGGAAAAGAAAGAAACAAAGAGAGAAGCAGGCTGCAATGTCTTATGACTTCACCTTGAAAATAACCATTCAACTTAAAATGAATATTATTCTGAGTTTAAATAGCTATATTGCCTTCCACTAATTGGTAAATGTGAAAATTATCATTAATAGTCTAAGATACACAACTGACATTTCCCTATTCTATGAAAATTCTACTTATGTCCTGTAAATATTTAGTTCAGCTTCTTCTTTAATGTCTATTGCAATATCTTTAAATTCAACAAATCTGTGGAACAGATTTGTAAAATGCAAAGTTTACAATAATAGTAGATTCAGATCCTTTAATTAGCAGGGTTTGTTTTGGTTTGTTTTTTTTTTAATCTTGGTATTCTACGAAGGTAAAAGAGCAATCTATAGCATTTTCCAGACTACCTGTGTAGCATTTCAGCCTTCTCACTGTTTGAATGAAATATGAAATCAGAACAATTACGAATAAACAAAAGTAGACAGAGTTTATACCTTTCTAATTCTGAGCAACAAGAAGTCTGTCCACATCTTTCTTACCACAGCAGTCCATGGCTCCAACTTATAAACCACAGAGGATGTATTCAATGCACATTGAAACAGCAGGGTTTTTTTATATTGCTTCTTCAACTTCCAAAAAATCTCTGCAGCCAGACCATGACAGTGTGAAATTTGGAACTGCCTCTATTCCTGTCTTGTATCTTCTCTTCTGCTAGATTTGCTGCATTACCTTCCCACCACACCATTGTGCCCACGACGACATAGAATCACAGAACAGTTTGGGTTGGAAGGGACTTTTAAGGCCCATCCAGTCCACCCCCCCTGCAAGGAACAGGGACATCTCCAACCAGATCAGGTTGCTCAGAGCCCCGTCCAACCTGGCCTAGAATATTTCCAGGGATGGGGCATCCACCACCTCTCTGGGCAACCTGGGCCAGTGTTCCACCACCGTCATCCCACACCACATCCTCACCTCACCCACATCCTGTCTTCAGCATTTATTTCTAATACTGCAAGGAGCTGTTAAAAAGTAACTTTAATTTTCTTCCCAAGAATTTAATCACACTTCAGCAGACATTCAGCAAACATCAGCTGCTGTTTAGAAGTGAAGGATACATTATAGCGTTTTTATCTTTATAAAGTTCTATAAAAGCTACATGCAGGATTGCTGTCTGCCTTTTTAATCAGTGCTGATAAATAAAGAGGTCTAAACCAGCTGCCTTCTGCTTTATAGCTTCCAGTCTCTGAACTTCCTAACGGATGAAAATGAAATGGCCATGCTGGCGAAGGGCACGACCTTCGTTTCCGCCTCTCCTTAGTTTCAGCTATGAGGTGAAACCTTGTCTAAATCTGCCCAGGGGTGAACACCCTGCTCAGAAACCCCCAACTCTGCACTCCTGAAACCTCCTGATCCTCCTGCTTTCCCCTCTCCTCCCAACTACCTCTCCACGTGGTGTTACTTTGGTAAATAAATAGCTGTATTTTAACAATTACCACTGCTGCATATCTAGAATCTCACACAGTTAAATGTCAGGGTTGCTCTTAGTTCTGGATTTTCTCCTGACTTTAATTTTTATTTCTTGGCATTGGAGAAGGAGGAAAGAAGGGAAAGGGATGAAAATATACTCTTAGCAATAGATTTTTCAAACGTACATAAATAACATTTATTGCTCAGAAAACATTACAGAAATTACATTCTACAGCAAACTGCTAGTGGTAGCTTGAAACAAATTCTGCTAATTGTACTTTTCAGAACAAACTCTGTGGTTAGGATAACTAATCAGCTGGGAATATTATAATCTGGCAAAGAAAGCTGTCAATTGAAGGAGGAATTTTTAGCATGGCTTATGAGCCAGAATTAGGACAGCTACAAATGTTTCCTAGTATTTGGCAATATTTGAGGAAAGGCTAAGTTTTAAGTAGGTTTTAAAAAAAAAAATCTTAAAAAAGAAGAAAAAACTTAAACCTATTAACAACATAACAAGAAAGTTGGGGAAAATAACATCAATATAATTACTTTTTTAGGAATATATATATAAAAAAATACTACATATAGACACACATGCTATATATAGATATATCTATATCTATATATCAACAGGATTCCAATGTTCCACTATTCTCATTTTCACTGGAGAAACCATATAACCCCTTTGTGCCTCAGTGTATCATCTGAAAAAGCACGGATAATAAGTGTTTATTAAACTTTGAAGTGTGCTGGGAGACTTCAGAGTCTAGAAATCCTCAGAAACCTAGAGAAAAAGCAACCCGTTGGTAGTTAAAACAAACACCTCAAGAAACTGCACCTTCCCTGATGTGACCTTACACTTAAATTTTTTAATGAAACTCCTACTGCTCCTCTCTTGTCTCAGGTCCCAGCCCCTCCGTTCTGTCCTCTGTCCCATTAGAAGCAGACTGGATCAAACTGGTGATTTAGTGATTTTCCTGCTCTGTTATAAAGCAATAAAAAAAGAATCAGCTGCTGTTCCAAAGCTTATAAATACTTTTTAATCCAACTCTAACTCCAGAAAAGGGAAAAGACATAAATGCCAAAGAAATTTTAACTTTCTTTTCAAACACTAAAAAGAGGTAGCATTGGCAATTACTGCCATGATACCAGCAATTCAGAGTCCCTGTAAATCAGAGTTTAGTGCACCAGGATTAAAAACCTGCGGAGAAACATCACTACATAAACAGACAGAAGTGATGAAAATTTGCAAGTAAGCAGAAGAAATATGAAAAAATGCTAGGAAAACTGCAGCTAGTCACCTCAATTTTCAAATGACAATCTCCATATGGAAGTATTATCACCAAAGTAACACTTGTATATTCTAATTTATCATTTTTAGGTAATATATAGTTATGTGTTATTATCTGGCATCAGAGATCAATAAAAAAAAGCATCCTTGGACCACACTTGGCCTTTGCTAAAATAGCACTGAGAAAGTACGGTACATGTTAGAGTCTAAACTCTTGACAGAGACTTCAATTAGTACAGAAATGCAGTGTATTTTACTGGACTAGTTAATATAATTTCTGGAGGAAGAAATCCAACGAACAGATAAGATGTAGAGCTTTTTCAGACAGCTTGTACGTACAATGCTTGCTTTTATTTTCCATCTAGATCAATCAAACAAGAGGTATTGTCTATGCCTACAACATACGACAGTTTTCAGCCTTATAACCATAGATTTAGTGAAGATGATGTTATACAGTGAAAATGTTGCTTCATTTTACTTCCTCCTCCTCCAAAAAAAAAAAAAAGACAAGACTAAAAATATCTTTGGATAGCCACACATATTTGACAAGTACCACAGACCGAGTTATTCAGTGGGATATACGAAGTGTTTGTACTCAAGGCTAATAAGATCATCAGGGGAATAACCACTAACGATTAAAAGCCAAAAAACAAAATTTACAACACTGAATGGCACTCAGGCTGAAATGATCTGGCACATTTAGGAATGATCACATACCAATTAACTAGCATATTTAAGGACTTTATGGAAATGTGCAGTTCTGTTTCTTAAAAAGTAATAAATAAATTTCATGTGATTAACAACTGGTCTATTTGCCTGTGTACATTTTATATGACCTCCTTCTATTTTTTCTTCTTTTTCTCTAAAAGAATTACCATAGGATCTAAAGCAAAACTGAAAGACTAACGAGGAAAATCCATAGCTTCTAAATTAAAAAAAAAATAAATAAATAAATAAAAAAAGGATAATAGATCAGAGAGAAAGACAACTAATGGGGTGCATTAAGTAAAAGATTCACATTGGTATAGGCATAAAGTAAATGAAAAAAATTACTTCAATTTACTTTACTTCAATCTAAAAGCAGTGACGTAGATCCATAAAAAAAAAATTAAGAAAATAACTCGGACTGGAGCTAGGACAGTGCCAAGCAGCACTCATGTAATGGGGAAATGCTGATTAAAGAAAGAGTATGAAGGTCATGTTCTAATTGAAGTCTAATTGATCCCGGTCCACTGGAATCAATGAACTCTTTACCATTGACTCCAGTGACAGCAAACTGCAAAACGCATCCGCTGTAGCTCCTGCTCTCAGGGCACACACCAAACCTCACAGGCCTGCAACGGTTGCTTCTCGTAGCTGAAACGATGAGTGATGGCAGTGGAAGAAACCCAACCACAAATAACATGCTCAGCGTGTCTCACACTATGTCGTCCTTTATGCTTGGTGGTTTGACTTAGTAAAAATCGCAGAACTGGGAGCTGCAAACTTCCTGTCAAATCTGGGATATGGTGTTCATGTTTTAAACGAAGAATCTACAGAATATTTAAAAAAAAAAAAATTCTATATGTGCTACCATAAACAAAACAAAAAAAAAAAGTGATACAGTAAATAAGGAACAATTCATTTGTTTGATATACACAAAAATTCAGAAGTTATCTTTGATGCAAGATGGGCCATGACAAGAAGTGCCTTTTAAATGACGTATTTTTATTTTGGATGTTCCATACATTGACATGCTCTTCAATGACTTAATGTAGGACCACTCCAGCTTTTAAAAACTCCAAAGGGAAACAAACTGAGCACAGACCAGGGCATGCAAATGTATGAGCTCTGACTCCAAAACCACAGCCAGATGTTGTAGCCTTATCATTAAAATCACACGGAGAGGCACTGTTTGCAAAACAATCTCATCCCGTAATCTCTTGACTGATGCTTGAACACAAGCCCAGTTTGCCAACTGGCACCAGGCTGGGAAGGCTGTTAAGCAAACCGGCGCCTTGCTAGCCTTCTCTAATGCAGCTCTCCATTCTCCCCTCCCTGTCCCCAGCACAAAGGGGCAAACATCAGGTTTTCTGGAAACAACAAAATCACGTCCGATTTTACCTCCTTCTTCGTATTTCCACTACTGTCTCTGAGGTCTTCCTCCCCAGTGAATCACAAATTCTGAATCTGTTACAACATGAGGAGGGCTGTTCCCAATGTGCAATGTACCAAATCTCTATCTGAAAGCCACCTCGGCCTTCCTGATGCTATTCCACAGCTCTCATTGCTTTACTTTGCCTTTTAGCAGCCAGTATTTTCAAGTAGCGTTAAAGCTTTCCCAGGCCTCTGGAGTTTATGATTTTACACAACAGCGTCTACATTTAAGGTCTTCTCAGTGAAAGGAAATTACTGTGTGCCTTTGCTATTTTGGTGTGTAACTTCAAAACTACTTTTGGTTTCTTCTCCACAGCCTTTGAGTCACAGTAATACATAAACAGGACCAGTTTGTTCTGGAAAAGCTACCATCCTGCATAAAGTCACTAGACTTAATATTGTTTTGGAACAAACTATAGGATCTACTCCCTGGCAGGATTTTCTTTTGTTAAAAATCAATACCCTTAACTTTTCCTAAATGATAGTTCTAAGTGATATGAGTGTAGCAAAGCCACTGAAGAGTACAGTTATCCCACTGATAAAGCATTCAGACTATGACTTTAAAAATGAAAGCCATTAGTTGCATTGGAATAATAAGTTTTCTTTGAATCTAGCACAACTCCCAATGAAACAGATCTCCTGAACTGAAAAAAAACCCATAGTTGAGTACTATTCTACTTGAAAAAATTTTGAAAGCAATTCTGTAAAAGGAATTCCTCCATAAACCACATTCCTGCTCCATTAATCCTCATAGAGTTACAAAAATTATAACATGATTATTTATTTCCATAAAGATATTTTACTACAGAGATACTATTGTATTAAGAAGTGTAGTGTGATTCTTATTTTTTTTCCATTTATTAGGTTCCATTCCTTTGTCCTTTTGTGACAAAGATGCTATATTAAAAGAAACAAATATATAAAAAGATACACAAAGGGAAAAGCCAGAGGTTGACAATACTACAAAATTAAGCTTGCAATTTACAGACTAACCTTTTTTTTTGTTCCCACATTACATTCAAGAAAAGTTGGTTTTCACCAAACTGCCAAGGATCCTTCTTTTTCCCTCCACACCCCAAAAGCAAATTTTTTCACCCACACTCATCAGAAGAGCGGGACTTCCCCAGCAGAGATGCTCCCGGGCTCTGCAGCGGCACAGCAGCCTCCATGGGCCCAGGTGGTGGCTTGGCTGCCCAAGCTCTTCTTGGGAAACTGAACCTAAAATCTCCCTTTGGCCCATTCCCATCCCCTCACCCTGGCAGGGCAGGATGAAGGGGAAGGCAGGATCAAGAAATACCTCAGTTAAAATTAAAAGATGCTAAGTCTTTCATAGCCTAAAAGAAAAACAGCAGAATGTGAACTGAGGTGCTGAAGCAGGTGAAAGGCCATTTATGATTAATAAGATCTTGTATTTTTCATCTTTCCATAACTTTAATTAAAACACTAAAAAGCAGATATGAAATATAGTCCTTTACTTTGTGAGATTAAGATGAAAGCATGTTACTGCTTTCATTGACTATTCAGTGCCCTAACACCACACCTCAGCAATAGCTTGTCTTTCAAAATCTGTCCCAGACCACATCAGAAGGGTCCAAACATGCGTCTCCCATTTCTCTTTCTTCACACACTGCCCTTTGCACCGTCTTTGAGCAAGATGCAGCAGGCAATCTCACTCTGCTTGCTGGCACCGCTCCATTTTACGTATAAACTATTCATTGGGTCAGCATTAAAAAGAGCATTTTGAGTCAAAAAACCACATTCAAGAACCAGTCGGTCAGGACGTTTAGCTAACGACGACTGCCTCGCAGTCCCGCTCCAGCGAATACCAAATACTTCATCTACAGCTGCCACCAGTATTTCCTACATAACCCAATCTGTCACGCACGCTCTGCGTAGAAAAGCACGATTCCTTGGAAAGCATGAGCGGCTGGTGGGAACTGCCAGTTTGAGTGGCAGCTGAGCTGCTTGTTGAAGATCTGAAGTCTGGACTTACACCTAAATGATGGGCATCTGTCTCAACTCTGTGGACGTAGCCTCTAATTGTTCCCGTGGCTGGCAGCCCAAGCAGACAAGAAAATAGCCACGGAAATGTTCTGCTCAACCACAGCGTACTCCCACCAAACGCCAAGCTGTACATGAGGAGTCCGTGCTATGGGTGATGTTGCGAAGCACAGCATGCCACGCATGAAATAGTCGGAGAATTTCACTGCCAGATTGAATTGTTAACCTGTACACCACACGAAACGTGAATTCTGGATACATGGGTAGAGTCTTGCCCCAGGAGGCAGGCTGGTCTCTACCAGAAGCAGAGGAACAGGTTCAAGTTGTCATTCTGGTAGGAGAAAAAGCAAACAGCTCTTCTCTGGAGGTTACACTCTCCCACTGCTCTGCTTTTCTAACCAGAGAGACAAGGAGCTTGTTAACACTGCGTAATAAAGAGAGATGTGCTATAAATGTGAAGGTGAAGTTAGAGAACACAAACCTGTATTTAGCTCCTATGACCCATTACGGCCCAGTGCTGCAAGCAAAACTTCTCTTTTCCCATTTCAATCTGCTATTACTCCTGTAGCTAGGACACTAGTTTGTGAGAGAAAGCAATTTTTGCAATAACTTTCTTTTCAATTACATAAGCCTTTGCATTTCTTCAACATAAAAAGAATGAGTGTCTTGATTATCCAGGAGAATTTCTTTCGCCAACCTGAGGTTTCTTCATTGTACTTTGAACACCGACACCTGGGAGATCTGCATACAAAGTGCAGGAAAAATACAGTCCCTCAAGGGAATTTAGATTGCAAATTACCGATGTGCTAATAAGATTCTTTATGTACGAACAGGAACAGAGAAAGGAAGACTACAAGCAATTTTGGTAGGATACAGACAAAATTAAATAACGCTGTGGGAGTAATCCTCTAAAAAAGACAGACTTTGGGGCATTTTATTTCTCTCCACTTAGTTAAACAAACGAATTGACTAACAGAAAATCAGAATTATGCCCTTTTTTAAAATTTAACTAACACTTCATTTTTAAAAAATTGTTTAAAGAGTCTAATTAGTCTAAAAGTACCTATGCAATGCTATAGCTACAGAAATTCATCCTAGTATATATCCTAGAAAGTTCTGCAGACATATGAGCTAAAATTTGAAAGCTATAAATACGACAATAAGGGAGGAAATGATGCTTTTAATTCCATTGAAATATGTTATGTGTGGAGTTACTCAAGGTACTGAAAACCTGAAAAAAAATCCAAAAGCATATACCTGCTATTTTTTACTCTGGTTTCTCAGCTCTGTTATTTTCATTTTAGTGTATCAAACCTTCTCCTAATAGCTTTGGATTTACATTAAGAATGTCTATTCCTGTAATAGCACATGGGCTCAGGATACATTCGTTTTTAATTTTTCTCGGTGGGATAGAAATAATGATGAGAACAAGTTCTGTTTTGATAACTGAAAGAAGTTTCAGACCATTCAGGTAGAATCTGATGCATAAGTTCAAGGGGAGCAGGCCCTCCAAAAACCTGAGATGTTTCATCTCACTGATTCCAACCTGTTCTGTCTTTTACTTTCAAGTAACATAAAGCATTTTTCTGAATTAAATGTTTAAAAAAATGACAAAGATAAAAAGCTGACAATGGGGGGGTGAGGAGGGAGGGGGAGTTTATCAACACAAGTGATTTAGGTTGTCTGCACCAGAGAGAAAAACAAAAACAATTATTTACAGTGTTGCTCTTTTGATAACTTTTTATTTTAATTGCTTTCTGGAATCACAAGAACATGAAATCAGAAGGGATGGGGAAGTTGATGACACATTTCAAAACTAAAGAGTAGTTTTAATTTCTGAACTGATGTTTCAGTCACTGGCTGTTACATAAAATCCAACTTGCAATTCTAAGAGCAGTAAGAAGTTTCTCTTTTAAAAAGAGCTTTCTTCTTTTTCCATAGGATTTCAATTTTTTCCTCCTTGGAACAGTAACTATGAGTGAGAATCTATTTAACTGGAAGTTTAAAAAGAATGAATATATTTTATATGCCACATAAATCAGAGCAAAAGATTAGAGGAGCTCTCTGCAATAATTTTTCCCAATTTCCAAGGGCTTGAAAAGATGGAGTTTTCTAACATATAAAGTTGTGAGAAATCACCTGACTTTGAGAAGAGGCAGTTCTTTTCTATTCCTGAGAGACTTCAGAAGACAAATAACTTCTAATAACATAAGAATGTTAGCATACCATAGCACACTAAACCATGGGCACAATATCTATCATAGCATCAAGAAAATGTTCACTTAAAAAAAAAAAAAAAAAAAAAAA
>WHYT01017505.1:435759-463844 GCA_009806455.1 Tetrax tetrax
GTGTCTGAGAAGGAGTCCTGCCTACCCCTGTGCACCCAAGGGAAATCCTCCGATCCCAGCCTTTAAAAGTACCTACAGTACCATCCCAGAGCGACTCCAGGTTAGTACTGCTCTACCAGCCTGCAGTGCTGCAGACGGTTCACGTACACACACAGCTTTAACCAACAGCTTTAACCAAGAGAGTACAACGCGCTTCCTGAGAGCCGGGATTCGGGCTCAGCCCAGCACCGCACCAGAGCAGCGCGAGACCTGCTCTCAGGCTTAAACTGAATCCACGCACCTACCTCTGCATTTACAAGTGTGAAGCTCCTTACCTCCCATAGGCAATTAAAACTGGGATTGTTATAGAAACATACACACACACTTATGAGAAGGTTCTTTTGCACTGCTCCCAGATTAGAAAATCTTTAAATTCAAACATTTTAAAACAGTACGTCTGATGTAGTGTTCTCCTGCACACCCTGAAAAATATGAACACAGCTCAGTAATAAAACAGAGCTCCCCAGCAGAGAAAGCCATATAGAACCATCTTAAATCCAACACCTCCTTCTCTTTTAAATAACTTTTCTGCTGCTTTTTCCAAGCAGTAGTTTTCTTTTAGTAAGTTATCAATTCCTTCCAATGCGGGTCATACATGCAAGGAGTCCAAATCTAGATTGTAAAAAATGAAAGTCTGAGGTATTTATGGGTGCTGAATCACTGCTTTATCTACACAATTGACTCCTCAGTTGCAATTTTATACATCTCTTTGCATTCTTCTCCAAAATGGAAAAAGTAACATTCCCCTTGACTGTGCATGAAGTTTTTCAGCTACTTACTGTCATACAAAAATCAGATTGAAAAAAAGGAAAATTCTCTTAAAGAATCTTACATTATTTTTTAGGTAAAGTTGTAAGCACTGTTGGCAACTAAAACGTGGCCACAAATACAGCTGAATCATGGAAAACCAGAACAAATATACCATGATTTATGATTTTATGATTCACCACTGGATCACTTTTGTCTTCCTTCCTAAGCTTGGATCACTCCCAATTAGAGCAAAGTATTTCAATTACTTTGAAAACTAATTCCTTAAGAAAAAAAAAAATAGACTGCAGAGAGGACCGCAAGATAAAGCTGTTTGGCTGTAAGAAAAGGAGGTGAAAAGCTCTCAGCAACACTCTGTGACTAAGTGTCTGGCAGAGCAGGTAGGGGCAGGTGAATCATGAGCGCGAGACTGCATGTGTCACTGGTTGGCAGCAGCCATTCGTAATCGGGGTTAAGGTAGAAAGGTTGCACGGTTTGCATTGACCTGTGTAGGCTGCTAGAAAACTTGGAAACTGATTATATCCTGCTGCTCAGCTTCCCCTCACGAGGCCGAGGGCTCTTCCTCAGCCATTTGTCCCACACAGCCTTCCAAGGCTTCTCAAACATGCAGCTGCAGCAGATCCGCGCTTCCTACGTTACTGAGCTGTG
Source organism: Tetrax tetrax (assembly GCA_009806455.1). Taxonomy (NCBI): domain Eukaryota; kingdom Metazoa; phylum Chordata; class Aves; order Otidiformes; family Otididae; genus Tetrax; species Tetrax tetrax. Next base: position 437,215 of record WHYT01017505.1, read on the forward strand.
GCTGCATTATAGATGCTGCCTGTGTAACTACGGTATACTCTCATCTTTCTAGGTACTACTTCTGACAGCGACAAGCCAAAAAACAAAGAGGCTAGGTCTTAAAGGTCAAGGAATATTATATGAGTCATTTCAACCCATCATCAGCTCAAAAAAAAAAAAAAAGAGCCAACCACCAAATCTCTTTTTCTTATAGCTTAGCTTAGTCAAAGTTAACCTTGTTCTAGCTTCTGAAGAAACATTTAGCCATTTTTCCAGTACTTCTAGAGAAATATAAGAAACATTAAATACAAAGTTTAAATCCATACACATACTTGAATCATATATCACCATACTTCATAGAAAAAGTAAACCAGCTGAGTCCCTTCTTCCAGCATCCTTTTCTGTGGCAGTCTAAAGAACAGTGCTATGAAATGGCTTCTTTTACTATTCTTGCTTATCTGTAGCATTATTGTAAACAATGCTCAGGAACGATGCAAAAGATGCTTGCAGGGCAGCCCTACGCCCAAGCCCAGCACCAGGGTTGTGCTCTCTCCTTCACAATGAACAAGGGACATTATGAATGGTCCCTGTATTCATCTTCTGCAGAAGAAGGCATTCTACGTTGTTTATATATGAATTAATTCCCCTTTTGAGCTATCTCCCATTTTTCCTGCTTTGGTCACTTGTCCTTGACAAAGTGAACAAGGGAGAAAACTGCAGGAGAAATTCTCATTCATATTTAAAAAAAAAAGTAGAGTTTTACAATTTGGGACTAAATATTCAGAAGTATATAAAGTGTATTGCATAATATTTTCTGTCAACAATACCATATGAATTTATAATAGAAATAATGTGAGGTATTTATTTATTGACATTTCAGATGACCAGACATTGTTATATCTTGATCTTAATTACATTTTGTATAATTTGGTATCTCAGCAAAGGTTAAGGACCACACCTGATCCCTTTATAAAGGTGTCAGCTGTGTTTCTTCATAGATTAGGATCCTAGGGTTGAATACAAAACTTAAGCTGAATTGTTATGGCACAACTGCAACTAAATACTAGCAAAGGAGTCTGGTTTAGGTCAGTACAAAAAGTTTGCAGAAAGGGAAAAAAAAAGCACATAGCTAATTCTATACTAAAATATATATTGATGGTAACTTAAGCCCCAAATAATTAATTTAATCCTGCAGTATATCTTCCTAAATTTCAGTTCCACTCTCTAGCAAACGCTCACCGCGAATGCAGAATTTTCCTCTGTCACAAACCTACGGACAGTTTTGGACAGGTAATTCACAACAGCTGGACTCGGAACGTACCGCTAGAAGGCCAGAGACAAGAGCTTCAAGAGCCAAACCTCAGACACGAATACAGAAGGAACCGTTCACCATCTAAACTGTCTCAAAGCCAATCCTGTTTCTTAGGCTGGAGACCGTGGCTTTCCCGTATAGAGCGAATTTAAAGATTAAGGATTTTGACATGGTAGATTAAGATCTTCTTCCACACATTTTGCTTGCTGTGTTATTCGATCATTAACAATCTTTGTGTCAGTTCCAGATTAAAAAAAAAAAAAAAACCAAAAAACAAACTTTCTTAATGTCTTTTAAAGGCAGCATTTTTTCTCCTGAAGTTAAAACCTTTTCAGGTTATTTTTTTTCAATCACACACACACAAAAAAAATTATTGCTGCCAGTACTAACAATATATTAATTATTTAATTGAAATAAATGCATCTGTTAATGTGTTTAATTAAGCATACAAAGCTCTTTATTTGATGTTATTTGTACTTAAGATTTGCTGTTTTCCCCAATGTATTTATTATCCAAGGCATGATTCTTCTAATCTTAGATATACTCTGGGACTGAAGTACCATTTTATATCAGCATTTCTCAGCTACTTTTATCATCAATAGATATATTACAAACCATGTTAATGAGCTGTTTAGTATTCACATATTAGACTTTTCCTCATTTTATATGGAAATAATACTATAAAAATTCTAAGGATACTAGTTTTATGTGCACGATAATGATGAGATTCAAAGCAAATAAGAAGGAGGAAATCTGTGGTGGCGGTGAATATGAAATGGATTAGTACATCGTCAGTGTGCTTTACATTGGTATAAAATTATTAAGCATGTAATTAAGTAGGATCAATTGCACTGTTTGTTTTTGAGGTAATGTTTTAGCTGTTTTAGATGTTTCATCTTCAGGAATTTAATTTCACACGTAATGATCTTCCTGTAATTTCCTCCTCCTGCTACGAAGTCACATAGTCAGGATAGGCATGAACTCCACTACATATCAAGAAGTGACCAGGGTGGCGGGCCAGGCCAAAGTCACTGCAAGGGAATCTAAGAACAAGGTGAATTAAATAATTTTGTAAATACAAAAATAGTTCAGTTCAACTGACCTTATTCATCAGATGCATTCAAATCCCCAGGATTGTTAGCAGGAATGAAATTATCTAGTTACTTGCAGCAACTGCAGCTTTGACCTGGCTGACCTCAGAGACATCTCCAGAGCAGCCAAAGTGAACTGAGATTTTTCTGTACAACTACATCTGCATGCAGGTCACAGAAATAAATAGAAACTAAAAACCCAAGCTTTGGGCAAGGTAGAGCGAGAGAAGACTATTCTCTGGCTTGGACAGTGAACATACTACTGCGTTACTGAATAAAAACCCAACTGTGAAAATAAATCTGCTATTAAACTGAATCGTCTCATTTCGTACAGGGAATTGCAAAGCAATGAAACAAAGCATTTGTTATGATGGAAAATCCAGCATCTGCATAGGTTCCCTTATTAATAATTTTATATGCTGGACAAAGCGCACGCTCCCCTGCTGTCCCAGCTCACCATGGCTTCTCCTGTACGTGACTTCCCAAGGACTGAAAGCAGAGCTCCGGCCACCAGCAACACTCTGAAGGGGGTGAGGAGGTTGGAGATAATTTCATTGAAAGGCAAGACAACAATGGGTGCTATATTATTTTACTGAAAATACAGTCAGGGGAGATAGATTTCAGTAAGAATAATGTATCTTGATTTTATTGTTGTACTGAACAGGTATCGTGCTATGTAAATTCTCTCTTCAGAGTAGAACAGATATCTATCCATTATTTTTACGTGGTTTTTGTACTTGAACTTACTATTGACTTTAGGTTATGGAGCACACTTGTAAACTAAATTACCTCTTGCAACAAGAAGCTAGAAAACCAAAGATGGCAGCACATTAGAGATCTAACCTAGACAAATTTAAAGTTATAAAAAAAAAAAAAAATAACTGAAATATCAAATAGCCCAGTATAGAAGTAGAGCAGAAAATATCTGAATGAGTTAGAAAATGCCATCTCAATATTCTTTATGGTCTGACCATAAAGGCAGAGAGAGACACTCTTTGTAGCCTTGGCATGCTTATGAATTCAACCAAAGAGAAGAAACACTTCAGAAGTAATTTCATTATAAGATTTAAAGAGAGAAAAAAAAATGAAAAATAAAAAACACCCACACAAAACCACAACACACAAACCACAACCATTTTTCCCACCTACATTTTGTTTCAACACTTAAATAATGAAAAATAAGTTTGCCACACCTTTAAAGTAATTCACATTATTGCAAATACACCATCAACAGCTATACCATCTAAGAAGCTGTGCCTCTATGAGATTACAAATGTCAGATGGTAAAAATTAATTTAGCATTCTCCATGAGGAAATATATACAGAAACTTGGGTCCAATCCTATAAACTCCTCCTAGTAGAACTAACTTGGAATTATTTCATTTTGGGCATATCCAAGTGTTCCATACAATTTAAGACCTATTTCTGAGGACACAGCTCACAGTCCTACAAAGCAGACGCACACGGATGTTGATGCATCTCTGAATAATGCAAGATGAAGGAGTTAAGCAATGCAGAATTGAAAATGTTTCATCTGGCACAGCGAAATTTCACCCAGAAGTACTGGGGCATGAGTAAGAGCTGCTCAAACATGGATTTTTTGGATTAGCTCTGTACATCTCTAAGTTAACAGAAGGAACTAAATCCTGAAGGATACTTTGTGGAATGAAATCTTTTCCATCATTACCTTGTCTGCTTTATTAAAAGGCTAAAATGTATCACAGTTGAATCCAGGTTGCTGGCTACAGTGAGCTACGCTCCTCTGTCACCTTTAAGCGTTATTCTTTGGGAGCAGGGGCTTTTGTCTTGCATTATTTCTTCGTCCATAAAGTGCCCTCTTTGCTGACTCAAATGACCGTGCCTTTTGTTGCTAATAACACATCCAAATTCTTATTTTAAATCACAGCACTATTTTCAAAAAGAAAAATTCTACTTTTCTTCCAGAAAGCCATCTGCTTCCTAATAAGAGTTGTTTTCACCAGTAATTTTGAGAAGAAAAATGGCTATTACACTTTAGCACTTTTAAAGTGACAAATAAAGAATACCATCCAGCCCACTACCTAAGTAAACTACATTTCTCCCACTGTGGGATTTACAGGCCAGATGTATCATTATAATTATAAACATTTGTAATGAACCTCACTGCAATTGGGGCCCACAGTGAAGTAGCATCACCTCAGATAAAAATCTTTCAACAAGAAGTTTCATCCATATGATTGCTGTCATTTATAAACCCCTGCATTATCAAAGTTGCCTTTTTATACCAGCAACGCCAAAAAGGCTTTTGATGATGCTATAGACTTACTTTTTTTTTTTTTCTAAATATGTTTTTAAATTTTTATCAATGGCTAATCAATAGACAATGCTGCGATACAGTAATTTCTCTACCTCCCTGTTACCGGAGCTATTCCTGGTAGAGAGCGCGATGACAGCCTAACAACCAGTGCTCTCACAATCATCTTGATATTTGGCTGAATTACCCTGCTTAAGGTGCAGCCCCTATTTTCCAAAATACTGTTGAACAGCAGTAGCATGACAATACAAAGAGACAAAGGACTGTTAATGGAAAGATAGAAACTGAGAAAATGCAGGAATAAGACTTAGGATATCAGTGAAGAGAAAAGGATGAGACCTATGAGCGAAGAAAGGGAAACTGTTTACGATGATGACCGGAAAAATAAAGGAACACAGAGGATGAGAAATAGTTTTCATAGTACTTTTGTCAGCAGAACTAAGAAAAAAAAGCAAGAAAAGAAAAGTGGGAAAATAATGAATAAAGCAACAGCGAGGATTTGGGCTAAACAAAAAAAAAGTGGGCAAAAACACACAGCTTGAGTGAAAGGGATAGCTGAAGTCCTGGAGGTCCTGAAAGAGTTGCAGGGACATAAGTATGAAAAGAATGTGGAGAAAAGAAAATGAGTAATAAAATTTTTACATTGTAAAAGAAAGTGCAAATTAAATGGATTACAAATAAATGTGCATGGAAATAGGGATAAAAAGATCACAGAAAAAATTAAGATTGGTACACATCAAACCAAATAAAGTACATATTAAATACAATAAAGACCTTCTAAAAAAACCAAACAAACCCAGCATTCTGCAACCTCACACCTCTCCCCTCCATCACTTGCCCAATGACCAGTTACTACCACACTTTTTCAGGCAGACAGGCATTTTTTGCCCTCGTCTATCTCAGAGACTCACTGGTGCCATTTCTTTCAACCACAGTGCTTTTGTTTAGCTCCTCGCTGGGGTCTCCCGTGTTGATAGTGCAGGAGACACATCCGTCCTGTGACACCACAGAGGATGGCATCTGCACCTGAAGGATGGCCCACGCCCAAACTGTGATTGAGACTGAAACATCTGTCTTATTTGCTGCCAAATAGTGTCAAGAATGTCAATGCTGGGGGCGGGGGGAGGTCATTAGGTTAGGCTTAACAGCCAGGACAACCTCATGAAAGGAGAAACTGTGCCAAGTCTTTCCATCTCTTCTCTCCACATGTGCACTTTTTTAGGGTATAACTTAGAACTTAGCTAAGAAAATTAAATTGCTTTGGGTTAAAAACTTGCAAACAAAGTCCTGGTCAAAGTATGAATTACTTCTCTAGGTTTTTCTAAAGACTGATCTTTTCATTTTCTTGTCTTATGAGTATATATCCCATTAGATCTGCTTCTGTGTAGGAAGTGCAATTTTAGCAAGCAATTAATCCATAAATGAGCTGTTTCAGAGTTTTAGACATTGGGCATCATCCTTCAAAGGCTCCATCGTGGCCTTGTATTATACCTACATGTTTCCACAGATGTTAAAAGAGGCTCATTTTGGTGGCAATCATTTAACTGAATTCCCTGTGAACCATTTCTGGAAAACCACGCACCGTTTGGATAATCAGCGATTGACAAAAAAAAAAAAAAAGGTAGTATTTCTAATGACTGTGTCACTGAGAGATACAGTGACCTTTAAGTCCTTCAGTCTTGAACTTCTTGTTCCATACTTTATTCCAAAGGAAAACATGCAGCCAGAGAGCTACAGAAATTATATCTATTTGAACCTGGACATCTTGCCAGGGATGCTGAGTTTCTGTGCAGTAACGACACCATTGATTCCCCATGTAGTTCTCATCTTTCATATAAAGTGGATAGTTTGTGATTTTGACACCATCTCCCAAAATTCAAATCCGTAAACAAATATTTGTTAAAAAACTTGCCCCATGTGGAAGTGCAAAATGAAAGCGCATTTTATGTACTCTGATGGCCACAAACTCCAGCACTTTCCTGACTACAAGGGAAAATCTTATCCAAAGAGCTTTTCACATTATGAGGTCAAAGTATTTAAAAAATAAATAAATTCTTCTTTCTTAAACTTTTGTGCACCACACAGATCTCCTGCTACACATTTGCAAGAAACTCCAAAAAATTATTGTCATATAATGAAAGTTAATGTAACTATTTATATTTGTAAGTTGCAAATAATTGTTTAAATATCCACATGCATAATATATTAACTTCAGAACAATAATAAAAATCTTTTGCAAAGACTTGAACTACCTTTTAAGGCAATTATGATTGGCTGAAATAGGATTTGGTGTATGGACTATGTAAAGGACATTGTTAGAGAACGTTCAGACTGGAAGTCAGACTAGAAATAAAAAGGAAGAGTTTAGTCTTTAAAATTATTAAAAAAAAAAAAAAAATAATAATGGAAGGCAGTAATTCTATTCCTCACCAAATTCGAACATTTACCTAACTGCAGCATGTCACTTTCAAAACAATTCTATGCTTCAGATGTCAGAAAAAAAATGCAGCTCCAAGCAAAAGCCATGTAACTTCCTTTTGGTTATGGAATCACAGAATGGTTTGGGTTGGAAGGGACATTTAAAGCCCATCTAGTCCAACCCCCCTGACAGGAGCAGGGACATCTCCAACCAGATCAGATTGCTCAGAGCCCCGGCCAACCTGGCCTTGAACGTTTCCAGGGATGGGGCATCCACCACCTCTCTGGGCAACCTGGGCCAGTGTTCCACCAACATCAGTGTAAACAATTTCTTCCTTACGTCCAGTCTGAATCTGCCTCCTTCTATTTTAAAACCATTGCCCCTTGTCCTATCACAACAGTCCCTGCTGAAGACTTTCTCCCCATCGTGTTGAGCCCCACACCAGCATTCAGCGTTACACCAGCACGTGCGCTTGGCTTTCATTCACTGCAAGTTGAGATCTGTATGGGGCTGTACAGACCCAGCCCATATAACCCTGGGATCAGACAGAGATAGTCCTGAGTTGGGCTGACTCTGGCCAGACACCCACCCAGCCGCTCGCTTGCTCCCCCTCCTCAACAGCACGTGGGAGAAAATAAAATGGCCCAGGTCATCAGTTCAAGATAAAGACAAGAGATCTCTCACCAGTTAAAATCACAAGCAAAAGTCTGTTAAGATTAATTTAACTTAAAGCCAGACTGCAGTCTCTGTCAGGAGAACCTGCTCCAGCGTGGGCTCCTCTCCATAGCCCAGAGTTTCTTCAGGAAATCTCCCCCTGCTCCTCCATGTCCTCCCCACAAGCCACGGGGGAATCTCTGCTCCGGCACCCACAGCACCTCCGCCCCCTCCTCCTCCTCGACCTGGGTGCTCACAGGACTGCTTCTTTCCTCACTCCACACTGCCTGGCATCCTTTTGCCCTTTCTTCAACACGCTTTCCAAGCTGCCACCAGCCCTGCCCTGAGGCCATGGCGGAACCAGCTGTGTCCCGGCACGGCACAGTCCCGGCCTCCCCTCACATCCCTGGCTGCCAACACCTGGACATGCCCAACCGGTACAAGTCCAAATAATATTAGGAAAAAAAGCATCATATATCAGGAGACACAGACATATGTTTAATCATACCAAATATTCAAAGTCACTCACACTCCCACAAAATGAGGGAACTAGTTTTATTCACAGAAGGATAACGCACGTATTCCAGCAATTTGACAATATGCTCATGTCTCAGAGGTAATATCACCTTCCGTTGGGAAATTATAAAAAGGAATTGCCTCTAAATGTTCTCTAGGGCCTCAATAGCATTACTTATATGCTGGCTGTGACAGAAACTAAGTGCCAAAACATAATGGTTATTCCCTGGCCCAAGATGAGTGCTCCCCTGCACCCAAAGTTCGCATGGCCCAGAGGGAAAAGGAGCAGAATTAGTGATGAGAAATGTAGGAACCCCAAAGTATTTGTCTTAATGGGGTGCTTCTCTATAACCTTTCCAAAAGGCTTAAAGGGTATGAGCACCATCGACATTCATCTTTTCCAGACTGTTTGCTCTGATATTCGGTTAACTATCAGAACATCAGCGATCCCATCACACCTGCAAAACGACCTTTCCTGGAGGGGTCAAGCACGGCAGTTTTCCCAAATGACGGAGTAAGGAGAAAGTTGAGATCAGAAGCTGAAGCCCAGGTAGCAGTCACGCAGATGTTCACCATGGGATAAGGAGGGCAGACAACAGCAAACTGTCTGAACAAGATCAAGCACAGCAGACCTGAGAGTCTATGTGCCAGAAAATAGGACAGCAAAAACACTGGCCATAATCAATACATCTTTATACATCTTTATTTTAACAGTGGTTACCAATCATAGTGGCTTTGCCAGGGTAAACCACAAGGAGATCCTCAGTGGGAAGTGTGTTTTCTTCCAGCTCTGTAAAAATTATATCAGGAAAGGCAACCCTGCTTCAAAACATTCATCTTGTTTTGTCAGAAGCACTTCTTTTCACCAGCTAACATAAAAGCATGGCAATATTGTATTGTTGCATTAATTTTATGTCAACTAGAGCAGTTTCATAACATTTGTTGACATTTGTCATTTTGTTGTGGTTTACTTCCTAGGAAGCTGGAGAAGTTAAGTTTTATGCTACTGATACAAAAGATCCTGATTCAGAAAGAAAGTCGCTACACAGTCATCACCTCAAACAAATCGGTTTAAATTAATACGACCACCAACATGGTTAAGTATCTTGATGAAGAATAGGTGTAAGAAGCTATTTTATTTAGCAGTTCAATATTAACTGCATAGAGCAAAACTATAAAAAGAGTGAAAACACAAGACAATATTTTTCCCTCACGTCCAGCATTTTCTTCGTTTACCTTCCATAACTGCATGGCAGCTCATCTTCAACGCATGCAAGTTATCTATTGATCTGGGATTTCCCAAAGCTACTTATGAGTGGTTTGGGAACCTGGTTTCTACTGAATTTCAATAAATCTACCCACAAAAGAATTAGGAGCTTTAGAAAATTTTATCTTTATTGTTTCATACCACAGGAGCAATACAGCATCCAATTATCTTATCCTTTGCTGGTAAAAGAACTGCATTTGAGGCACCCAATTAACAATTTTTAAGCTTGTGAAGCTAGCCTCACATAATTAACATCTAGAGAATGAAAGCAGCTATTTTAGCAAACAAAGTGAGACAAGGTTTTAAACAAGGTATTTCTGGTTTCTGCCTTTCTTTTGCTCCTCCAACTTTAGTTTAATCACGACTATAGAAGATAATATTCCCTCAAAATCCCAGAGAAATACTATTATCAGAGATAATTCCAACATGTTATGATAAGGCTACATCTACTCAAACTTCTAGAGACAGTGACTGTTCAAATCCAGTGATTTCTTAATGGAAACTGTTCTTTCCATTCAGGATCAGCCAGCTACAAATAAATTGTGTGAGCTGCATGTATGCAAACAGTCATTTGGATACCATTTACGGAAGCTCAAATACAAGAGCAACAGTGCCAGGATAACAAAGAAAGTGCAGCTGCGGACAATATGAGAGACAAAATTGCAGTCTGGCAGTGCACAGTGAATTGTTTTCCGAATTTTGATGCTGCTAAAATAACTGAGTGCCAAGTATTTTCATGTCTTGGTAGTTGGAGATCTCATTGTACTCCATTTTTTCCCCCACCTTGTAAGATATTAATGATGTTCAAGCAATACTTAGGGTCACGGATGGGTCTAAAGGGTGACTGTGCCACAGCAAAGCACTGCTGCCTGCAATGTGCCACAGGATGACACGGAAAGAGCTCAGGGTACGCTTGTGCCAGACCTCGAGTCTCTCTTCACAGGGCAAGTATCAGGCAGTGGTATAGCATCTTCCTCTGCGTCAGGGCTAAGAGACAATAAACCAGCCCTTGCTGGAGCTGCTGCGTTACAAAACCCAAACACAATCAATGCATACAGTTCCAGAAAGGCGCTAAATAAAATAAGCAATTTCTTTTCCTGCTCCTTTGTTTCACCTTCCCTTAGCACAACGCTTTCTGACAGAGAGGAGTCTGCGAACTGAGATTAGAAAACAACATGCAAGCCAGACGAATCCTGAAGCTGCAAACACACACACAAAAAAAGTCCTTAAGTATTAAATGGATGGAGTCATTTGCCAGTATACCTTTCCTTTTACATTTCAACATTGTTAGTAGGATGTTGAGGAGGAGACAAGGTAATAGCACATCAAATCCAATGTCTACATTGATATTCCTTGGGCAACGGTGTGGCTTATTTAGAGACGAATATGTTACTGGCTTATTTAGAGATGAATATGTTACTGGCTTATTTAGAGATGAATATGTTATTCAGAGGTACAACTCCGGAATGCATCACACACTGGTACCCCAAAAAGACAGTGCTGTAAATTGGGTCTTTGAGGCACAATTAGTGAACTTCCCTACTCAAGCCCCTGTAAAAGTGGCTGAAATAGACAAATGCTTACACTTTAATACCAATACAAGTGCCAAGAATGGTCAAATAAGCAAAAAGACCAAAACAAAACCCAAAAAAGAAAACCTCAAGAAAAAATAATATTAAACTTGCATTTCCAACTGAGTGCCTAAAGCAGGCAATAGCGAACAGACACTAGGTGTAACAAAAGGTTTCACTATTTTTGTTTTCTAAACTCTATGCATTTTAACAGTACATTTGACTGTTGTAATTGTCCCACCAAAGTAGTCTGGCAGATGAGTCTACAGACAGCCATGTATTTTTTTGTTTGGTTGTTTTTTTTAATTTATTTTTTTTTCCTTTATCAGTAAGGAAGTCCTCTACACATTTGCATAAACCTCCAGACCAAAAACTATCTGTAAAAGTCAAACATGTCTGGGCAGATCCTGGCGTGTCTGATAGCACTCTATTGATTTCAAGTGAACTTGCTGATTGAGGCTACTGAAGAACCTAGCATCATCCAATTAGGTTAAGTAAATTGATTTTTGAATCCTAACTATTTGCAAAACCCTCATGAACAACCTAGAGACTTACCACCCAGGAAAGGGTAGAAATTACTTGGTCAAGGGTTTTATTAATAAAATTAAAAAAAATAATAATAATACTAATTTGTCACGAACAACTCACGAACAGAAATGCAACAAAATTTGTTCACTAAATTATTCATTACGAATTACCGACCCGGGTTCCTTGGCACTATAAAAAGCAGCAACTCCACTGAGAGTAGGAAGAACTACAGCTGCTAAGAAACAGAGGAGAACACAAGTAGAGGTGCTGTAGGAATTAATTTCTGGTTTTACAAAGCTATTTGTGAGACCGTTTAGTGAAAGACGGGAAGTAGAAGGGGAACAGACTGGTGATGGAAGCTGTCTGTCTCCTCAAGAAGAGCACAGGCCACCTCCATCACACTCGACGAAAGCCCATGGAAGCTGTGCCTGCCTAAAGCCCTGCTCCAACCTTTGCCAACGCCGAATTCAACAATAACCAAGAACGACATCTTTTTCTCCTTTCTGTCCACTCCTAGTTCTCTTTACTAATGCTAACCAAGGTACGAGATTGCATGATTTCAGAAGGATTTCTCAGGAAATTAGTTGATACAGTCATATCATACGTGTTTGTACAGACTAAGAACTTCCAGGTTTTATTGCAAAACCTGGTTAAAATGCCACCAGGAGAGAGGCCACAAAGATATTTCATTCCTAAAAGTTTTCTGCAAATAGATGGTTGAGTGATGAGACTAATAAGACTTCTTATATTCTCACCATGGAAAAAGCTACAGCATGAGAATTTCTCTCCTTTTAGACACCTTGAAATCTCCACAGGAGAGAAGTTAAGAACTTCCACTTGCAGGAAAAGCTTTGATAAATGCTTGCCCATTATTAGAACCCAGAAAACCTTATTACTAGGCACAAACCCACAGAAAATCAATCAAACTCCATTTGTTTATGGCTATAAGAACAACTAGCAATATCTGTCAGGCTACATCAAATAATTCATCGTACGTAAGTCAGCAAATAGCTGAGAAATAGAGGTTGCATTCATCTATAAACAAACAGACACACTAAAACTGGAAGGTATTGTGTTCCTGGCATTAACATCACAGAGTCCTCAAATATTTCATAAGAATATTTTTAAGGTAGTTTATAACTCCTTACAGATACCATGATGCAAAATATCAGCAGAAAAATTCAGTAACATATTAATCTCTAATGAGAAACAACTTACCCGATGAAGCTCGAGTACATACACATTTTTCAGGAAATATTACATTTGACAGCAAAATATGGTGACTAAACAAACACAGAGCCATCAAGACCAAAACACAGTTGTGAATAAATACGTAGGGAAAGTTTCTCCCAGGATCCCAGTGCCATTGCTTGGTTCTCAGAGTGCTGGGCTGAGTTGAACAGGGCAGCCAGGGTACCACACCCGACACGATGACCATCTCAGCCCGAGCAGTCAGGTGTTGCCCAGGCACCTCATCAACCAGCAGCTCCTCGGCAAAGGGCTTCGTAAGCTCTACATGAATAAGGATTCAAACATCTTTCTGCTCAACAACCAGAAAAACAACTATGTCACCCTTGACTTAGGGCAGCTTAAGTAATGCATCCTACAGAAACCATTAGCATTTGCAAAGGGGAAGATGTTTCCAAGAGGATCAGGCTGGCTGATGTCAGGAAGAGCATAGGCTTGCTTTTCCACTCCATCTCCCTTTCTTCAAGCCATCAATAAACTCCAAAGGCTTTATTTTTAATGCCGTGACTTTGAATGGCGTTACTGAACGCAGATCATATGGTCTAGTACAATTAACATGCAAAGTTCTTGGGAGGAAAACAACTGGGGATCCAGCAAACTGCTGGATCTGCAACTACGTGCTAAGTATCAGGAGGCAAATTAGAAACTGCGAGTGTGACCGTGTTTGTGCTCTTATCACAACAGTCATTAGTTGGCAGAAAAAAATTTAACTGCAGATACTAACACTATGCTTGCAAATATATTGGAGAAGACAGTAATCAGTCACCAGTGCAGTAATAAAATCCTGAATGTACCTAATGCTTCCAACTACAGGATTTTGGTTTTGAGAATCCCGAAGCGTTTCAGAGGCGGTTCGTCAGAGCTCACCACAGCCCCGGAGGCAATTTTCCCGTCTGCTCCAGAGAACAAGCGTGGCGCAGGAAGGTTGCAATCACCAGCGCAATATTTGCCCAGACAGAAATGGTTTCCAGACATCTCGACTTTCCATCCCTCATTTTAAAGATTAGGCTCCTAAACACTGTCTGATGCTTGATACTTTATTTTCTTTTAGCGGTAAACCACATTTCTAGCCTTCCTGATTGTCAGTATTGCTTTGATACAAAATACATAGTTCTTCTCTTACATTAAGTGATTATCCTGGGGATAAAATCAGGAACTTCCCTCATTTTCCTCAGAATGCAGGAAACAAGGGAACATTAAGATTTAATATCACCTCATCAGTAGTCTGCAAGACTGATAAGAAAAAGGTCTGTAAGGTTGGTCTTCAGAAGCTCTTAGCCACAGTAAAAAAATAAAACCACAACCAAAAACCAACAAAAACACACCACGGTCTTTTATTATAATTAATATGTTTTATGAAAGCTTTCCCTCATTTTCCTTTCTTTGCTTCCTTCCCCCTCATAGTTTTTACATCTTCTTTCTTTCTTCCCTTTGATGTTTGTATGCTTTTCAGACTTTTATTGAAAACATTTTGCACTATTCATTTCCACCCCACCTCCCCCTGTTTTAGAGAAATAAATTTTTCCTGTGTCTGACTTTGCCTCTGCCCTCTACAGCTCATCTACAGCTCCGTGAGAGCACAGGGAACATATGCTCTGGTGACAGTGTTCATTACAAAGTGGCACACGGACAAAACACCTTCCATCTCTTCCATTTCTTTTGTCTCTCACCTACACAGAGAATGTATCCTGTTTCCCTTCATATGAAGATTTATTCAGGATTTATTAAAAAAAAACAAAAAAAAAAGAAAAGAAAAAAAAAGAATCCGTCCATTCAATTGTATAGTTAGTACAACTAGAAATGTTACCATCAAATGGAAAATAAAATAAGAGTGGCTCCTTCTTTACTTACATGTGTCTAAAGACTCATCTGAATCATCAGGACAGTCAGGCTCCCCATCACACAGCCAGAGCTGGGAGACACAAGTCACGCGATCGCGACACAGAAACTCTGCTACGCCACATAAGCGATGCTCTGAAAACAAGAATGTTTTAGAACCCAGTGATTAAAAATGAAGGAAAACAAAGCGGCACAATGAAAATGAAAAGTGAAAACAAAGCGATAATGAAATCAGAAAACAAAGCAAACAATAGAAACAATGTGAAGTGACAATTTAATGAGATATCTAATGGTAATGCCCTAACACTCAGCTGCAGTGCTTCAGTGGGAGCAACCTGTAACTGTTCCAACCAGACACGAACAGCATTGGCATAAACTGCCTCTGTGAAATAGAATTTTAAGAAATTCTGCTTTTCTCTATTTTACCACGAATTTGCCCACTAGCTAGAAATCAACAAGCTTTAATTTCGTGTTAACACCAGGGAGGTACCTTCATTCTCCTCTCCTGCCCCAGAAAATATTTTCAAAGTTTTGTTTCAAGTAATCGAATTTTCAAATATGTATTTTTGTAAGCAAAGGTCTTTCTATATAAACACGCATATTTTGACTATTTCTTTAGGTGCTTATTTTAATGACCAAATCCTATCTCAGTTTGACATTAAAACGATTTTATATTTTGTCCGACAAAGTTGCAAAAAATTTAGTTATTTAAGGTCAACACAGAAGCACCTTGAAAACAACACCCTTAAAGAAAGCGATTTTGGAAGCCCGGCACACCCAAACCATCTGCTGGATTCAGCCACCAAAGCCTGATGTCCTTGAGATCTAGAGTTAATTAACTCAAGACTACTCCATCATTAAGTAATGTAAAACTAATATTAACCAAAGCTCACAACACCTCTGTGCAATATATTATAATCATTTTATTAATATATAAATTCCAGTAGCTCCTTCCACAAGGCTCCATTGCAGATGGCTGGGAAAAGGTTTCTTATTATTTTCACAGTGATGCAAGTGAGAACTTCACTGAAGTCAATCCTGGTACTAAAAGATAAATCCAGGTATAAATGAGGAGAGAATTAACCCCAGTTCCACCTGTAGATCCATGCATCGGTTTCGTTCACACCAAAAGCCATGAGATAGCGTTCCTTTTTTCTTATCACTATTAGCACGCTGTCAGTGCCCTGTACACCGCGAATTTCAGTGTCTGCTGAACCGAGCTGCTCCCGTGCAAGGTCTTCATTGCTACAATTTGTGATGTAGTGGTTTGACTTTTCAAGAAGCATTACGATGGTAATTTCTTAGTCTGGTACGTCAAGTAGGAATTAGCATGATAACAAAAAACCACTGTCCCTCAGACCAACTCAACTGGGTGCCTGAGCAAAATATCTCTTTTGTGGACACTACATACACATTGTGTTGTCTGACCACTGTAAGATGTGTTTCTATACATGCTTGTAAAGCTGACTGAGCTCCAAAGGAAAACTCTTCTGGCACAGTTCTTGGGACGTTTATGTATTGTTACTCTAGGAAATAAAAATGGGAACACTTGGTTAAAATCAACCCATCAGTTCTTATGTGCACACCTGATCTTCAAGGTCAGTCTCTAAAACTACCCATGGCTATATTTTAAAAGAGTCAAACTTGCAACTATTCTGTAGGTATGTTTCATATTCCTTAACCTAGCTACACTGCAACTTCTAGAGCTCTGTAGGAATCAAAGCATTTTTGTTATATTTTAATTCCTTGCATTTACTACAACAGCAAGCAGCACTCAGTGGTTTAATTCATTTATCTGGATTAAAAAAAAAAAAAACAAAAAAAGTGTGACTGTATAGTTAAAAGTACAACCTCACATGCACATAGAAGAGGTTTTCTTAAATCTTTGAGGGGGATGATTAAAGGTCCTGCTTTGATAGCAATTCTTGAAAAACCAGTCAGAAAGTCAGAAAGGGAGGGAATTTGGCAAGTTTCAGCATTTCAAAGACATACAGTAGCGTGAGTAAAACCTGTATAAAGAACTTTTTTTTTTTTTTAATAATACTCTTGAAATCCACAATAAATTTCTGTGGGTTTTTTTTTTCTGGAAACCTTCTACTACAGTGTCAACTGTCATTTTCTGTGTATAACATGTCTGTTTGTAACAGACCCGGGAATAATCAAACTAGCACAAAACCAGTTATCTACCACGTCCACTTACTTGTGCCACTCAAGAAAAACTATTTATCGAAGCAAAAAGTAGTTGAGATGGGTAACTTGGTGAATTAAGATTCACAAAATAAATTATTTCAAATTAGATATTTTTAAATGTTATTTTTTATATCTTTCTGAACTGACAGCTAAGCAAAAAAGTCAATGAATAAATATAAAAATGGAAAGTTGTGAAAACACTTACACAGCCAAGTTTACAAAAGTGACTGGTTCTACAAGAACCTACTCAACTACCTACACTCAAGATACCTACAGAACAAGAAATCTTTTTTCTTTAAGTCCTGAGTAACAGGAGAAATCAGTGCTGTCATTTATGCCAAAATGTCATAGTCTAACTTGAATTATACTGCAGCAAGCAGAGTCCAGCATTAAGAAAACCACGTTTGAAGCTGATGAAAAATTATCTAATTTATAAACAAATCTTACAGTGATGTCAATGAAATCATGGTGAAATGTGCAGAACTGCTCTTTTGTAGCTTTTTGGTGCAAGGCGTCTATCAAACCCTGTCCGTACGTGCTGTGGCTGTCTCCAAAGAAACCTCAGCCGTATGAAGCTGGTATGAAAGGAACAGATCCCCGTTCTACAGTGCCCTTCACATTGCTTCCTTGGAAGTGTAAAATTTAAGGCAGAAAGACAGTCAGTAAAGCTACGCTGCCATTAATCTAAAAACTTTTCTCCTCTGCACAACTCCTTTATGGTTTATGCTTTTATCAGTAATAAAAATCCCCTTTCACTACTCAATGTCAACTGCCAGTCAAAACTCATCCAAAGGGTGCTACTGCCAGCCATGATGAACAGGAATCCAGTGGGAACCTCCGCATAACACCGTAAATACCCGAGTAAACGGCATTCAAACGAGGAGCTGTATGGAACAGGGAAACATCCTATCGCCATGCTCAAGGCTAGAGCGCCCCAAAATACTGGTAGGTTGCTGACAGGAAATAAAATCTCAGCCTTTCTTTTTTTTGGTGGAGGAACACGGACGCAGTAGTCAAGAAGCACTGTGGCAGGAGATCATCTGTTGCCTCACACCACACCAGGTTCTTCTAAAGCTGCAGGAGGTCACACAGGTCTACATGAATATATTTTACATTTGTTCTTATTTTGAGTGAAGATTATGAAAATAGACTACATAACTGGACATAAGTTCTAAAAAGCTATTTCATACATAGCTTGGAAAAAAAAAAAAAAGCTTGTTTTCTACTTTTTTTAAAAAAATTAAATAATTTAGCTGTTTCCATATAATTAAATCCTTGGTTTGTATTTTATGCTACAGTGCAGAAATTATGGCGCTCTAAGCTTTTTATGTTCTCTATCTCGAGAAAAATCTAGCAGAGTGAAAAAACATTAACTTATAAACCACTTTGAAAAATAGATCTTGTTTAGAAGAAAGCAGCTTAATATTAGCTCAGGGGTTTATTGGCTCTGAAACTGCTTTTTCAAACTGGTTTACTTTGTGTATCTACAGAATTATCTTTATTTTCAGCTGGTATCTTTACAAAATGAATGGGACTAGTTAATCACAAACATGCACTAATTAGTGGGTTGTTTTTTTTTTTTTTTTAAAAAAAAAAAAAAAAAAAAAAGATAGCCTTACTTTATAACTGAAGAAAACAGTTCTTTTCAGTGACACCTCTCTGCACAATGTTTCCTTCTGTGTGATGTGTACTGTACAGGCAGACTCCCAGGGGATGAGAAAATTCACGTATTTTTTAACGTACCAGTTCTTTGAGATACAGAGCAGATGGTTAGAAATCATCTCTCTACGGGTAAATGAAAGCTCTGCCTCCCTAAGGAGGTTCTCCTATCCTGTGCTGCAAACACCTGGCAATGCTTCTTAGAAGGAAAGTTGCACAAAAAAGTGCCTTTGTTTTAAAGTCAATGTTTCTAAAGCCAAAATTGTGGGATTTTTTTTTTTTTTCCCAAAAGATAGGCATATTTTTAAGAGGACAAAGCTCAAAATCTCCATTAGAAAACTAACTACAATTTATGCAATTACATTAGACTTGGAAAATCAAAATTACATTATGCTGTTACTAGACAAGGAAAAAAAAAAAAAAGGAGACAAACAAACTAAAAATCAGCACAGAAGACAGTGGCCAACGGCTTTCTACAACAGGAATGCTCTTAGTTTAATGAGGGAGTTGCCTCTGTAAACATGCATTCAGCTCCCAAATGATGAGGGATAAAAGTCACTGTCTGTGATCACATCGATGGACAGAGGTCAAAGGTAGCTGGATCCTTCTTATTCAAGGGAATATAGTTATGAAAAGCAGGTCAAGAAGGTTCTGGAAAAGAACTATAGAGGAGATAACATTTATATAATTGAGTGCTTCTTCAGTTCTATCGTGAGAATGTAAACGATTCGCTATGAATCTAATTAATATCTGCCTTTGTCAAGGAACCACACGGAGAAGCTGTTGTATTTCTGGAATGCTTTTTCCCTGCAGGTGTCAGCACTCTCCCCGCTTTCCGAAGTCCATTCCTTTAGCATTCTAGGGATCTGCCAGGCTTCTGCTATGGTCTAGGTGACCCCACCATCCCGCTTAGACAGCAGTTACTTGGTGCGCTGTCTTCAGAGCACTTCAATCTCCATCTGCTAAAAGCACCTGAGAGACCAAAAAAACCAAATCCCCCATATGGCAACACTCTTCAAAGTGAACAAAACTCAGTCGAACAAAGTCTTGGTCCATTATAGCAGGGAATCTGCTCATTAGGCTTTCACTAAATATTCATAAAAACCACACATGCAAACTAACCCAAAAACCACATTCAGACAGATGCTTTTGAATGATATGACATAGCACTATATGAATGAAAGTTTAAGGATAAAAGCCCATAATAGCATATTTTTTTAAAAGCTTGTATAAAAACAACTTAAGATCAACTTGTAGTATGAATGTTTCATGCATCCAATTTCATTAAAATTTTGCACTTATTAAAAAAAAAAATATATATATATATATATATATTTTTACCATGGCTGAAGTGAAGCAGGAAGCTTTGGAATTTTCAGTTTCCTCTCTTTTTTTCAAGAAAGGAAAAGGGTAAGAAAAGGTGCACATAGAATAGGGGGACGTGTGTGCAAACATGCTTTCCTTTTCAATTTGAGAGCAGCAAGATCGAGAAAAGGACCACAAATACCATGAATAAAAAAGATAAACACATACAAGTGCTCAGCTGGTTTGTCCCTTGCTGGTTTTCCCCGACAAAACTCCCAGGAAAAAAAAAGGGGGAATTGGATGCCAAAATAGCAATTTCTCAGAAATAAAAGCAGGAAAACTAAGGAAAAGTGGCAAGGCTAATACAACTGTAATTGAGCTCAACAATTTGACTCTGATCCTGGTGACAGCATCACCTGTCCACAGGACCAGGAACTTGCATCGATGATAGCGAACCCATTCTGCTATATTTCAGGGATATTATGCAACCAAAAACTTGCACTTTTAAGTTCTTAATTAGTTTTGCTTTGATTTTAATTACATTATCTTCATTACAAGAGCTTAAAAACTCAGTACTTTTTTTCCCCCTCTCAAAAGCATGTTTTCCATTTGGGATTTTCTTTGATCTCTCACTGAAACATGGAAGGGCTTGCAGATTAATTTCTGCAAAATTTACTCAACAGTTGAAAAGTATATTTCAGTAGTAATTTATGACAGAATTCATCATATGCTAAAACCTAAATTACTGGAACTGAAAGGGAGATGGGAAAAAAGAGCATGCACAGCACTTCCTACTTATGACTTTTCAGACTTTTCTATAATCCTTTTGCAACCTTTTGAGTTAAATCTACATTTTTAGAGCCCAGCATACAGTACAGCATTTATGTTTCAGCCATGCTAAACTATAGACAAAATCCTTGGAATGTCTCTTGCAAAACAGTAAACAGAGTTTTATATTCAGAGCATATAAACCTGTTATCATTTATTTCTGTCCTACCCAGTTCAACACAAGGCTGTGTTTGAAGTCACAGAGTATGGTTTTATCCAAAAACCTCTCTCAAGATTGACCAGATTCATGCTTCTGTGGTGGAAAGCAGCTTAACCAGCTGTATGCGTGTGTTCATATGTATAAAGCATTCCTGAACAGGAATATGTACATGATTTATGCTTATTTATTCAGTTCCTGACATATTAGTTATCACTTACTCTGCACTTAATAATCAACTAATTGCTTTATCTACAGGCAAAGCACCATATCTTCAATTTATGCTATATATCCTTAAATGTTACGTGCAAGCTTTTTTCAGTCGGCATGTCCTTCCCCCAAGGTCATAGACATCTTGTTTAGAGTCTGGTCAGTCTTTTGATTGACATCAGACATCCTCCTCAGCCCATAATCTAGTCAATAAATATTCACGCTCAAATTCCTTATTTACCTCACACAGCTACGATAGTTCTTCATATTTTTCAGATTTGCCCAGTGCTACTATAGCTTATGGACCAGGCTGAGCAAATACTGTTGGAGATCAGTATTCATCAGAGGACTAGAAACATGCACCGCTTCATACAAATCCTGAAGTACTTTTGGAGCTGGGCAGGTGATAAGTTTTGGGTCAGCCTTGTTCCTCTCATTTTGCTCTTCCTTTGACAACAACATATTTCCATTAAGGGGGCTGACCCCCAGTCCACTCCTGTGGATTTGAACCAGAGAAGGTTATTATTCAGCCTTAATTTGGCATGCTTTATAGGCAGAGAAATCTAAGAAATATTCAGATAATGAGAAAGATCCCAATATTCCTGAGACAATTTTTACCTAATCAGTGAAGGGTCACACAGTAATACGTGCCTCAGCAAACTACGAAATGACATGATAGTGCTGTTCTCTAATGACACAAAAATACTACAGAATAGCCAGATCCCTTCTTTAATACAATAGAGAGATACTAATAGAAAGACATTACCTGTAATCTTATCATTTGCCAATCCCTACTCCAAGTAGCCCTACAGAGAAAGGAAGTTGAAGTCCCAATAAGCTCACTACCAACCAGTTCTTCACAACTATTTTTACCTCCTTGAAAACCAGTGGAAACTTGCAAGCAAGTTCCTTGGGGTGCAGCTGTCTTTCTTGCCAAACAGCCAGACTTAGAGTGAATGTTAACGGCAGGATGGAGTGTCAAAGTGACCATCACTTACCCCTGTGTAGGAAGGATGACAGAGCCCATCGCACAGTCAACAACGTGCCCCTTCAGCCACTGACAGCTAGACAGTGCCAGGGTGAACAGCAGTGAAAATGCTCTCATTTGCAGAAAATCCTCAAAAGATTTCCGTTCGAACAAGTCTTCTCTCTTTCCCGTGTCAAAGAACAAAATGTCTTTGAAGAAGCCATTTATACGAAATGTGAAAACCTCTGAGCCTCTCCACCTTGGTCTGAATTACCATAATGTGTTTATGATATTATTATTTCATTTGCTCTGGGGCAAGCCTCCTCGTCAGGAGGAAATCGTAGCAACAGAAGACTTACATAAATAAAAATTTATTACATAAATAAAAAATTAGTCTTTATAAGGAATGGTGAGGAACTTGGCAGAAACCCTCATAGGACATCCTCTACACTATGCCCTTCCTAATCCAAGCACATACGTTCATAAGCAACACAAATTTTCACACGCAAAAGAACTTCCAGGAGACATAACTTGCATAATACATTTTTTGAACGCGTACATGCTTGCTGCTTCTTCAGGAAGCTCAATAGAGAAGAGACTGAGGTTTTCAGCTACTCCCAGGATCACATCTCAAAAAGGTCTGCAAGACAAACTCCTGAAAAGCAGAAGAAAATGAGCAGAAGAAAGAAGAAATGAGCAGAATGAAAAGAAGAAATGAGCAGAAGGATTGGGACTGAGAACAAGTCACCCTGAGCTGGTTTCAAACCCAACTCGACGCAGTGCGCCACTTACTGTGCCTCTAAGCACGACTTCAAATGAATCTTTTTTATCTACTCTCTGTGCTAGCTGCTTTAACCTAGGTATTTCCAAGTTACACTTTTAACTTTGTTAGCTGTAAAGCTTCCAAATTAAATTGTAATGTTTTCAGGGCAACTTCTTGTTCTTAAAGTAGGATGGAAATCTTAACTATTATTGAAATAAATGCCATACACACTATTTTCTCTTTTGAAAGCTGCAAACATTCATTACGTGGCTTATTACAATACCTTTGATAAGTTCTCTGGTGAGCAGATGTTCTATCATTGCGAATTTTCACATACCAACATTTTTAGCAAATACTGGCAGATAATTAATTTAGATACATTTCATATATCAAAGGATAATCAATGATGTCATGGTTTTAATTCAGTAGTTTTATTACCATGTAAAACAAAACAGAACTACTTCCTCTGAAATTTTTAAACTCTAGTAGAATGACATCTGCCTAAGCAAGGAAGGAAAAGCACGTACTAAACTGCTGCAATATTTCAAGATAGCAGGAACACTATGGGAATAAAAAAAAAAAAAACAAAACAACACAAAACCTGCTCTGTTTATCATCACATTGAATAAAAGTAAATTTTTAAGTTTTCTTTCAAAGTGCAGATAACTTAATGAAGGAAAGATACAGGTAGGTAAGATGTAGGTAATTCACATGTCTGTACAATGGGAAAACAAAGATATACATAAAAAACAGAAAAGGAACTACAGTCAGCGAATTATCTTAAAGGATGAAAAAACCCAAAGCAGCATGGAAGGAACTATGAAGTATCTGGACTGAACTGAATCATCTTTGCTTTCTCTTATTTCCCTGGAGGAGGATGTTGAGGCTTTGGTATCATTGGCGGTTAACTTGCTTGTTTGCTTGTTTTAGGACTCAAGGACAAATTTTGTTCCTTTTGCCAAATATTCAATCAGATAATTTAATCCTGAAATTGTACAGCCTTCCAGCAACTAAATGGTTTGTGTTCAAGAAAAACCCCAAGAGCTAATATACTCTGTTAGTTCTTTTGGAGGCAGGGGGCCTTTCACCCTTCCCTCCCACCCGTGTGCGTCAGGAACAACTGGGAGTCACCAGCGACGCCACAGAACCTCAAACCTCATGGGACTAGCAGTGATCTCATGAGGTTGCCCAGCCCAGCTCCTTCCACGCGAGGCACAGCCTCGTTTCCTAAGGCCTGCCTCACACACAGTTAACAATGAAGTTCTTCAATCCCGCAGCGACGTTTGGTCCTCCCTAGCTCATCTATTCCAGTACTCAGCCGCTCTTACGGAGAGCGCGTTTCCCATAATGGGCAGCCGAGCTGTCATTACAGCAATCAGATAATATTTACCCAGCTCCCAACTGCCGCTCCCAGCTCACTCTTCAGCGCAGGAACACAGGGCTATCCATCTTCTCTGCCCACTCTTTTGTCATTCCATTGCCAATCAGTGAATACTAACGGCTCTGCTAACCATCATCAGTGTCACAGAGACAGCGGCCGAGCTTGATGGAGAGCAAAGCTGTTTTTTATCCCCCA
This sequence comes from Tetrax tetrax, assembly GCA_009806455.1. Taxonomy (NCBI): domain Eukaryota; kingdom Metazoa; phylum Chordata; class Aves; order Otidiformes; family Otididae; genus Tetrax; species Tetrax tetrax. The sequence continues at coordinate 461,587 of WHYT01017505.1, forward strand.
GCGATTAACGTAATGGGCTGGGGGAGATGTACAGGAGAACTTGTGACCAGCACACAATTTAAGTCCACTAACATGGATTTAACCAAATTCTCAGAGAAAGCCTTATCAGAAGACAATAGATTTAAATTAGATATTAGGAAATTATTTTTTTTTTTACAGTGAGGGTGGTAGAACACTGGCCCAGGTTGCTCAGAGAGGTGGTGGATGCCCCATCCCTGGAAACATTCCAGGCCAGGTTGGACGGGGCTCTGAGCAACCTGATCTGGTTGGAGATTTCCCTGATCCTTGAAGGGGGGTTGGACTGGGTGGGCTTTGAAGGTCCCTTCCAACCCAAACCATTCTATGAGGATATTTTTGCAGCTAGGAAGGAAGATCTGTCCTGTTATAGTCTCGTAATCAGGAGTGGCAAGCCTGCTGTCACTAAACATAGCTCAGAATGATCCCACTTAAAATGACATGAAATAATGATGAACAGGTTTCGCTAGCAGATGGAAGCCTATTACGTAACTCAATTTTAATGACCAGAGAAGTCTTAGATACAAAGGTTTTGATTTGTGCAAGAAGAGATTTATATGAAATGAAACAGGCAAATCTGCCTCTGCAACTACATACGTTTCATACATGTTCACTTTATATTGGAATAATTAATCTACAGGGACATGGGGTTAAAGATCGCAAGATACCCTTATACTGAACTCAATGATTAAAAGGATTAAAGAATTAGGAGAAAACCAAGCTAAAATTCCTGTCTAAATACAGCCCACATAAACAGCTAAAAGGAGAGTTTTATTACCAGGGTTAAGTATTCCATTCAAATTTGATGCTGCATAACTGTAATATCAAAAATGCTGAGAATAAATATTAAAAATGTGGCAGTAACATTAGAAACTTGAAACAAACAAAAAAATATATTCTTCATATAAATAATTTTAAAATTTACACCAGTCCTTCAAATGGCTCCGTAATTATGCTAGACCCTACTAAAGTCATAGCCATTATTTTAAGTAACTCCAATCAACAGCTCTAAGTGAAATTGTAGGAATTAAATCAATGACATACCAAAGGGTCACCTAATATAGGCTTAATTGCAATTTAACAGTTGGGAAAATAGTTGAAATTGTGATCTTCTGCAGTTCAGGTCTGACTTTTCTGATAGCATGATCCAAGCCTGAATTTAAGGTGTAATTCAGAAATGTATTCGCTGAATAATAATTTTCACACCACCAGAGAACCATGTATTGTGATTTTAGCTGCTGCTATCAGTATGCCTTGAATGTGAATATCTGAGTAGGCAAACATTAATTAGGGGTAGGAAGATGTAATATTTAGAAAAAGTTACTGCTGGAAAATTTTAAATGGTATTTACAAGGGCAGCTTGGATTCTGTCTAAAACGGCAACGCTACAAAGAAGGATCATTTAAAAAAAGGTGGATGGGCTTCATTTTTGAAGTTCCTTTCTGCTGTGTAAAAATATAGCCAACATCCATGCATACTGCATCACCTGGAACAGGACAGTGTCACCCAGCCATCTACAAACAAGTTTTGAAGATACCCCTGCTAGGATTTATAATCCTGGGCAGGACAGCAGGAGTAGCACTGGGTGAGTTACGTGAGCCTCGAGTAACAACGCGCAGGCGTAACGAGCACATATGTCCATTTGCTCCTTGGAAACGTGAAGGAAAGTGTCAAAGCTTTGACACTAGGGAGAAGAGTTGAGTTGATAAAAGGATGAGAAGACCATCACAGGCCTCAAGTATGGACCTATAATAAAAAGTTTTATTTTTAAAGAAAGCTAGGAATTGTTCATCTCCGATGAGAGCGTTCTTGCAGGAATGAGCTCTTGTCTGAGGTTGCATTCTAGGATCATTGTCAGTTCATCACGCAAGGAAAACCAAGTACTATGACTGAATTATTTAATGTTATACAAAAACTAACCTAAAAATGTATCTATTAAGTGTTTTGAAACATTAACTTTTTTTTTTTTTTAAAATCAATAATATATATAAATTAAGTATTGAGTTATTCAAAGGAAAACCAAAGAACTATCAGTTCAGACTGACAGACCAAATTTATTTGGTTTATTAAAGTAAAATTCTATTATCCTTCATAATTGTTAATTTGTATTTTTTAAAAATACTGAAGACTGATATGAAAATAGATATTAGGGAAAATAAAGACAATTTTTGATACAATGTTAGCAAGCAACTTTGTAGAAATAATTTTTAACAGCTTATTGCCAACACAAATGGACACTTAAA